>JAXQQM020087791.1:0-325861 GCA_034641835.2 Pinus albicaulis | reverse complement strand
TATGATATATATATATATATATATATATATATATATATATATATATATATACATATATCTATATATATATATATATATATATATATATATATATATATATATATATATATATATATATATCACTATGCAAATCAACAATACTCTCACCGTATGTTGATTTGCATAGTGATATATATATATATCACTATGCAAATCAACAATACTCTCACCGTATGTTTTTCTCATATAAATCGAGTGGCTCATAGATGATTCTCCCCTCATCCTCAAAGGGAAAAGAGTTGATTGTGCTAACTCCTCCATCTCCTCATGATCCATGGAGTGCCTCCTCAGGTTCTTCAAGTGGTCCTTCCCACAAGAAGAAAAGAAATGCAATGTGGCCCTCATGTTTGGCCCATGGTTTCTCCTTAAATGTAAAACATGTATAGTAAGGAGAATCATGCTCCCAATGGGAATCCTCAATCTCCATCCTACTCTCCCATTAAAGCTCTCCATGAACATAAACATATCAGCAATACATGGAAGCATAGTACAATAAGAAAAAGTTATCACATGACAACCGGAAAGTGGATCAAGGTCCCATACAAGGAACTAGCATAGTGCATCCTTTTCCTGCATCAAATCAAATAATAAAAAGTGTTCTTCCATCCACTTTTTTTCTGCCACAATCATTTTACAATATAGAAACATGAAAGTACAATTTGGTGCCAATGGTTCACACCAAAAATCATGTCGCTTTCCCCAGAAACCACCAATGAGATAGCCAATCTCAATGCTACAAATAGCTTCAAGTACATCATGATACAATATACAAGAAGGAATAGTCCTTCTTAGTAAAATATGTTGCTCATAAAAAGACAAGAAGAACAAAACATAAGGTGAAATTGTACATTCTCCATCATGCACTATGTTAGCCACCTATAAAATTTTGGCATAGCAAAAAGTTGGCTAAGTATGTTGATAAGTCTTCAAGAGAAACATATTTCTTGAAAATCTATCATTCTTGAAGCCTTAAAGTGTCTTCTATCCTTGAAGCAATCTTGACTGCTGTTTCCATTGGAAAGCCTCACTGTTTTGTAAAAGAAAATGCTCTCAAAAGGCCTCCATCTGTTCCATTTTATTCCCTCAAAATTCCCATTTTTCATCCCTTTACCCCTCGCACAACTCCTCCAAAATCCCTTCATTGACCCTCTAAATCATCAAATTCCCCTTTTAAACCTTATATTACCATTTATTTGGTTTAAAAATCTCCTTTTCTGTCTACCGGAACCCCCCATTTGGCCTTAAAAAGCACTAATTTTGGCCTAAAAACTCTCTATTTGCACTATATCAATCTTATAGCCCCCGAGTGCTTATATGGCTTAGCCTCTTTCCCCATATAACCCCCAGCCCGCAACCAGGCACTAAAACCCCAAAAAATCCCTTTGGAAAGCCTAAAAAAGCATTTCTCCACTCAATAAAGGATTTAGCCCCCACAGGCTTATTCTTCTTAACCCCTCCTCCATGGAATCTAAAACCTGGTGATCAGGCGCTTAAAAAACAAAAAAAAAACCACATCAAAATGCTTTTTTCCTTTGGTTTTCATCGTTCCCCAATGTCGTGATTTGGATGGATAAGAACCATTGATCTCTGAAGATCAACGGTCGATCGGGTGCCTCATTCGGTTCATACCCCTCTGTTGTTTCCATACTCTCCGCCTCCTCCACTGATCTCGGCCGTTCATCATGAAGATCCAATGGTCAATATCATTTTCACTGTTCATAACAGTTCACTACCCTTTGAAACACTGTCGCGCCAGTTTTAAATGTCCATCTTCCATTGTGCATGATCCGACGATTGAAGATGAGCCCGATAGCCCAGCACATACACTGCCGCTCCATCCAATCTCAACCGTTCATCCATTCAGATCTGACGGTCAGCAAGAAATCCTTTGGCCGCTTCTGTTTGTGCACCTCTCCCCATCGCGCTCACACCCCCACTATCAGATCTCTCTACCCCCCATCCAACGGCTGAGGTGCATATCGCGTTATTTTGGCATCTGAACGTTAAAGTTTCAAAATCGCGCGATATGAGCAGTTTTGTTTTTCCAAGTGTTAGCTGCTGAGTGGAATCGCGTGAATTTTTCAAATTCCACTTACCACCTCCGACCTTGCATGAAAACCACTTTGGTTTTCCGCTTACCACCCCCTGTAGTGAAATTTCATGATTAATCTTAACCATCTATTCCTCTGATCTGACGGTCATGATATAATCTCACCCCCCATTCATTATTCGTTTGTCCATCCTCCAAACGATTTCATTGTGCAATCTCACTGTAGATTTCTGTTGTTTGATTTAATCTGAAGGTCTAGAACGCTCATCACATGAGACCTCCATCAGACCATTTTTACACCATTCCGTTGTGTTTTTCATCCATTTCTTTGTTGCATCCACTGTTTTCATCATCGCGCCACCATTCCCTCGGCTCTCCAAAGTAGCCTACACCACTCCCTAAGGATTTTTATAACATTTTTATTGTGTTTTTGCAGGGTTACAGGTGGTAAATTCACTCTTTCTACCCACTCACTTTCATGGTGATTAAGGAGCACAGAGAGGCTTTTTCAGAGCCGAAGATCATGGAAGACACATTAGAAAAGGTTTTAAACATGATTTTCACTAATGATCGGGTTATTAACCCTTATTCAAACCCTCCTGCACCATTAAAACCTGCACATGCACCAGAAAGAGTCAGCAGAAGAGGCAAAGAGTATCAGTGAAATATTAAAGAGATTAAAAGCCTATTATTGAAGATTAATTCTATAATCCAGTGATTAAAGGACGAAGATACATATTTAAGACCTTAAAAATTATTCAGAAGGCCTAATAAGGACTAAAGCACATGAAACAAGCCATATCAGTGTTTTCACATCAGCAGAATGTTCTTTTCCAAGAAAGGAAAAGTTCCCATAGTGCTTTTATTCTCCTTCCAGCTCCTGAGAAGATCATCACCCTGACAGAAGTCCTAAGATTTCCAAAGCATTAGTTACGAAGTATGGAAGGCCTGAAAGTCATTTATCTACCTTAATTGTCCCAGAGGTTAAACAGAGTACAAATAGCCAGAAAGTACCTCGGAAACATACCTCTGAAGTTATTATCAGCCTATCGAAGACCACTAATTCACCCAAAGGGTACTGAAAGTCAATAAAGGGATATTAAGAGAGAATGGGATGCAAAACACTTCTCCCTTTGTTTTAATGAGCCATTTAAAGTTATATCTACCTCTACTGCCACTCTTTTAGATATAAAAACTCATGATAAATACATTGTAAATGTTGGTTAACCGTGGATTGTAAGTTTTTTTACTGAGATAGAGTTTTGTGAGTAGTAGTTGTAAATAGGTTGGGAGATTATTTCTAGTTGATATAGACATTGGACAAGGATGTATGTGACTGGTGTTGCTCTTCTAATATGACAAGCATGTTCATTGGATCTTGATCTAAATCAGTGGTGATGTGTTCTATGTTTGTTATTGTTTTCCTCTGTTATACATCATGTTTCACTTTCTCTAATAAGAATCAGTAATCTAGCTTAGGATATACTGCAGCAAGTACCCTAATACTTCTTTCTCTTCTTGTCTTTATTGTTTTTTTCTATTTGTGTATCTAATAAAAAATTCAACATCATTTAACCAGTATAGAAGTTTGTTTGTCCATGCTTAGTTATGTATGAATTTAGAGTTTGTTTTTAGATGTTATTGTTGGGTGCTAGCTGAAAGAATTGGGAAACTGGGAGATTTAGAGTTAGCCCTATCTCACTAGGTTCCTTTTCTAACAGTCAGCCTTTCTAATATTCCTTTAAGTGGAATATTAATAGCAGAGAAGGTTAAAAGTATTTCTCTGATCTTAGACTTCACTTTGTGTTAAACTTAAGTTTTTTCTATTGTTTGAAAGTAGTCAGGAGGACTGCTGGATCATTGTCTTTCAGAGTTAACCTCTTTAGGAATTTGATGATAGATGGTTAAGGCATGCCCTGTCCCTAGACTTCCTTCGAAGTGGTCACCTTGGAAGGTTTTCCTTGTCATTCCCATTCATTTCCTTATTGTTTCATCCCATACTATCAGCTTGAGAGATCCTCTAATTTAGATTACTAGCCTGTTTGAAAGCCTTGGATATTTGAATTGAAAGTAAACCATTTTATGACTCCATTTCCCAATGGACTTGTGTTCTCTTTGAATTGTCTCTCCATTGCCCAAATATCCTTCTTTACTTACTCCTTTACCTTACATTGAACCCTTCTTTCATGTTTCCCAACCAAACAAACAAAAAAAAAACAACAATCCTTGTGCCCTATAACTATCCTAATACCTTAAATTGAACTTCAAAGATACATTATTCCTTGTCTTTATAGACATATCCCTCTGTGGATCCAGGAGGGCTAGATCCTGAGATCCTAAAGTGGTTTGATATTGTCTTGTCATTTTGTATTGCCAAATTTTACAAATCACAGGAACCATAACAAAATGGCGACTCCACTGGGGAATTGAGTGAATTTCATCTTAGATACCCTTAAGATCTCAGATAACCCTTGATTCAAGACTATTTTGTGTTAGCCATTTGATTCACCCACATAATGGCAACTCCACTAGCGACTAAGACAATATTAACCTAAATTTGGTAGTTAATCACTGTGGTGCACAACAAATCTCCTTGAAACATTTCAAACCTTCCACCTGGCGACTCCACAGTTCCTAAATGACAAAAAGACTCCAATGGTGATTAGTAGGCCAGCTGATTATCTTTGTTTTCACAAGACTCCACTGGGAGACCAGTTTCATTACAACATCACCCATCCTAAAGGTAACTCGGAGGATTGAGTTTCTTTGTTTAAGGATATTTTTCCCCTTAAAGACTGTTATACCTGGCTAAATTTCTTTGTTGAGAATTTTTATACATACTGGCTTCAAAAACAATCCATACCAGAGCTTATCCTAATCCAAACCCCCCTGAAATAGTTGACAATCCTGAAAGTATTCTTAGTAAGCCTTCCACATCTAGCGATCCAACTATTGTCAGACCCATTCATAGAGCTAGCTCAGCACTTGAAAACCTTGCAGCTCTATCAGATACTAAAGTTGACTTATATTTACCAAGTAATTTACAAAGAACTAAGACATTCAGTAGTTTAGATCAGACAGAATTTGAGACCCCAAGTTCACCACCACATAGTGGTCAACATATTAGGGACAGAGATGCCCCTCCATCCACACCTCCTGATATTCACTTCATTCATAATTTGGTCTATCTTATCCTAAATCTGCTCAACAATCTGTTTTTGGTCCAAGCATTTCTGTCATCCACATACCTGCTGCTCAAGCCAATCCTTTACCTCCACAAAACACTATCTGGTAGCATGGTATGCTTCCTTAGTGTTACCACAACCTTTAGCTCCCTTACCCAATGAATATCAGTCTAAAATTCCTCATTTCAATGGAAAAGAATCTACCACAGCTCAACAGCATGTATACCATCATGCAGGTCCGAGAATAGTATGATCTCAGAAGAAAAAATAACCTAGATACTCCCAAACCAAAAACTTCTAAAATCACCATTAAAAAAAGGCCTGAAAAGACTCCTAAGGTGACTACTGAAAACAAGAAGCTGAGAGTTATGGAAAAAACAAAGACAAAGACATCCAATCCATTGATAAACCAAGTCAAGGAACTAGCAACACTAGCACTACAACTAATGCTCCTGAATGCATAGTTTTAACCAATGTACATAGTGAGAATCAGCAAGCTGATTCTGCCAATAAAACAATGGCCAACAAAACAGAATTGAATCTTTCAAAGAGTCAGTCTTCTTTCAATTTGGAGAGTGAAATAGCCAAAATCAAATTTTTTGTCCCTCTTACTGATTTGGCCAACCAATATCTATATAAAAGCCAAATTTTGAAAGCTTTAAACTTAGGAGAAAACAAGGACACTGTCAATTTAAATGATGATAAACCAGCTCTCTTGTTTGGCCCAAAAATTGAAGGGAAATTTCAACAAGGAGTAGTACGTCCTTTCTATGTCAGTATAAATATCCATGAAAAGATCTTGCATAATTCTATGCATGACTCAGGGGCTTCACACAACCTAATTCCCAAAGTGATTATGGAAAAGCTAGGCCTAGAGATAACTAGACCATATAAGGATTTATATTCTTTTGACTCTAGCAGAGTGAAGTGTTTGGGCTTGATCAAAGAGCTTTGTGTAAATTTGACCCAATTCCCAGCCAAGTGCATGGTTATGGATGTTGTAGTGGCTGATGTACCTCCTAAGTATGGCATGTTGCTATCAAGATCATGGGGTGTCAAGCTACAAGGCACAATGCAAATGGATATGACATATGCCACAATCCCAGTCTTTAGCTAGCTTAGAAGACTATATAGGGAGGCACACATGAAATTTATGGTTAGCAGCCCATAGAAGCCTGGAAATTTTCCTCTTTACTCTGTCCATACAGAGCTGGAATTTTTTATCCTTTACAATGATGAACTCATAGATGAGCCAGAGCTAGAAGATAGAAATTCAAACAACAGAGTAGAGCCCACAGATCTTAACACAATGGTAGCTCTAGATATAGAGGAAAACAAGGGAGAAAACTTTGAACAGTGTGTTGAATTAAAATACCACAGTGAACAAACCCATGACTCCAAACAACATATTACTCATCACGGTGAACTCCATGAAAATCCTAAAGAACAAAACATTACACAACATGGTGCAAACCTCAGAATTCAACATAGTGGTAAACATATAATTAGGGATGAAACTGATAACAAATATGCAAGAAGTCCCTTATGGTGCATGAACTTTGATGGCTCTTGCACTAAAAAGAATTCAGGATCTAGGGTATGGTTGCACAACACTGAAAACAATTATACTGAGAGCCATGCCTTCAAGTTATACTTTAACTGCACAAACAACATTGTAGAGTATGAAGCTCTCCTCTTAGGTCTGCATCTGTTAAAAAAATTAGGAGCTAAGAGGATAGTTGTTCACAGGGATTCAGAATTGGTTATCAAACAAATAAATGGAGAGTACACTACAAAGCATCCTAGATTAAGGGCATATAGGAATGATGCTATGGATCTGTTGAAAACATTTGTAGAATATGAGCTTGTGTTTGTTCCTAGGAGTCAAAACATAATTGCAAATGGATTGGCCTGCGCTACTAGTTCATATCAGAAATCACCTAGTGACAAACAGATTGTTATTCAAACAAAATATAGACCTATAGTGCCAGATAATGAAAAATATTGGTAGGTTTTCTAGGGTGACAAATAGATAGAGGATTTCCTGCTTTGCATGAATGAGTTTGAATTACCTGATTCATAATCTAAATATGATAAAAATTGTATGGATGAAGAGCACCATGATGAAGAAAAACCATCCCCTACTGCAAAAATAAACATGCTGACCAAAGAATTCGAAAATCAAACAAAAGAATATATAAACGTAGAAAAATAAGACATAGACGTGCTGCAGTCCAAAGACAAAAACATACCTAGAGGAATAGCACCCCTAGAGGACCTTTTTTATTTTAATGATGTGGCAAAGAAGCCCACTATAGAACACACTGAATCAGATGTTGAAGAATGCAACATAGGCAGCAAAGATAAGCCTAAAATGATTAAATTATCTAAGACTTTGCCTACCCATATCAAACGGAAATACATTGACTTATTTAAAAAGTTTGTTGATGTGTTTGCTTGGAGTTATGAGGATTTGAAAGCCTATGACACAGAGATCATCCAGCATAAGATTCCATTCAAAGAAAACCAAAAACCTTTTAGGAAAAAGCTTCGCAGAATTAACCTTGTACAACTGCCTCTGGTAGAAAAAGAGATTAAGAAAATGTATGAGGTTGGAATCATAGTCCCTGTGAGGTTTTCATATTGGGTCTTTAACCTTGTGGCTGTGAGGAAAAAGACAGGAGAAATCAGACTGTGCATTTACTTTAGAAATTTAAACAGAGCCTCTTTAAAAGACAATTACCCCTTACCCAAAATGGAACACATCCTACAAAGGGTAGTTGATTCAAAGAGGATTTCTCTGTTAGATGGCTTTTCAGGGTATAACCAAGTCTTAGTACTCCTAGAAGATCAACTAAAAATAGCCTTCACCCCTCCTTCGGGCACTTTCATGTATGTGAAAATGCCCTTTGGACTAATGAATGCTGGTGCAACCTTCCAAAGAGCTATGGGCATTGTATTTTCAGAGGAAATAGGTCACTTCATTGTAATTTTCCTTGATGAGATAACAGTCTATTCCAAAATTGATGAATAGCACCTTAAACATCTAAGAAAAATCTTTGAAAAGTGCAGAACGTTTGGGCTACCTTTAAATCCCAAAAAGACAGTGTTTGGCCTCCAAGAAGGTAAAATTCTGGGCCATATTATATCTGAAAAGGGGATTAAGGTGGACCCAAAAAGAGTTGAGGGAATACTGTAGATTAGCCACCCAAGAAACATAAAATAATTGCAGTCCTTTATTGGGAACATTAACTTCTTGAGGAGGTTTATTCCCAACTTAGCAGAACTCCTTAGAAAAATGACTGATATGCTTAAGAAAGAAGTAGGAGTTAAGTGGACTCTAGAAGCCAAAAAATCCTTTGAACTGGTCAAAATTTCACTTACTCGAGCACTAGTTCTAATCATCCCAGATTTCACAAAAGATTTCCCTATTTTCTCCTTTGCATCAGAGCATAACGTGGCTACTGTCTTATTGCAGAAAAATCTAGAAGGACAAGAGCAGCCAATTGCTTTCTTTAGAAAGGCACTAAGAGATGCTCCCTTGAAATATAACATCATGGAAAAACAAGCTTATGCCTTCGTAAAGGCCTTAAAGGATTTCAGGGTGTATATTCTGCATTCTCACATCATTGCTTATGTGCCTAACATAGTGGTGAAAGATATTTTGTGACAATATCCAGATGGAAAAAGAGGCAAGTGGGTTGCTATGATATTAGAGTATGATTTGGAGATCAAACCCACTAAACTCATAAAAGGTCAAGGCTTAGCTCAATTTATGGTTGAATCCAACTTACAAGCCCTTGACATAAACATGGTAGATGCCTTGGATGAACATGAAGGATTGCCTGCTCCCACTGTTGAAGAGCAGTTCCAAAATTCACCTTGGTATGTTGACATCTTGTATGTGATTACAAATCTTAATGCTCCTCCTAATTTATCTAGGACTAAGGCAAGGTTTTTAAAGTTGAAAGCTAGGAATTATTGCATTTTGAATGAATTTTTATATTGGAAAAATACCAATGGTTTATTTCTTAAATGTTTGCCTGAAGTTGATGCAGAGAGGATCAAACATGAGTTCCATGAAGGAGAGTGTGGAGGCCATCTCTACTGGAAAACCACTGCCAATAAAATCCATAGAGCTGACTATTACTGGCCCACCCTCTTCCAAGATGTCCATAAAATGATAATTTCCTACCACAAGTGCCAAATGTTTGAGGGCAAAAGAAAACTCCTTCCCTTACCATTATAACCAATCACTGTTGAAGCTCCTTTTCAACAATGGGTCCTAGACTTCATAGGGGAAATCCATCCTGCTTCATCTGCCCAACATAAATGGATACTCACAACCACTGACTATTTCACAAAATGGATAGAGGCCATCCCTTATAGGAATTCCACAGACTCTGTTATTCTAAAATTCCTTGAAGACCATATCCTATCTAGATTTGGTTACCCTAGGAATATTATCACTGATAATGCCATTGCTTTTGGTTCCAAAAAGATGATTGATTTTTGTCACAGTTATCAGATTGCACTTGGTCATTCTACTGCTTATTACCCTCAAGGTAATGGGCTAGCAGAATCATCAAATAAAATTTTGGTGACCATCATCAAGAAGCTACTTGAAGAGAATAAAAAATCATGGCATAACAAGTTAGTGCATGCTTTGTGGGCAGACAGATTGACTACAAAGAAATCCATAGGATTGTCTCCCTATCAGCTTGTCTATGGAACAAATGCAGTGTTCCGTACCAGCCTAGGAGTACCAGTGATAAAACTGTTCCAAGAAATACAGTCAGAAGAGGACAGCATGGTGAGAAGGATCAATCAAACAATACATCTCCAGCAGAGAAGGGAAGAGGTCTACAACAGAGCTCAAAAAGTGCAAGAGAACATCAAAAAGTTGTTTGATAAGAGAACAAAGGCTTGTGCCTTCAAAATTGGAGACAAGGTACTCAAGTGGGACTCTATAAGAGAAGATAAGGGTAAGCATGGAAAATTTGATAGTTTATGGCAAGGCCCTTATGTCATTCAATCCACCATTGGTCCAAATGCGTTCTTTCTACAAGAATTAGATGGTACAGATCTGTTTGGGGGTCCTATCAATGGCAGGATGTTCAAACATTACTACTGCTGAAGTTCAGAGTTTAAATTTTCCACTTCCATTGTAAATACCATTTCTTTGTTCAGTTTTAAAGAAAAAGGAAAAATGCAAAAAAAATAGAAAAGAAAAATTTCAGACAAGCTCAAAACTTGAACCTATGAAACTTGAAAAGAATGGCTTAAATCAGCCCAAAAATTGAGCCAAAGAGAGTAAAAAGCTGGTTCTAACATGCTCAAAACTTGAACCAGCAAAGAAAAGAAGAAGAATCAGCTCTAAAAAGATCAAAACTAGAGTTGAAATAAAGAAGAAAAGTGACTCTAACAAGCTCAAAATCTGAGTCACAAGAAAAAGAAGGATGCTTTACAGTTTCAAAATTTCAAGCCTTCACAATTTTGGTTTCGATTTACTACAAAGTTTCAGTTCATGGAAAGTTGTCTTTATGCCATGGACCCACAACAAACCAAAAAGTATAATCCTGGTTTGACTGTATTTAAATTTATGTCTTAGAATGTAGAGAATGAAATCTGTCAGACAGTTTAATCCTGGCAGATTGCAGTTTAGGTAGAGAAACTATGAGGCCAACTGCTTAATCTAGTCTCATGAAGAAATAAGGGTGGAATTAGATTAGTTTTTCTTCTTTCAATAATAAAAAAAAAATTGATGAAGAAGGTCTGCAAGCCTAAATGCACCTTGAAGAAAAAATGTTAGGACTGTAGGATGGGTAGGTAGATTGTTTGGGAGAATATTTTCTGCTAATTTAATATTCATCATGATTGTGGCAACTGATCAAAGAAGAAAAATATGGCCAAGGATCAGGCATCTGGCCTACTTCCAAAGGATTAATTCTAATATTATTAACACCTTCAAGAAGATGCCATCCCCATGTGGAGCCACTGTTAGCCACCTATAAAATTTTGGAATAGCAAAAAAGTGGCTAAGTATGTTGATAAGTCTTCAAGAGAAACATCTTCCTTGAAAATCTATCATTCTTGAAACCTTAAAGTGTCTTCTATCCTTGAAGAAATCTTCACTGTTATTTCCATTGGAAAGCCTCACTGTTTTGTAAAAGAAAATGCTCTCAAAAGGCCTCCATCTGCTCCATTTTATTCCCTAAAAATTCCCATTTTTCATCCCTTTTCCTCTCACACAACTCCTCCAAAATCCCCTTATTGACCATCTAAATCATCAAAGTCACCTTTTAAACCTTATATTACCATTTATTTGGCTTTAAAATATCCTTTTCTACCTACCGAAACCCCCCATTTTGCCTTAAAAAGCACTAATTTTGGCCTAAAAACTCTCTATTTGCACTATATCAGTCTTATAGCCCCCAAGTTCTTAATAGGCTTAGCCTCTTTCCCCATATAACCCCCAGCACGCAAACGGGCACTAAAACCCCAAAAATCCCTTTGGAAAGCCTAAAAAATCATTTCTCCACTCAATAAAGGATTTAGCCCCTGTGGGCTTATTCTTCTTAATCCATCCTCCATGGAACCTAAAACCTGGTGATCAGGTGCTTAAAAAACAAAAACAAAAAACCACATCAAAATGCTTTTTTCCTTTGGGTTTCATCATTCCCCAATGTCATGATCTAGATGGATAAGAACCGTTGATCTCTGAAGATCAACGGTCGATCAGACACCTCATTCGGTTCATACCCCTCTGTTATTTCCATACTCTCTGCCTCCTCCATTGATCTCGGCCATTCATCATGAAGATCCAATCATTAGGATAATTTCCTCCGTTCATAACAGTTCACTGCCCTTTGAAACACTGTCGTGCCAGTTTTAAATCTCCACCGTCCATTGTGCATGATATGACGGTTGAAGATGAGCCCGATAGCCCAGCACATACACTGTCGCTCCATCCAATCTCAACCATTCATCCATTCAGATCTGATGGTCAGCAGGAAATCCGATGGCCGCCTCTGTTCGTGCACCTCTCCCGATCGCGCTCACACCCCCACTGTCAGATCTCTCCGCCCTCCATCCAATGACTGCGGTGCATATCACGTTATTTTGGCATCCGAACGTTAAAGTTTCAAAATCGACCGATATGAGTGGTTTTGTTTTTCCACGTGTCAGGTGCGGACTGGAATTGCGTGAACTTTTCAAATTTCACTTACCACCTTCGACCTTGCGCGAAAACCACTCCATTTTTCCGCTTACCACCCCCAGGAGTGAAAGTTCATGATTAATCTTAACCGCTTATTCCTCTGATCCAACGGTCACGATATAATCTCACCCCCCATACATTATTCATTCGTCCATCCTCCAAATGATTTCATCGCGAAATCTCAACCATAGATTGCTTCTGTTTGATTTAATCTAACGGTCCAAAATGCTCATCACACTAGACCTCCATCAGACCATTTTTACACCATTTCGCTACGTTTTTCAACCATTTCTTCATTGCATCCACTGTTTTCATCACCGTGCCACCATTCCCTCGACCCTCTAGAGCAGCCTACCCCACTCCCTAAGGATTTTTATAACATGTTTATTGTGTTTTTGAAGGGTTATAGGCAGTAAATTCACTTTGTCTACCCAGTCACTGTCATGGTGATTGAGGAGCGCAGAGAGGCTTTTTCAGAGTCGAAGATCGTAGAAGACACATCAGAAAAGGTTTTAAACGTGATTTTCATTAAAGATCAGGTTATTAACCCTGATTCAAACCCTCCTGCGCCATTAAAACCTGCACATGCACCAGAAACAGTCAGCAGAAGCGAAAAAGAGTATCAGTGAAAGATTAAAGATATTAAAAGCCTATTATTGAAGATTAATGCTATATAATCCAGTGATTAAAGGACGAAGATACATATTGAAGACCTTAAAAATGATATAAAAGGCCTAATAAGGACTAAATCATATAAAACAAGCCATATAAGTGTTTTCACATTAGCAGAATGCTCTTTTCTAAGAAAGGACAAGTTCCCACAGTGTTTTTATTCTCCATCCAGCTCCTGAGAAGATCATCACCCTGACATAAGCCCTAAGATTTCCAGAGCTTTAGTTATGCAGTATGGAAGGCCTTAAATTCATTTATCTACCTTACTTGTCCTAGAGTACAAACATAGTACAAATAGCTAGAAAGTACCTCTGAAACATACCTCTGAAGTTATTATCAGCCTGTCGAAGACCACTAATTCACCCAAAGGGTACTGAAAGTCAATACAGGGATATTAAGATAGAATGGGATGCAAAACAATTCTCCCTCTATTTTAATGAGCCATTTAAAGTTCTATCTACTTCTGCTGCCACTTTTTCAGCTATAAAAACTCATGAGAAATACATTGTAAATGTTGGTTAACCGTGGATTGTAAACTGTTTTATTGAGATAGAGTTCTGTGAGTAGTAGTTGTAAATAGGCTGGGAGATGATTTCTGGTTGATATAGACATTGGACAAGGATGTATGTGACTAGTGTTGCTCTTCTAATATGACAAGCATGTTCATTGGATCCTGATCTAAATCACTGGTGATGTGTTCTATCTTTGTTATTGTTTTCCTCTGTTATACATCATGTTTCACTTTCTCTGATAAGAATCAGTAATCTAGCTTAGGATATACTGCTACAAGTACCCTAATGCTTCCTTCTCTTCTTGTCTTTAATGTTTTTTTCTATTTGTGTATCTAATAACAAATTCAACGTAATTTAACCAGTATAGAATTTGGTTTGTCCATGATTACTGATGTATGAGTTTAGAGTTTTTTTTAGATGTTCTTGTTAGGTGTTAGCTGAAAGAATTGGGAAACTGGGAGATTTAGAGCTAGCCCTATCTCGCTAGGTTCCTTTTCTAACAACCAGCCTTTCTAAGATCCCTTTAAGTGGAATATCAAAAGCAGAGAAGGTAAAAATTATTTCTCTGATCTTAGACTTCATTTTGTGTTAAACTTAAGTGTTTTCTATTGTCTGAAAGTAGTCAGGAGGACTGCTGGATCATTGTCTTTCAGAGTTAACCTCATTAGGAGTTTGATCATAGATGGTTAAGGAATGCCCTGTCCCTAGACTTTCTCCGAAGTGGTCACCTTGGAAGGTTTTCCTTGTCATTCCCATTTATTTCCTTATTGTTTCATCCATACTATCATCTTGAGAGATCCTCTGATGTCGATGACTAGCGCATTTGAAAGCCTTGGATATTTGAATTGCAAGTAAACCCTTTTATGACTCCATTGCCCAATGGACTTGTGTTCTCTTTGAATTGTCTCCCCATTTCCCAAAGATCCTTCTTTACTTACTCCTTTACCTTACATTGAACCCTTCTTTCATGTTTCCCAACCAAACAAACAAAAACAAAACAACAACCCTTGTGCCCTATAACTAGCCTAATAGCTTAAATTAAACTTCAAAGATACATTATTCATTGTCTTTATAGAGAGATCACTTTCTGGATCCAGGAGGGCTAGATCCTAAGATCCCAAAGTGGTTTGATGTTGTCTTATTATTTGGTATTGCCAAATTTTCCAAATCACAGGAACCACAACATACTAGAAGACTTGAGCTGAAATGGCTCAACTGAAAATGATCCCTTTCTCTCAATGAGTAGGAAGGTGGCTGTGACATCCTCTCTATCATCCTCCGAGCTCTACATCTCTCCATATGCTGATGTATTTCCTGATGAATGCCCTCCAAAATGAACTCCCATACCAAGGCAAGATATGCATCACAATGCATGGAAAAGAAGTCCTCATGTGCTGCATGCAACAACTTCTCCTTGAGACTAGAATCTATAGTCAAGAAGACTCTGCCATGTAAATATATGACCATATCATCCATCATATACTCATCAACTCTATTCGAGTCATCTAGAATCATGCATGCACCAAGATCCTTGGAGTACTCTACTAAAAGCTGAGATCTCCATTAAGGATCAATCCTCCCAAGGGAAAGCGTTGGTGATCTGGCATGTGAAGCTCTCCTCCTATTTCTATTTGCTAATTTGACATCCCCCATGCCAAAGTTCTCCCCCAAACTCTTCACCTCTCCAAAATCCAAGAGTGGTGAATCCAAACACAAAATGTCTCTCATCAATGATAGATATGGTGGCCTCCCTGGTGGAATGCCTCTATGAAGCGAGACATCAATGTCAAGAGTGGACTGTATATATGGTTGGGCACCCTTGCCCTTCATCTCATAACGTAATACAACCTGCCTCCTCTTTGCACTAGATCTCTGAAATAGAGAAGGGTGTGTGCTTCCCATCACATGATGTTTCTCTTCCTCCCTTCCTCCTCCTTTCAACTGCAATGCTGCACAATCATGCTGCTCATTGATTGTGCTTGGACCTCCATGTAAAGAGATCCTTGGTACTTCCTTGCAAAGCTACAAGAATCCTTCTAGTTCGAGCAAGAGGTCCTCCTTCCTCTACACGACGTACTAGATTAACTCTAGAAATGACAACGTTGTTACCCTCAGCTTCCTCAATATGAGTGGGCAACCCTCCAATGATTGGATCCTCTTTTGGAAAAAGGATCTCTTTGCCTCATTATGCCAAAAATGAAGATCTTGTCTCCAATAAAGCATCATGCAAGATATCAACATCCTTCATGGTTCTCTGAAATGTTTTTGAGTCTATGGTTTCCTCCATCACATGCAAGGGTTTTGTTTGTTTGAATGTGTTTGTTTCCTCCACATGTGTTTCATAATTTCTTCTACCAAATATCCTTATCAAAGTTCGAATGAAAATTGCATAGGAATATGTATTTGAATTTTTCAAAGTAAAAGACTCAAATAACCACCATGCATATACCTTACCTACCAAGTGCAACATTTCTACTCTGATTGCTTCTTCTTTGGGAATTTGATGCTGCTGCAGAAAGGTGTCTAATTCTTCTATCCAAGCCCTGGCTAAACAAGTAGGGGAACCATCAAAGATATATAGAAGAAATCTATCATCATCATGCTACTTGCTCCTCCTCACCATGATTTTGCAAAACTCCGGAAATGTAATATGATCTCTAAACTTTTGAGTTTGAGATTCATACTCATGCAAGAAACCTCTAAGAGTTCCTTTCTTCAGAATTCCTCCTTCTTCTTCTCTTCTCATGGCAAAGCTAGCTATGTGACTACGCTGTACCTTATAGGATGTGGCTACATGCTCATGTCTCCCATAAGAAAAACTAGAGTTTGACTCTGCTTCAAACCCTCTTGGAGATCCTGTACATACCTCTCGCAATAGCTTCTCAAATTCTTCATGAATGGTCTGTACAGATTTTGGAAGAAGCTTTGTAAGCTCTTCTTCCCTCTTTTCTCCATATAACGGAGTCTTCATCTTCCCTCTCCTTGATAGCATGATGGTTGAGATCCACTGGCTAGGCCAGAGATCATGCTTTGATACCACTATAATGTTCCTTTTTCCAGGAAATTGCTACAACAATGAGAATATCTCAAAATATTCTAAAGTTGGAGCTCCAGCAATAAGCAAGCACAATAATGGTGTAGCAGAAACACTCAAATTATAAAAACATGAGATAAATCCATAGCCATTTCATTAAATAATAGCAGCAACAAAGGAATACAAGATCTTGAGGAAAAAGGGTGCACAAGATAGGCAATGCTCAACCTCAAGAAACAAGTACAAAATACATGACAAAACCACTTCTACACAATGCATACCAAACTATGATAGAGCAGTTTTATAGAGAAAATGCATGCTAAGAATATAAAATACATGGATATGTCAATACATGGCTCAATACAACATTGGGAGTGAATATGTGAACTCCCAAAGACTACCTCATGTCAATCCTAGCAGGATTGGCAATGAAATACAAAAGTTGAAAAATGCCGGAGTTGCTGGGTAGTAGCACCAACTCAAAAATAAAACTGGACAGAGATGGCTCAAGATGATACCCAAACTGAAAGTGCCTCCTCCAAGGATCTTTATGATGAAATTATGATCCCTTCACCAAGATCCCACCCTCCAACAAACTACAAGAGCCCCACTCCAAATGCTCCTCTCAAAATAACGCAGTCTCTAAATGGAACTGCACTATAGGGCTATGGAAAGAGTTGGCCTTGATTCCAAAGTCTAAAATATGCTTCGAAATGCCTCCAATATGATATCCCAAAGGAAACAGGGACTCCTCCCCTGAAAATAGCTGATGAAGGTGGTGTAGTGAACCCTCACTACAACACCCAACAACACAACATTAATCTGTAGCAGAAATAACGCCGTCTTGATGGAAGATGCTTGGCCTCAAGCCTGGATGAGAGGAAAATGACGAAAAATCCCTCAAGAGACCTCTCAATAACGAGAAATAATCCTAAACAGGAATTCCTCTGGAAATTCTTGCTAAGCAGCAAAGAATGCACAATTTTCTAATGGACAATTGAGATGAATAACACAAGCATGAGAAACAATCGTTGCCTTGCCCTCCTTTTAAACAAGTGAAAGCCTCTCTCCATGGGTCCCACTCCTTTTAGGATTTCCTCCACCAAATAACCCTTTTCTCATTCATACTACGCTGCTTCTCTAAGTGTGCTCCACCTCTTGGCACAACGCTGTTGACTTGGTCAAACTTGACCTTGTCCACTTGCAAATAACCCTGTTCACACATGAGGGTGTGAAAACCAGCTCCAATGATGACCCCCTTTCATACATAGAGGGATTTTATTGAGATTTTTATTATGCATGGGTCTCCTTACCCATTTATTCTCCTCCTAGGTGAAATCAACAAAAATTAATGTTCCAAATTATTGTCGGAAAATTTTGGAACATTACAGTCCTCCCCTCCCAAATGTTGCTTGTCCCCAAGAAACTGCAAGGACAGAACTGGATAGCCTCTCCTCAAGGCATGGAGTCTATAATGTGTTGAGTAACATCTTACTCATGTGGATCCTCCATCCCCCAGGCAATCATCCATGCAAAATGAGTTACCTCCCAACTAGGCAACTCCTGGAAACTGTCTTCCACCTTTGGCTCCTGCAAGGTAGGTGGGATGAAAATATGCTCATGGTAGAAAATTTAGCCTACCCCACGCTATCCTTCTCTCCACTCATGATAAGTGTAGAGAAAGTGTTGTTCCTGGGCTGTAAAATAGTTTCCCTCAAGTGGCAAGATGAATACTATATCTCCAGGGATCTCTCCTCCAACGCTACAAATCATGTTGGCCCAAGTATCTCCATATATGATGAGTTGGAATTCATCAACATATGGCATATCCTCCAACATATGGCTCACCTCATAAAGTGACAAATTTATTGTTAAGGTAACCATTTAATGTCCCATGTTCCCCTTATAACATGTAGTGCAAAGGGTGTGAGGAATTTCTCCCTCCAAGGACACATTCACCCAATGTTTCTCTCCTCTAATCATGCTCCCAAGGAAAGCTCTAGAAATATCAACTAACGTAACCATCAGGAGAATCATGCTGGCTGCCATGTGAAGTAAAGGAGAAGGAAAATGGTCCCTCAAATGTATCCAACGTTGTTTGACTCTCCACTGCCATAGAAAATAAAATGATGGGTGGCCTCCCCACCATTTTCTTGTTGCCCAACCATTTACCTGCTTGAAATTCACGTACTAAGTGCCTTGGAAAAATCAGTCTCCAAAACTCTCAATGTGAATTACACACCATAGTCAGGCATCGCCCGGGTAATAACACGTCACACCACCATCCATTAACTCACCATTAATACCACCACCTACAACAAGCCATGCGAACAGATGTTTCACACAAGGTTATTTTAACTCCCCCATACTCGAGGTGCTGGGAGAGGACCGGAGGCACGTCCTCACATATGCTTCCACGGGTCCAACCTTATATCCTATGCATTCCTTCGAAAATTGTGCTCACCCCGTTAGCACTCCGTAATTTCAAGGCTGAAGAAAAAACCTCAGAGGTAACATAAAAACTGCTTTGGAAGTTGGGATATAGCCCTTCCAACTTCAGAGAGGGATCTCTCTGTAAAATTGAACTTTGTTTTCTTGGAAACTTTAGGCTAGTTAATGGGCTACGAGTTTTGTTTTTGAATTGTTTTGGCTGGAACAAGAAGGGAAGGCCATTTTGAAATGGATTCAAAGAGGCTTGGGGTGATCAATTTGCAGAAGTATGAAGCTTGAGTGAAACAGGGCACACTACGTTGCACTACTTTAGATATTTTAGGGTTTGAAATGAATTATGGAAGTGGAATAAATATGGAATTTCATAGAGATTGAAAAGAAATTAAGTATTCTTCAATCTGGCCTCAAGTAGAAAACATTTGAATTATAAAAGAAGCCAAAATAAGGTGTTCTAATTAAAATATCCTATTCATCACAATTTTTTTTTTACAATTAAGAATTTCTGATACATAAAGAAAGAAAAACAATGGATAAACACATTAAAAAGAGAAAATCATCACCATTTCCTACAACCCATGAATCCTAAAACAATGAATCTTGTATTAATTGCAAATGGTCACTTGAACTCATTGAAAAACTTTACAATGAATGGTTTTCTTCCTTATTACAGATCCCAACATCTATTACTTCAAATCATGAAGTATTTATACAAATTCTAAACTAAAATATTTTGAAAAAATATCAAGATTCCTTACAGATATGTCTAACTGTGTTACAAAAATATAAATGAAACATATGAAACTCAAAACTAATGAATCTACTTTCCACTATATTTCTGGATTTCTCGTGACAAATAAGAACTATTCAAATTTTATAGCAACTTTTGTTGATGAGGTGGCCTCCAAGTCACTAACTTTCTTTGAGCTTTTTCGTCCAGAATTTTTGAAACACACGGTCCAGTAATACCTTTTTATATCTCAATTCGAGATAGATATGTAAAATTTTAAAGAGGTTATTGTATAATAATATACTATGAAGATAAACCTCTCTCATTTTCCCAAAATGCTTCTCTAGTTATTCACAATAGTCTCTGTAAAAATATCTCTAAAACAAGACTTTGCACAACCAGAAAAATAGGGTGTAACGATGTGCATGTATCTCTCATTCTGTAATATTTGCGTAAAACATGAGATATTGTTTTGTAGTTTGGAATCTTAGGAACATAAAAATCCTTGAGTTTCTCAAGATTCATCTCTGATTGGCCAAAATCTGCTATCCAAAGTCATGACTAAACAAGAAATTTCTGGAAAATATGCCTTCAAATATTATTTAAAATTTCCCATACCATAATTTATGTGTAAAAATGGAGAGTTATTTTTTTACATACTGATGTCAGCAACAAAAACCTCTTTCAAGTTTTAAAAATTCATTTCCACCTGCGTGAAAACCATATTTTAAAATAGTGACTAAAAACAGGAAAATTTGGGAAAATATGCTTGCAAATATTCCTCTGAATCTCCAAAACCATAATAGAAGTTAGAAAAATGAGAGAGTTTTTTGTATATCAGGATGTTATACAAATAAACCTCTTTAAATTTTCTAAAATTCATTGTCCATTTTTTGTAAACTATGTTTAAAATTACTGTGTTGTATACGGAAAAAACATAGTTTTAATTGCCCATGAAACGAACATAGAACGTGGAGGCGGGAGGTGACATGGAGGTGGTGGATGATATGGAGTTACATCATTGGTATAAATAATTTATGTTTTAGTTTGGAGGGAAAGTGCGGGAAGGGAGTTAATTGGAAATGGTAATGATCATTCTCGCATGATATGACAGTCACTTAACGGGCAGATTGGCATTTTTTTATATAGCGGAGAAAATTCTTTTCTGAGGGGGTCCAAAGTGGTAAGTTTCTTAAGTAGGCCAGGGTGCGAAATGAGGGAAGGATCCACGTTACCGTGGGCTCTAAATGCAAAACTCTTTTTTCGGTTCCCCCCCCCCCCCAAATGGTAAAGATCAGTTAGAGAGAGGAGGGGGCGAAAAGTGATAAGGGTCATCGGATGAGGGAGAGAAAGACGGGATGATGGAACAGATGAAGGTATGTTAATGTGAAGTGATGGGATGCTTTTTCGAGTAGCAGAAGGGTTAATAAGGGTAAAAATTTGGATAATGCGATAATGCAGCAAAATTTCGTTTTCATAAGCCCGAACCTTTTAGACTTAGGATAAAAGATTTTAACATTTTTCCTTCTTATGTGCATGAAATATAACGATGTAAAATTACAAATATGAAATAATCCATCACCATAAGATCCTATAAAATATAGGACCCTAACAGTGGCTCTAGCTAGGGATGGCACTCTCCTTGTGAGGTGCAAAGAACACCATAGACTAGTAGTCTCATCCAATGGGTTGATCCCGAGCTTGCAACATGCTTTGCCCTAAAATATCTGACTGAAAATATCAAACTAAATTCAAAATCTTTGTACAAACTGAAATCTGAAAATAAATCTAAAACTAAAACTCAAAAGAATGTTTGGAAAAACTCACAAAGTACTGGGCTTATTTTCACACTGTTACCTACCCTATACTACTAAAAATCATGTTGAATCAAGTAATACAAAAATTCTAATGAAGCCAGTTAAGTAGTTGCTGAAACAAGTAGAATACTTGACTTCTTGTTAGCATAATTAAAAGGACAACTTGATTATTTTTCCACGAAATCAAAGTTGTAACATGTAATGGCAACTTCTGATGAATCTAGTCCTTAAAATGAAAACATGGTTGAACACTTAAGCTGAAAACAACTCCATTTAGTCTGATATAGGATCAATAAAAGCATTATTTACTATGTTAGCTTTTAGGCCTTCAATGACTAGTTGATCATAAATGATTTCATCAGTTGTATCCTCAAGGTTAAACCCTGATTCTAACTCTACAATTTTAGTCTTGTACTTGAAAAAATAATTCTCATCAACCTGCATATCAAAAAGCAATACAATCTCCTCTTGCTTTGAAGAAGGAATATTTTCAAAGAATTTTTTAGGACCTTGGAAATTATATGACTGAATATAAAAATCCAAAATTTCAATACCCTTCTCAAATATTTCAACAACTAACACAAGATAAAAAATTTTACTTTCAAGAGAAAATTTGCTCGATTTCAAACAATGGAACATGCCATTAAAATATATTAATCAATTTGAAACTATGCTAACTCTTCCATGAATTATTTTAAAAATTCACAATATAGAGCATTTGCAACATACCCTGTCATCTCGTTTATCAAGAAATCTGATAAACATGTAGTGGAGTCGTCGTGAATGCTCTAAAACTTGGATTCACTATAAGTGCAGTCACCCTAAAAACTTTGAAGCTCTGGATACCTTGAAGATGGAGTTGCTAAGTGATTCAACCTTCTTGTGTTTGATCATCATCCACCATTAGTAATTAGATCTCGAATTGATAAAATTTTCTGAGGAAGGTAAAATATTTTCCTTCCCCAGTATGGTCCCCACTATCTTGGCACTTCGTAATTTCAATTTTGAAGAAAAAAACTCGGAGGTAACATCAAAAATGCTTTGGAAGCTAGGATCTAGCCCTGCCAGCTTCAGAGAGGGGACTCTCCCTAAAATTTAGCTTAGTTTTCTTGGAAATTTTAGGCTAGTCAATGGGCTCAGAGCTTGGTTTTTGAATTGTTTTCCTTGGAACATCAAGGGAATACCATTGGGCAAGGGAGTAAAAGAGGCTTGGAGTGACCAATTTGTATAAGTATCAAGATTGAGTGAAAAAAGGCAAGCTAGGTTGCACTACTTTGGATCTTTTAGGGCTTTAAATGAATTATGGAAGCGGAAGAAATATGGAATTCAGTAGAGATTGAAAAATAATTAAGTATTCTTCAATTTGACCTCAAGTAGAAAACATTTGAATTGTAAAGGAAGCTAGAATAAGGTGTTCTAATTAACATATCCTATTCATCATAGTTTTTTTTTTACAATTAAGAATTTCAGATAAACAGAGAAAGAAAAACAATGGATAAACACATTAACAGGAGAAAAACATCACCATTTCGTACACCACATGAATCCTAAAACAAATGGTCTTTTATTACTTGGAAATGGTCTCTCTAACTCATTAAACAACTTTACAATGAATGGTAGTCTCCCTTATTACAAATCCCAACATCTATTACTTCAAATGATGAAGTATTTATGCAAATTCTAAACTAAAATGTATTGAAAAGTTATCAAGATTTCTTACAAATATCTCTAATTATGTTACACAAATAGAAATGAAACATAGGAAATTCAAAACTAATGAATCTAACTGGCACTATCTTTGTGGATTACTGGTGAGAAAGAAGAGAAATTCGAATTTGATAGAAAATCTTATTGATGAGGTGGCCTCCAAGTCACTAATTGTCTTTTTCCTCCTGAATTTATGAAAAATAGGGTCCACTAATACCATTGTATATCTCAATACGAGATAGATATGTAAAAAGTGAAACAGGTTATTGTATATGAATATGTTTCTGAGATAAAAAAAAAATTGACAAAGCTACTTGAGGCATATAAGTAGCACTAATTAAGGCATTCTTCTGAGACATTCATTTCATGTTATGTGGGTCGCTAGATTAAGTTCTTAATAAGTCGAGATTTAAAATAAATTGATTATGTATTTAAAATGAAGTGATTATGTAATACCTTTCTTATATTTATTTACTTTTTTGTTATTTATTATGTTCTTAAATATTAGATTGAAGGTTTTTTGTTATATGTTTTGTTTTATGGAAATATCACATTTGTCCTATTTAATTTTGAATGTGAAGTGTGTATTTTGGAATATGAATTATTATTTGATTATATATGTATGAAGTTATATTATAAATGTGAAGTTTAAAATTTGTTTGAAAATAGGGATAAACATAGATAGCTGAGAAACAACCAACTCATCTAACATCTAGGGAAAATACTATTATTTTTTGAGGTTATTGTGGAGCTAAAGCAAAACATCGAGTTCATCCAGCATCTTTTTTTGTTTTACTTTATTAGCAAGTTTTTTTGGGCCACCTATTCAAATGTAATGTTTAATATTTAACATTTTTAATCTAAATGTTAGACTTATTTAAAAACCATTCTAATTATTATTATGTATAAACACAGTATAAATTTAAAATACAAAGAGGGTTACCAACACTCAAAAAAAGAGGTATGGTAAATAAATAAAACCTCTTTTTATACTTACTCTAGAGGTATGGTAAATAAATAAATAAACTAAAGGTATGGTAAATAAATAAAAATATATCAAATAACATTAGATATCAACATCTAATTATATACCATGTTTATGGGCCGAAGTCTACAACCCAGTATGGGGGTATATCTCACATAAAAACTTAAATATGTAAACATAAACATAATGTTTACGTTAACAATTTTAATCTAATGTCGGACTTATTTAAAAATAAATTATTTTATGTAAACACAATATAAATTTAAAATATAATGAGGGTTATCAACACTGAAAAAGAAATTAAATAAACTAGAGGTGTGTTAAATAAATAAAATTTATGGGGTAGATCTCAACTAAAAACGGAAATGTAAACTTAACATTCAACATGTATGGGGTAGATCTCAGATGTTGGTATTAGTATCCTTTAGAAGATATGTTAATTATTTTCTTTTTAATTGATTATAATAGCTAATTGATTAACGTACATACTCTTGCTATTAAGATATCAATAGGTGTCTTAGTAGCATTTCATTTCTTCGCTTATGGAATTTTGTTTTCTCTATGCATTGATATTGGGTTATTAATTGTTCATCCAGTATTAGTAGGTACCATCAAAATTTATATTTTTCATATTGGAATATTTGAATATATATTTACTTCAATTAGAATAACATATTTTTTCACTACAACATAGTACACTAAAATTTTATAGCCTTGTGTTGGATGTTCAACAAAATTATGTCATCTATCAATGCAACTCGGTCAAATAATTGAGGAGACAAATGGCCATCAATATTTGATGGCAGTGTCTAGTTGGATAATAAATGGACATGACATGAATAATTTATTGAGTATCTCTTTGAATCTAGTTAGAAAATCCACAAATTTTATGATAAGAATCCAATGAAAAGGCATCATATAATAGATCGGAAATATGCCAACCTCTAGTTAAATAAATGGAAAATAGGAGATGAATATTATGTCAAGCATACACTTCCACACTTATCAAATATCGAAGAGAGTCCTGCTAGACATTCCAAAAATTCGATGGTAAGAATTTGACGATGGGGAATTGGATAGTCGATACGAAATATGATGCCGAACCGAAGGCCAAGCTGCACATTTGACTAGGGGATTCCAATCTTGTGACATCAGAGATCCGATGGAATAATTAGATGTTGTCATTGTACATATGATGAGCCATTACATGGTATTTTAATTGAATAGGTGATGGCATACAATTGTGAATCTTATGAGCGCCGGATGCGGCTGATTAAAGACCATCCGGGAACGTGGCACTCAGACCACTTCCCGATGGACCTCGCCGGTGCAGCCCACATGGCTCCCGGTACTGCCATTAACTACTGTATTAATTTCTCACCTGGGACGAACTCTCCTTACCTTGAAAGGCTCACTCGGCTCCTAGACATAGCTATTGTGTTTGGCATGGAAGGTTTACGCTGCGATTTGAATGGAGGAGTGAGCGGCTTCTGCTCTCCACAGCCTCTGCAGGTGAACTGATCGCCTGCGAGCATTGAAGCATCCATTAAAACCACTACAGGAAAGCGATGTTGGATTGTGGCCTGTTTCGAACCAGCTCCTAATTGCCATTTCTCTCACAGTCCTTGGTGTAAACAAAGAGCTTGGAACTCTGCCACCATTGCTCAGTCAGGTAATTCCGCTACCTCCTCTATCAATTTGCTTCGTGGTCTCAGTAGCATTGCTCCGGATTCGTCTGTTCAGGTAGGTGGTGGCCAAAATTCTCCTTCTCCCTCTGCCTGCTTGGGGAATTTCGCTAAGCCTCGTTCTGCTATTGTCATCATGCCCCGCCTCCGCGAGCGCATGAGAGCTCGAAGGGGCTCCACTCGTGGTCGGCTCTCTCATCAATATGTGCCTCCCTCTCCTATTCCCATGTCTGAAAATGCCTCTAGCATTTCTCCTGATGCCATCTCTACCCCGCCCGCTCCCCTTGAGCCTCCTGCAGTTGTCAGCTCCCTTCGACCCACCATACGTCAAACCTCTCAACGCTCTGAGCTGAGGTTTGAATGCACCTCTTGTGATGCCACTCTCACCACTTTCATCACTGTGACTCTGAGGGAAGTAGTCCCGAATTTCGCTCCGCCTAGCTCCTCGACTAGGGCCGCTCCCTCCTTCAGCAACAGCTCCCCTTGTGACGGCCCTGCTCTCTCTGCTCCTCAGCTCAGGCCCTCCATGGAGATTGCGCGCGAGGGTGGTGGAAGTGCTCCAGGTGATACTCAGGTGAACAGCAGTGAGATGTTCACATGCAGAATTGTTGAAGAAGACCCCTCTCCTGGCCTGGCGGGATCGGGCCGCGCAGGGCATCTGTGTTTTTTCGCCTATTCGAAACTGATATGGCTCAGCTTTACGACCGGCTGGCCGCAGGTGCGCTACCGAGCCCGGCCACATTTCTATTTTTTAAATTCAAAAGCCAGCTTTCCATGGTTACCATGATATTATGGATTAATGGACCGTGTTTCTGTCGTTACCCGATTATGCTGTTCGTTTTCAGATTATCAAGCACATCGTTCAAAGCCTTAGCCTGCCGCTATGCTATACTGTTACTTTTTACACTTACAATAGAATTTAGACTTACTTAGAAAAAAAAAAATTGTGAATCTTATGAGCACTCTGTGTATTTGACTAGAATGTTGTTGGAAATCCGACGAGTAATGGAGTATTGAAAATAATTATATTCGTTGAACGAGGATCTCATTTTTTTTTTAATTATTTTATCCTATGGTAGGTTAGCTATAATGCAACCGAACTAACCAAATGTTATTTGTTATATTTCAAAAAAATACTTACTACCTAAACCATTTTCTTATAATAATAATAATATAATGCAATGGAGTTTCTTTGACTTCCTTAACTTTTTGTGGATTTAACTTTTCTAGTAAATTCTATAAGCTATGGTCGAACCAAGTTTAATACATAATAATTAGAATAGTTAGGAAAAATGAAATGGCATAGAGAATTGTAATGACCAATACAATATTCTTACAGAGAATATTTAGGAAAAATGTAATGGCATAAGAATTATAATGAAAAAAATATAATTTTATTGTCAATTTGTAGAATCATTCAACAAAAGCTCAAATAGATCTCTTAAGCCAATATTGTTGCTCATATATTTGGTTTTGTTTCTTTTTGAGTTTTTCTCTTTTCTCACAAATTTTAGTGAATATAACCATCATTTTATCCTTGTTTCTATGTTTAAAAAAATTATGGAGCATAGATATCCCATAGTTCCATCTTCTCTTTGGAATCAATGAAAATGTTATAGAGTAACTCTACATTCGAGTTGTTATAGTCATAACAATCTTGGACTTAAATTGATTTTTCCCTTAAGAGTTACCAAGTACATGTTCTGGGGTTACCAATATGACATCCATGGGCCTTTCAATCTAATGGTTGGGGCTTTACGTCAGAGAATGGATAAATTTTGTATTTGTGTTATCCCCTAGGAAAAATGTCTTCAATCATCTATAAATCACTCAATCCTATAGTAGACAAGGGGCATTACCCCAAAGCTCACCCTTATTTAAATGAGATTTTAACCCCTAATGTGATCTAATAGCCCACACTCATTCCATCCAATTCTCAATATGTCAGATCGGGTGAGAATATGAGGCTTTTATGACACCATTCCACTAAGAGATATGATTGAACGAACGTGAGCAATGTACATCAATGGTTTCCATGATATATAAATTGAAATGTCAAGGTGTATGTAAGTTACCGAACCTGGCATAACCTGATATTCATTGCTGCAACATTTTAATCTGATCATTAATCTTAGTAACATTTCATCCTTTATTTATGTTAGACACTTTTACATTTATACCATGATTTCTTTATCAATTAGAGACCTTGAATGAAGAATAATGTTTTCTTAAAATAACAAAATACACAGTACAGTGGTGGCTATGAGTTTACGTTTTCTGGGGTCGGTGGAGTGAACTCTCATCACCAAACATCCGAACAAAGAGAATAGTATGAGCTAGGATTCCTCCTAAACCCGCAGATGTAAGTACCAACAACTATACCAAGAACCTAGAAACCAAATGATTTCTCAGCTCCATAGCCGAGATGGCTTCCAATATTAACAACAAGAATCAACATAACACAATAATCATACTGTGTAAAGCATTGGGGTTGTAGCCATACCCGGGTTAGAATCACCAGATGAACAAAAGAAAACTTGCTGAAGTTGCAGAGCGCCATCAGACAGGGCATGACCACAATGAGGGAGGTAGTTAGCGTTCAGGGGTTAGGGTAATACCCTAACCACCCCAGTAACCCTTCTCACTATAGATCTTCACAGCAAGATTTGATTCTAGGCACTAAGGAGAGCTGGTCTCTTGTGTATCTGTATTTACTTTCACCAAGGGAGTCTTCCCAATTTTCTTGGTTCCATTTCACTCATAAAATTTACAAAATTTGATTAATTAAATACAATAGTCTATATTATACACCCTCTAAAGCAATATGACCTTTGGTATTTTAAATAAATTACCCAGAACTATATCTTCATTTAATATAACCCTTGGTATTTTTAATAAAGCGCTTTAATCATAAATGAACCCCCTCCTTTGTATATTGTTTCAATGATAAATAGCCCGATTCTCAAACTTTGGTGAACAATATCTAAGGTTTAAATTAAAACAATAACATGCAATTACTTCCGATTTAACACTTCGACCAACACTCAATTCACGCTTATTACTTCGGGACCACCATAAAAACTTATAAACATATATCAACACAAAACCACTGGCCATACCTTGGATTAAACTTCGTGCAGCTACTGGTCCACATTGCGGATCCGACGACGTTCGAAAAACTTTGTGGACAGGACTTTACCCCGGAAACAAAATGTAAAATGGGAGGTTTTAGGCTGATGACGTGGCGAACTTCAATTGGATTGAGATTTTTTTCCCGAAACCACTCCGAGCCCAAAGGCGGTGTGAAATAGGCAATATGGATTCTCGAAACCACTTTTGGTAATTGAACAGTGATATCTCGAAATTCCACTCGAATTTGATTTATTCCTCCCTTTTCCTTCTCCTCTTGGGTTTGTGAATGATCTTAGTGATATCGTTCAACCATTAACAAAACAACATAGTGACTCAACCAGACATAGTATAATACTCCTGTTATACACAGAGGGCTCGACAAATCTTCGCAAAGGTTCACATCAATATCAGAGTGGACTTCTGGTAAGATTAGAGCCTCTTCGCACAAGATTATTATACACTCAACTCATACACAGAAAACGTATATCCAAATGCATTTAGGAACATAAGAATTCATACAGATATCAATACTTTAACTACTATCAATTGAATACATAGAATTCACAAATTGAAGGAATGAGTCCTTCGGGAGAATTATCAATAACATACACATATAGCCAATAATTCCACAATTTTATTGAAACAGAGAGCAAAAGCATCTCAACTCAATCTCCTACTGCAAAATTCCCCCCTTTACACTGTATCAGGGGTTACAATTTATAATTCATTACATGACTCTTCAGTTCCCTCACGAGGGCCATTTTATTCTTAACATAAAAAGGCCTAATTACATAATATTCTATCAACAAAAACTGAAAGATGGACACGAATCAAAACTATTCGACTTCTACAGTTATTGAACTAACCCTAAATGTTCTAAGTGCAATAGACGACTAAGGTATTGACACCTTGCTGTTACGTTTCTGAATAATTTTTAACCCCTCTAGCCACAACATCTAGACAATTCTCTCACATGACTGGCTAGTGTCCAATGCCCCTGCATCAAACTCTTGAGGGCAATTTTATTCATGGACTCTTGTCCATGAGCTCTTTCAGAGAACTACCTAGCTTTGGAAACATAGCTTCTGCACCCAAGTAGCATCTTCATCTGGTTGGTCCTTCCACTTGATCAAATACTGGAAATACTCTTGTCCTTTAGTCATTTTAAACACCTTCTTGTCCAAGATATTCTCTGGCTATAATGGTTGTGTTGGAGGGAACTGTTTTACCCGCTTAATCTCCTCTTTGTCTGCTGGTCCTTAATCTATGCCATCATCTTCATACCTGTAAAAATCTACAACATTAAAAATGGGAGATATCCCAACATCAGGAGGCAATTCAATCTCATAAGCATTAGCAGAAAATTTTCCCAGTATCTTGCATGGTCCAATCTTTTTGAACTTCAATTTTTTATATTGTTTCTTTGGGAACCTTTCCTTTCTCAAGTGTGCAAAACCAAATCTCCAACTTCAAAATTGACTTCTCTTCTGCTCAAATCTGCTCTTCCCTTGTATCTGTTGCTGCTGCCTTGTAGTTGTTGTTTTACCTTCTTATGTATGGCTTGGATCTATGAAGAAAATTCTTCTCCATCAACACTCCTCAACTCTGCCTTTCCCAAGTTTCGCAGTTCAGACACTCCCCTAGGGTGCATTCCATAAAAAATATGGAATGGTATCTGTCCTATACTTCTATTTTGTGAATCATTGTATGCATATTCTGCCTGTGGAAAAATATGGTCCCACTTCTTAGGATGCTCTCTTGCAAGACTCCAAAAAAGATTTCCGAGACTCCTATTTACTACCTCAGTTTGCCCATCAGTCTGAGGATGATAAGCTGAGCTGAAAATTAGTTTAGTACCAAGTTTCTTCCACAATGTCCTCCAAAAATGACCCAAAAATCTAGTATCTCTATCAGAAACAATACTCTTGGGCAACCCATACAATCTAACAACTTCCTTGAAAAACAAATTAGCAACATGGGTGGCATCACTCGTTTTGTAACATGGAATGAAATGTGCCATCTTGGAAAATCTGTCAACTACAACAAAGATTGCATCATTCCCTCTCTGAGTATTGGGAAATCCTAAAACAAAATCCATACTCACCATACCCCAAGGCCTGTCTGGAATAGGCAATGGAATGTATAATCCTGCATTATGGCTTCTCCCATTTTCATATTGACAAATTTTTCACTTCTTCACAAATTTTTCCACTTCAGTTCTCATCTTGGGCCAATAATAAAAATTACTCAGTTGCTTATAAGTTTTATCAGTACCAAAATGTACAGAAATTCCACCATTATGCTTTTCTTTGATTAAATTCTCCCTCATGGTACACATAATTGATTTCTTCTGAACAATAAGTCCTCCTGGAAGAAATAATCCAACCACTGGCTTCTATCTGTCAAGATAGGGTTACAACATGCTTCAAATGCTTCTTTGAAATCTTAATCTGTTTTATAAAGTTCCTTAAGAAAATCAAATCCTACCACTTCAAATTGGTTTTATTGAACAAGCATGTTTCTCCTACTCAAAGCATCAACTACCTTATTTGTTTGGCCACTTATATGCTTCAAAACAAAATTAAAACTCTCGAGATATTCAATCCATTTGCCATGTTTATGATTCAATTTAGGTTCTTTCATAATATATTGTAAATCATGATTATCTGAATAAAGAAAAAACTCCTTAGACATTAAATAATGCCTCCACTTCTTCAATGCCTGCACAATTGCATAAAATTCTTTTCCATAAGAGGAATACTTTCTTCTTGTCTCATTCAGCTTCTCACTGAAGTATGATATAGGCCTATCATCTTGACTCAACACAACTCCAATAGCTTCTCCACTGGCATCACACTTCACTTGAAATGGCTTATTAAAATCAGGAAAAACTAGAACAGGATTTTCAGTTATCTTCTGTTTCAAAAGATTAAAATTATTTTCTACTTTAGTAGTCCATTTGAATGATTTTTTGTCCTTTTTATTGTTTCAATAATGGGTGCATTAATATTTTTAAAATTCCTTATGAATTTTCTATAAAAACTGGCAAGTCCATGGAAACTTCTTACCCAAAAACACTTCTTGGTGAAGGGCACTCCACAATTTCCTTGACCTTTTCTGGATCCATCTTCAGTCCTTCAGCAGAAACAACAAAACCTAGATATACTAGCTCTTCTTTCATGAATGAACACTTCTTTAAATTTATCAGCAGCTTCTCTTGATGTAACTTCTTCAAGACATAATTTAGATGACTTAAATGTTCTTCCTTTGTTTTGTTGAAAACTAATATGTCATCAAGATATACTATTACAAATTTACCAATAAATTCTTTTAACACTTCATTCATGAGCCTCATGAAAGTACTAGGTGCATTTGATAGACCAAAAGGCATTACCAACCACTCATATAGTCCTTCATTTGTTTTAAAGGCAGTTTTCCATTCATCAATCCTAGGTAAATGAAATCTATACCTGATTGTTATCTTGTTTATGGCTCTTGAATCAGTGCACATTCTCCAACCTCCATCCTTTTTGGGCTCAACACTGCAGGTACTGCACATGGACTCAATCTCCCTCTGATCAAACCTTTGTCAACCAATTCTTGCACTTGCTTCCTGGTCTCTTCATTCTCTATGGGTGTCATTCTGTAGGCTACTTTGTTTGGCAGATTTGTTCCTAGAATAAAATCTATCTGATGGCTGATCTTTCTTACAGGTGGAAATTCATCAGGAAAATCATCCACAACAATATCACAATAATTGTCCAACATTTCTTGAATTTCAATTGGAAAATCAGAATTTTTTGTGGAAGTAAGCACTACTTTAGGTTTTCAAACTAAAGAAAAATTTACCTCTTCTTCTTCAATCTGTTGTAAGTACTCTTTTCCACTCAGCAATAAAGTCTTTGGATCAGACTTTCTGCTTGATGGTTCTCTTTCCTCCATGGGTATCAATGTGTGATGCACTCCATCCTTAAATAACTTGTAAGTGTTCTTCCTACCATCATATATTGCTGCTCTATCATACTTCCAAGGTCTTCCCAGCAGTATGTGACACACATCCATAGGCATCACATCACACATGACCTTGTCTTTGTAGCTACCCATCTACAACTCTATCTCCCACTACTCCTTCACAATTAGCTGGTGCCCTTTATGAAGCCATGACACCTTGTAGGGAGTTGGGTGTTCCCTTGCCTTCAAATTTAATTTCTCTATCACCTCTGTAGAGACCAGATTATCTATGCTGCCAATATCAATGACCAACTGATAGCATCTCCCTTGGAATTTGCATACACTCTTGAACAAATTCTTCCTCTGTGATGGTTCAACAACTTCTTTTGTTTGCTTCAGCAAAACTTTATTGACCACCAAAGACTCCCTTATCTGGCATAATTTCTTCTTCTATTTCAGATAGCCTTGCTACCTCTTCTCCAACCTGAGCAATAATTGCATTCCTCAGACTGGTGCCCATATTCTCTAGGCACTCATAGTGTTTATGTCCCACTTGGTGAGATCTGTAACACCTCATTTCTCTTCCTCTTTTTCTGCCTCCTCTTCCTCTAGAGGAACCCCTTCTACCCCTTGCATCACCCTCTGTGGATGAATTCTGAGGTGAGCTACTGCTAGCTCCATCCCTTGGTGTTATAGACCTTCCTCTACCACCTTGACTTCCCTTTCCTCAGAAAGTACCTCTTCCTTCGGCAGACTTCTTTCTCAGGAGTTTCTCTTTAGTTTTCAAGGCCATTTCATAAGCCTCTTCAACTGTATTAGGAGACAAAATACCTATCTCATCTTGGATTTCCAAATTGAGACCATTCACATACCTAGAAATCTTCTCTTCTATGTCCTAGAATTGTCCATCTCTTATAATTACTCTATAAAACTCTTCTGTGTATTCTTTCACTGTCGAAAATCTCTGTCTGAGGTTTTGCATTTGTCTAAACAATGTAAGTTGATAATCACTAGGCAAGAACTTACCTCTTAGTTTTGCCACCAGTCTGGTCCAACTCTTGATTGGTTGTTTACCAGCTCTCCTTCTCTCTGCTTGCACTCCATCCCACCAAAGTGCTGCATGTCCCTTCAACTTTGTCACTGGAAACTTGACCTTTTTGTCTTCACCAATCTCTTCATAATCAAAACAATTATTCATCTCATTGATCCAGTCTATTAATTCTTCTGGATTCAAACCTCCTGCAAATATTTACACTTCAAGTCTAGGCTTGAATGTAGACCCTAGAATAGACTTAAAGAGTCTCAGGTCAGGAGGAATCTCAACATTCTCTCCTGCTTCTTATTCAGTTTCAAGTTCACTAACATCCTCAGGATCTCTTGGGTGTCCCAATTCCACCGCATCCAATCTAGATTGGACCCTCTGCAAGGTCTCCAATACTTATGAATTGGTAACTGGCCTACCTCTTTTTCTACGAGCACCTCTGGAAACTCAGACAACCATGTTTGAACTCTTCTTCTGGTTCTTGGAAGTCAGTTTAGTCTCTACAAATGTCTTGAATTTTTCTCTGATACCACAAATGATGGCAAGATTTGAGTCTAGGCACTAAGGAGAGCTAGTCTCTCGTGTATCTGTATTTACTTTCACCATGGGAGTCTTCCAAATTTTCTTGGTTCTGTTTCACTCATCAAATTTCAAAATTTGATTAATGAAATACAATAGTCTATATTCTACGCCCTCTCAAGAAATATGACCTTAGGTATTTTAAATAAATTACCCGAAAATATTTATTTGTTTAATATAACCCTTGGTATTTTTAATAAAGCTCTTTAATAATAATTGAACTCCCTCCTTTGTATATTGTATCAATGGTAAATAGCCCGACGCTCAAAATTTGGTGAACAATATCTAAGGTTCAACTTAAAACAATAACACGCAATTACTTTCGATTTAACACTTCAACCAACACTCAATTCGTTCTTATTACTTCGGGCTCACCATCAAAACTTATAAACATATATCAACACAAAACTACTAGCCATACCTTGGATTAAACTTCGTGTAGCTATTGGTGCGATTATCATTTAATCTTCCACAATGCGGATCCGATGGCATTCGCAAAACTTTGTGGACAGGACATTACCCCGGAAACAAAATGCTAAATGGGCCGTTTTAGGCCGATGACGTGGCGAAATTAAATTGGATCGGGTTTTTTTCCCGAAACCACTCTGAGCCCAAAGGAAATGCGAAATAGGCGGTATGGTTTCTCTAAACCATTTCTGGTAATTGAAAAGTGATATCTTGAAATTCCACGCGAATTTGACTTATTCCTCCCTTTGCCTTCTCCGCTTGGGTTTGTGAATGATCTTAGTGATATCTTTCAACCACTAACAAAACAACACAGTCACTCAACCAGACAGAGTATAATACTCCTGGTATACATAGAGCGCTCAAAAAATATTCGCAAAGGTTCACACCAATATCAGAGTGGACTTCTGGTACGATTAGAGCCTCTTCGCACAACTCATACACAGAAAAAGTATATCCAAATGAATTCAGGAACATGAGCATTCATACAGAGATCAATAGTTTAACTGCTATCAATTGAATACACAAAATTCACAAATCTAAGGAATGAGTCCTTCAGGAGAATTATCAATAACATACACAGATAGCCAATAATTCCACAATTTTATTGAAACAGAGAGAAAAACCCTCTCAACTCAGTCTCCTACTGCAAAATTCCCCCCTTTACACTGTATCAGGGGTTACAATTTATAATTCATTACATGACTCTTCGGTTTACTCACGAGGGCCATTTTATTCTTAACATAAAAAGGCCTAATTACATAATATTCTATCAACAGAAACTGAAATATGGACACGAATCAAAACTATTTGACTTCTACAGTTACTGAACTAACCCTAACTTTTCTAAGTGCAATAGACAGCTAAGGTATTCACACCTTGCTATTACATTTCTGAATAATTTTGAACCCCTCTAGCCACAGCATGTGAAAAATTCTCTCACATTGTTGGCTAGTGTCCAATGCCCCTTCATCATATTTGAAAATCATATTGACGATGGACAGAATCAAACTTGGCGCACTAACAATTAACATCTAAGGATCGTGGATACGATAGATACGGCGAAATCTATTGCATTAATCATCGAGTTAATAATATATATGCCAACTAACATATCCAGACTATGAGATATCGAATGTACCAAAATATTTAGAACTATATTGATTATATGAGTATTGAAAGACAATGAGTTTACATAGGGTTTGACTTAATAATAAAAGCATAGAATCTATGTGTAGAGGTCATGTCAAATATATGGGACAATGCATAGCATTGTATAAAGAATAATGTAAACATTGTGCCAAAGCTATGTTGCATAGGTCTGTCAAACCCAAAACTTAATAGCTATGCAATGATTTATAATATAACCTTAATAGTTATTCGAAGATTGATAATATTTGTCATTAAGAATTGATGGACTTAATTTCCATTAGTAATTTTTTTTAATGATGAAGGTAAATGATGTGGTGGACATTACAATCGAATTCCAAATAAATAACTAGGTTAATATTTAAACAAAATAATAAATGAAAGGTGTACTCTAATTTAGATAAGAGATGAAGTTTTTTAAGAGTATTAATTCTTCTCGATTTTAATCAAAGTCATGTAGATATTTTTAAAAGGTTGAGCTAAAATTTTTTAATTTATAAAATTTTAGTGTCGTAGGGGTTTTTAAAGTATTGAATCCAATTAAATATTCCAAAATTGATTTTAAACAACAAAAAAATCACAATTTTTTCTTGAAATGACTATTTTGTCAATAAGTCATAAACAATATATTTCTTATATCTAATTTTTTTTACTTAAATATTCTAAATACTAGCAATTGCATCAAATGTTGCAAAGGAAACGCAGTACGGCATAAATTTAAATTTAAATTTGAAAGTAATCATGACATATTCCAAATTATTGAAGGTAAAAGGTAGTGCATTTGATGCTGAGATTGTTTCCTTCCACACAAGTTTGGTGCAAATTTCTTTCTTCTCATCTATTTGTTTTTTACCATTCTTCAATATTGAACTATCTCACTTTAAAAAAAACTTGCAATCTCTTACAGTCTACCAGCATATAATTTGTTTTTAAATATGTTGATTTCTACATGATTGTATTCTCAAAATCCTATGAAGAAGAAGGATTTATGTCATATGAACTTTCCAATTGCCAAGACTCTTATCACTACCACTATAACACCAAGAGTATAACAAACAATGGTAAGCTAGATTTACCAAGAATTTATGACTTAGCAAGAGGCAAGACTAAGACCACGAGTATAAAAAAGTAAGCTAGACTTTTTTAAATGACTTTAATGTTTTCCTTCTTGTAATGGAATGAAATTATTTGGATAACAGAGCTAGTAAAGCTATTGGGAGCAAAAACACCAAAAAACTTGGGTTATTTTAAAGAACCTCAACCCAAGTTGTTTCCTCTTGTTGAGGAATGGCCATTTCTATTTGTGAAGACAAAAATCACTCCATTGTAATCGAACAACCTCATAATTTAGTATTCAACATGTGTATGAAATGGGAATAATCGAGGTAAACTTTGTTTAATAGTTTAATCCCAAGGAGATCATCTCGACATGCTTATTCCTAAGTTGGATGTGAGTCAATTATTAGAGAAACATCCTAAATTATTGTGGACCTAGGTGTCTAGATACATCCTCGTGAGTCTAAGAAAGGCTTATATAATGAGACCCACCCAAGGGGAGGAGTCATTAGAGAGAGAGGATAGCTTAGTGATGTTGATGGATTTATGCAAGATCTTCTCTTTGAATTTAGATTAGCGCAATCTTCTTATAAGGCAAGGGATGGATAATGTTGAGGATAAAATATGAGATCATAATGTTACAAAGGTATATTGTGTGAAATAATTCTTATACTAGTGTGAAGGAAAATTATTTCCCTTCTAATTTCTTCTTTGTTATATGGAATGCTTGATCATGTTTCTCTATTGATTTTATTTGCTAATCTTATATAGCTTCCATGGAGGCGAACACTGTCTTTGAATATTTGTGCTTATGTTGGGAGCTCCGATATAATAATGGGAGTAGGTTTTCTTGGTAAGAGAAGGATCTTAAAAATAGAAGGATGTACATATTTACACTAATTTGTAAGGGTTGAGGTAAAAATGTCTTATTTTTTTGTCCTTGTTGTGTATGTGGATGGTGGCAATATAACAACTCGAGATGGAGTTTGATTTATTCACATGTCAATATTTGAAAGGTGATATTTATGGAGTAATACCTCCTTAGATTTTGATTGAAATTTATCTAACATAAATGAAAACTAAAATGGGGAAACTTCCGTAGTGTCTTTATTTCTCCTTCCTTGGCAATAATTTTCATTTTTTTTACATATTTCTAAGTCTTTCTCATTTCTCTTTGACCTTTTTTGGGACCGCTAAATGCTTAATTTGGTTGATCTTGGTTAAATATGAGTCAATTTATCTTTTTAATCTTGGCCTTGGTGGAAATTCACTCCCTGTAAGTGGTTTATAGAGTGTCTTATGCAGTTGGTCTCTCTCTGTGAGTGATCCTTGTAATGATTTGGTATTTTGTGTGTGAACTACCTGTGAGAAATGACTCCTCATAAATAATTTTTTTGGTAGGAGATACTATAATATTTGCTAAGAGGGATTTATATTTTTTTTCATGTGTCTGATTAGATTTGGTTCAAATATGGTTTAGTTGGCATTTTATTTGTGAGATTTCCTATGTTGTTCTAACTTTTCTTTAATGTCTCAAGGTTGTGTGTTAAAATCAATTGATTTTAGTAGTCATGAAGAAATCCAAATTTTGTGGCCCCTCGAGTATTATTTCTTTTCTGTATGGTTTAATTTTTTTTCTTATGTAGGGTTTGACTTAATAATAAAACCATAGAATCTATGTGTAGAGGTCATGTCAAATATATGGGACAATGCATAGCGTTGTATAAAGAATAATGTAAACATTGTGCCAAAGTTATGTTGCATAGGTATGTCAAACCCAAAACTTAATAGTTATGCAATGATTTATAATATAACCTTAGTATTTTTTCGAAGATTTATAATATTTGTCGTTAAGATTTGATGGATTTAATTGCCATTAGTAAGTTTTTTTTATTTTATTTTATTTTTATTTTTTATTTATTTATTTTTATTTTTTTATGATGAAGGTAAATGATGTGGTGGACATTAAAAGTCAATTCCAAATAAATAACTAGGTTAATATTTAAACAAAATAATAAATTAAAGGTGTACTCTAATTTAGAGAAGAGATGAAGTTTTTTAGAGTGTTAATTATTCTCGATTTTAATCAAAGTCATGTAGATATTTTTAAAAATTTGAGCTAAAATTATTTAATTTATAAAATTTTAGTGTCGTAGGGGTTTTTAAAGTATTGAATCCAATTAAATATTTTTTAAACAACAAAAAAATCACAATTTTTTCTTGAAATGAGTATTTTCTCAAGAAGTCATAAACAATATATTTCTTATATCTAAAAAAATATTACTTAAATATTCTAAATACTAGCAATTGCATCAAATGTTGCAAAGGAAACGCTGTAAGGCATAAATTTAAATTTAAATTTGAAAGTAATCATGACATATTCCAAATAATTGAAGGTAAAAGTAGTACATTTGATGCTAAGATTGTTTCCTTCCACACAAGTTTGGTGCATATTTCTTTCTTGTCTCCTAGTTGTTTTTTACCATTCTTCAATATTGAACTATCTCACTTTGAAAAAAAACTTGCAATCTCTTACAGTCTACCAGCACATAATTTGTTTCTAAATATGTTAATTTCTACATTATTGTATTGTCAAATTCCTATGAAGGAGAAGGATTTATGTCATATGAACTTTCCAAGTGCCAAGACTCTTATCACTGCCACTATAACACCAAGAGTATAAAAAACAATGGTAAGCTAGATTTACCAGGAATTTATGAGTTAGCAAGTGGCAAGACTAAGACCACGAGTATAAAAAAGTAAGTTAGATTTTTTTAAATAACTTTAATGTTTTCCTTCTTGTAATGGAATGAAATTATTTGGAGAATAGATCCAGTAAAGCTATTGGGAGCAAAAACACCAAACAACTTGGGTTATTTTAAAGAACCTCAACCCAAGTTGTTTCCTCATGTTGAGGAGTGGCCATTTCTATTTGTGAAGAAAAAAATCAGTCCATTGTAATGAAACAACCTCACAATTGAGTATTCAACATGTCTATCGAATGGGAATAATTGAGGTAAACTTTATTTAATAGTTTACTCCCAAGGAGATAGTCTTGACATGCTTCTTCCTAAGTTGGATGTGAGTCAATTATTAGAGAAACATCCTAAATTATTGTGGACCTAGGTGTCTAGACACATCCTTGTGAGTCTAAGAAAGGCTTATATAATGAGACCCACTCAAGGGGAGGAGTCATTAGAGAGAGAGGATAGCTTAGTGATGTTGATGGATTTATGCAAGATCTTCTCTTTCAATTGAGATTAGCTCAATCTTGTTGTAAAGAAAGGGATGCATAATGTTGAGGATCAAATATGAGATCATACTATTACAAAGGTATATTGTGTCAAATAATTCTTATACTAGTGTGAAGGAAAATTATTTCCCTTCTAATTTCTTCTTTGTGATATGGAAAGCTTGATCATGTTTCTTTATTGATTTGATTTGATTTTCTTATATAGCTTCCATGGAGGCAAACACTGTCTTTGTATATTTGTGCTTATGTTGGGAGCTCCGATATAATAATGGGAGTAGGTTCTCTTGGTAAGAGAAGGATATTAAAAATAAAGGGATGTACATATTTACACTTATTTGTAAGGGTTGACGTAAAAACGCCTTATTTTTTTTGTCTTTGTTGTGTATGTGGATGGTAGCAATATAGCAACTCAAGATTGAGTTTGATTATTCACATGTCACTATTTGAAAGGTGATATTTATGGAGTAATACCTCCTTAGATTTTGACTGAAATTTTAGCTAACATAAATGAAAACTAAAATGGGGGAACTTCCGTAGTGTCTTTATTTCTCCTTCCTTGGTAATAATTTTCATTTTTTTACATATTTCTAAGTCTTTCTCATTTCTCTTTGACCTTCTTTGAGACCTTTAAATGCTTAATTTGGTTGATCTTGGTTAAATCTGAGTCAATTTATCTTTTTAATCTTGGCCTTGGTGGAAATTCACTCCTTGTAAGTGGTTTATTGAGTGTCTTATGCAGTTGGTCTCTCTCTGTGAGTGATCCTTGTAACGATTTGGTATTTTGTGAGTGAACTACCTGTGAGAAATGACTCCTCATAGATAATTTTTTTTGGTAGGAGATACTATAATATTTTCTAAGAGGGATTTATATTTGTCTCCATGTGTCTGATTCGATTTGGTTCAAATATGGTTTAGTTGGCATTTTATTTGTGAGAATTCCTATGTTGTTGTAACTTTTCTTTAAGGTGTCAAGGTTGTGTGTTAAAATCAATTGATTTTAGTAGTTATTGATAATTTTTTTCCTTTTTTCCATTTTGAACCCTATAGGTGTCATCTTGTGAGTATTTGTTTATCTATTTTCATGTTTGGTCATGAAGAAATCCAATTTTTTTGGCCCCTCAAGTATTATTTCTTTTGTGTATGGTTTAATTTTTTTCCTTTGAAGGTCATTATAGGTTGTACTTGTTGGCCGCTTCCATTGAGTTACAAATTGAAACTCTCTTTGAGTGTGAGATTTCTACTTTTCAAAGTTTGTTGAGCGATAGTTCATGTTTTTTGTTTGCAAATCCTTAAATTTGAGCTTTTTAGTCCTTGTTGGTGCTTTTTCTCTGGAATTGTTTAAGAACGTTTCATTTTTTATGGTAAGGTTTTTAGTGGATCAAATATTTTTTTGAATTAGAGGGTATAACAAATATTATTGAGAGTGAATTTGAGGTTTTTTTTTTCTTTGAAAAGTAAAGATATTCTTTACCCTTAACTAATTTTCATCAAATTGGGAACAAAGATGCATTTTGGATTGGTATTGAGGTAGTGAATTTCTTCTATATCAATTATAGATGGGCATAGGGGTGTTAAAAATTAACTGACTAAATAAACACACACAAATTGTGGCTAATCTAAATTTTTGAAAATATTACAGATTATTAAACTTTTCTCCTAAAGACAAAGGTTCACCACCTCAAAGACATGGGATAGCATTGACGAATAATTTTTATTATGGGGAGGAGGCCTGGTCATTGTTGAATCTTTAGAAAAATTTTAGCCACCACATGTTAATGCACCTTTAACTAACCCTCTCAAGCATATACTTGTACATTTTAGTGCCTATTTTACATAGCCTTTTTCCTACTCCCTCATCAAATGTCTTGTGGGAGTGGTAATTCTTCTATGGAGGAAATGGGTCCCTCGTTCCCATCCACATTGATAGTTTATTTTGTAAATTTTTATTTACCACCAATTACTGTGAAAAGGTGCACTACCTCAATTTTGGCTACACCTTTTTCCTCACAATGGGGCATCCCACCTAGATCACTTCATACCATGGAGTGTTGAGAACTCTAGTCTCCTCTCTGCCTCTCCTCCTGAGAGATTAGTTGACATGTCTGAGACCATTTTATAGGTGGAGGACCATGCATACAATCACACATATTCATAGTGATAAAGGGCCCAAATCTAGAGAAATACATAGAAAGGAACCTCATGTCCATTACATTTTATCACAACCCTAGTGGAGTTGTTAGATATGTATTCAAGGATTCTTTCCTTTGACCTCATATGATAGAAGAAATAAACTTCCCTATCCTACATTTTCCTTTGGGTAATATAGTCGGATTGCTTTATGGTCCTTAAGGAATTCGACAAGGAACCAGTGTTACCCTTGTTTCCCCCTTTCGATATCTAGTCAAATACAGGAGACCTTGACCTCATTACCTTCATCAGTAGATATTTTTGCCTTTTTCTTGATTAGTAATAAAGTTTTCAACTCTAACCTTGAACACTTTCACATTGTATCAAGTCACCTCTGTTATTGTTTTTTTTTTTGTAAGCTTGGAAGGACTACACCTTCATCATGTCCAATATATCACCCCGATCAGGGTGGAGAATCGATTCGTTGACTTCACATCAAGGAGTGTCTTTACAGAGCACCCGATCATCATCTATCAAAGAACTCATTATGCTATTGTTATTTAAACTTTATGTTTAGTATTATTTTTTTTCTTTGATAGACATAATGCTTAGCCTTGTCAAATATTTATGTAGACTTTGCTTTAAAAAAATTGTAACATTAATTATCTTATTATACAGGACATAATTTTCCACTCTCACATTGTATTCCCTCTCGATGTATCCTTAGTCACACTAACCCATTTTTGTGGTCATTTGTTAGATATTGATAAATTATACACGTTTTTAAATTAAAAATAGAGTGTTATGTTTTCCTCTTCAATATAAATACTTCAAATACAATAACACTAGCATAAGTATATAAATTGAATGACTTGAGGCATCAATCCATGATAAATTCATAAATTTATATTAACTACATATCTACAAAGCATTTCACTTTAAAATAGGTTTCCATCTCAAGATATTTGATTTGATCCATCTTGGAAATTCTTAGATCCAAAGTTAAAATGAATATAGGTTGATTTTATTATTAATTATAATTATAATTATAATTATTAAATTCTCATTTTAATTTCATTTAATTTGACCAAGTCAAAATGTTTTATTGATAATTCACATTGTTAATTATTTTACTGTATTTCATTTTTAATTTTATTTTAATTTTATGTTATTTCAACCAAATTAAAAGGTTTATACTACATTAAAACATCTCTACATCCTTAGTTGGAGAGTGCCTCTTCATACATGTAAATATCTAGATACATTTATACCACTACAATTTAAAAAATGTTATAAAATAAAATATTTATAAAATATTTTGATTTTGAAATTAATTATGGTTTTTGAGTAAGTTGTATTGATAAACCATGTTATTGACCCATATTATTGTAGAAAAGTATATTTACAAGTTAATAATATCCATGGTAAAACGGGGGTTAATATCCATGGTTTAGAATCTTGTTTTATTGTAATTTTATTATAAGTTTAAGTTTTAATTTAAAATATGTTACAAATATTACATTAAATTAAAATATTTATAAAATATTTTGATTTTGAATTGAGTTATGGATTTTTGTCATGTGGTATATATAATGTATGATATTGTAAAAAATTCTATTTAGAAGTTAATAATATCCATGGTAAAAGGGGGGTGAATATTCATGGTTAAGAATCTTGTTATATTGTAAGTATTAATTTTTTATGTGCTTATTAAATAAATTTAATTATACATAAAAAATCATTATTTTATTTTATATGGTAAAATGGATCTTAATTTATAACTTCTATTTACATGCTATTTTTTTTTGATGTGATATGTATATTATGATTTTTTGAATCTAAAAAGTCGTTTGTAATTTTATTATTACAAATAAAATTATAATATAAAAAATTGGTTTTATATTATTTTTACATATGACATATAGCTCTTACATATCTCCCCTATATTGGGTTGTATAACACCTTTCAATCCAAACAAAATACCTACTTCATGTTTATATTGTTAAAAATTAAAAAAAAATCATAAAAAATAGCTAAATCATAAATTTAATTTACATTATTATTATTATTATTATCATCATCATTATTATCATTATTATTATTAGCAACAACCTAGATACATATTAGCTCCACATCTACCCAGGCAGAGATGGATAAAATATGTTAAGGTGTAAACCCCTTTGGAGTGAAAATATATTTGATCCCTCTGGACACAACTAGAGTTTTTTACCACAACTTGGTAGATCTAGAGTTAAGATGGATCTAGGCTAATATTATATAAATTTTACATCTCTATATACAAATTTTTCAAGGGTTTAGATATACCTCAAAAGTACAATATTTTTTACTTTAGATTTAATTAAAATGTGTTGTAAAGTAAAATTAAAATAAAATAGTAAAGTAAAATTAAAATAAAATATTTATAAAGTATTTTGATTGTGCAATGATTTATGGTTATAGGGCATGTGGTATTGATAAGCCATGGCATTGTAACAAAGTATACTTACAAGTTAATATCCATATTAAAGTGGGGGTGAATATTCATGCATTTTTTAAAGCTATTTGTGTACTGATTTTTTAATTAAAAAAAAAATCCTTAGAAATAGATAATATTCACATAAATAACATATTTACTAGTAGTTACTTAGCTTAAGCAAGTATATAAATAATAAATGGATAGAAATGGCATGTAAATAAATATAAATTCAATATATTGAGATGACATTTAAAAAAAATTGGCATACTCTCTTTATTGCATTACACCAAGTGCCTACAATCTTCCGAGATGTTATCGGCTCATGATTTTCCATATGAGAACCTAGGGGTGGTGGTAGTAGAAATTTTTAGTGAATGTGTCACTCCATGTGTTCCACGTGAGTATGGAGACAATTCAGATGAGCCAAAAAATGAGCCAAACGATCTTGCATTATCCATTGATTTTGTTATAAATCATTAAGGAAAGAGATGATCTCATATCAATCATCATGTTTCTCTTTGAGGACATATTCCAGTAAAGTATTTAACATCTAGTGTAAGCTAAATAAGTTTAGAGCCATAGAATGATTGTCTCTCCTAGTGTACAATCCCCTCTAATTTGTGAATGTTATATTAAGTATAAGTAAGGGTAGCAATCTGAAAATGTAGCAAGTACACCTAAACCTCAAGTCACAATTGGTTGGGATATCCACATCTCGATTTCCCATGTTCAAACCTTCCATAGTGACTACATCATGATTGTCTAGGGATAGTGGATAACGTAACAGGAATAATTCTATTGTTATGAGGGAGGTACTCATACCTTAGTTTCTATAATTTCTCCACTTAGGTGTTACTAGAGATATTTAGGAGTGTTTAATTCGATACATACTCACTCTACTATCCCACCTCCTTAACACCAGTATGAAAATCACTGCTACATAACCAACATCATGATGGAAAAGATATATCAATCTAGAACCCTAGTAAAAAACCCAACCCCAAGTGAACCAACATCAAAGATGGGACACCAAGAAAAACCCATAGTAAGAGTTGGACTAGAACCCAATGATACATTTTGATAGCACAAGCTCCAATATGGCATGCCCAAGCCTTGTAAAAATGGAAATTCTAAAAATCTATAGAAAATTTATGAAACAAAGGAGCAAGAAAAAATAAACCAAGCACCCAAAATTTCCTTAAAGTAAGATTTGAGATTTTGCAAGACTCGAACCACAAAGGCATGCTTTTATTTCCTGTGTCTTCCAGTGCTTTTGGATCTATGGTACAAGCACCTCCAAAATACTATATTAATGGAGCTAAAAGGTTATATATATATAGAACTTCACTTGTGCTAACTGCGGCTACGACTCTGTGGCTCGCTCCCTTGTAGGGTGACCTCGGGTCCCACATGTAATTCCCCCATCCCTTTTCTGTGGGTGGGTATTTTTTTCCTTAGGTCTAGATTTTTCCTCGCTCTATGCCAGCTCACCAGCTAAAATGCTCTGCATTATAATTATTCGTGCCCCCGTTATGGATCATGATGATTCATATTTCACCCTCAGTCCTAAGACTGGTGCAGTACTCCCTGACCAATATGACTTCGTGTGAAGGGCTTCTGAAGCGGTTCTTCCAGAAGATGCGCCAGACGTCGCTCCTTCAAATGCCACCCCTGATCATAATTCTTCTGTTGTTCCCTCACTCAAGCCTCTATCCGACCATGATGAAGTAAGGCATCGGCCCTTGTCAAATCCTCCTTTGCGCAGAAAAAAGAGTATGAGGGTTAAAAAGGCCGAGGCAAAGCTGGTGGTGGAAGTTGACATTCCTATTTCTGATATTCCATTATAATTAGAAACTACATTGGTTGGTCATTTCTGTGGTCGAATGGCAAGGAGAGACTCCATTCTAAGTTGGTTGAAGGAGCACTGGAAGCCTCTTCTTGGCTATTCTCCTATTTTTCATCAACTATCTCGAGGTTGGCTCCTTTTTAAGGTGGTTTCTTTGGAGGATAAACTTAAGCTTACTAATCATGTCTGGAACTAGGGACAGACTGGTCTAATCCTTCAGAATTGGGATGTTGATTTTAACGCTCAACGCTCTCCTCATAATTTACAAAAAGTATGGGTTATTCTTCCTGGTCTGCCACAATTCTTTTGGTAACAAGAAATTCTTGAAGCTATTCGGAATAAACTAGGATCTTTTGTTTCTCTCGAAGATGACTGGGATACCAAATATGACAGACGTTGTGCCAAAATTCAGGTGGAACTCGATGTAAGGGATGGTCTGTACGAAGGCATTATTTTGGAAATGCATGACAGAAAAAGGACTCAAAAATTGGATTACTGGAAACTAACTTTCCGTTGTTTTCTTTGCCGACAGATGGGTCATCTAGCTTAACATTACATTTCTCCTGATAATTCCCGTCCAAAATTCAAAAAATTATGGCATAAAAAGGATGGTCAGGATAACGTGCATCCTTCTTCTACAGGGTCTCCTCTTTGAATGGCTTCTTCTACAGGGTCTCTCCATAGATGGTATTCCGCTGGTTAAATGGTCTATTTTCGCTCTCCCTAAAGAATTGGGAGGCTGGGGGATAAAGAATCTTCTGAATTTTTGTCTCTCTCTTGCTGCAAAATCTCTGTGGAGGCTGACTGAACATCCAAATTCGCTATGGGGAAGAATCTTGCGAGAAAAATACATTCCAAGAAAATCATTATCTTCTTGGTTCAGATCACATAATAAATCCTATAAAAATGCTTCTATTGGATGGAAGGCAATGGTATTGGATTTTCCCCTTATCGGTCAATGGACGACATGGAGTATTGGGAATGGGAAATAGGTGCACCTTGGTCTGGATCCTTGGATTGGATCTGGCAAAAATTTCCTTCTTTCTCAAGGATTACTTATGGCTCTGCATAATCTTCACATTCACACCATTGCAGACACTGCAGTATCCTCTCCTCAAGCATGGGGTACCCCAGGCTGGAAGGATGCCCCCTCTTTAGGTCTATCAAATCAACTGGCTATCGAATGGTCTTCTTTCATTGCTCTTTTAGTAATTAATTTTATTCTCTTAGACCATGGGATGGAAGACTCGTTGGTGTGGACCCAAAACTCAAAAAATGGCTCTTTCACTGCCAAGCTTGGTTATAAGGTTGCTATGCAATCCTCATTTAATGGAGCAGTTATTTCTTGGTGTATCCCTTTGTGGAAATCTCCCGTCCCTATTAAATCAAAATTGGTCCTTTGGTTATCCTTAAAAAACTGTCTCTTAACATGGGATAATCTCCAACGCCGTGGATGGGAGGGCCCTAGCCAATGCCCACTTTGTGCAAATAATGTTGAATCAGTTTCTCATTTATTTTTCCATTGTTCGTATGTAGATTCTATATGGAAGAAGGCCTCGCCCTCTTTCTATACTCCTCGAATGCCCAATACTGATGCCTATGAACAAAGAATTGATCAGTGGTGGAAGGAAAGAGGGGTAAGCTCCTTTTCATCATTCCCTACTTTATTTTCATATGGTATTTGGTGGGCACGTAACATGGCCATATTTAATGATAAAACCATTCCCGAAGAGCTGACTATGGCAATGATTGTTCAGTGGGTTTCTGAGCATAAGAACCCTCCTAAATTTTACAAATTTCGCTCCGTGGTTCCTCCTACTATTATAAAAATCTCACCTTAGGCTTTCTTTGATGGGGCAATCCAAGGCTCTCCTCCACTTGCAGGTGCAGGGACCATTGTCCACCTCTCCCCCATATCCAAATTTAACATTTTTTATGCTCCTAGGCACGGATAAAATAATAAAGTTGAACTTGTTTCTCTCTGGATGGTTCTGCATTTGGCAAGAAGTAAAAATATTACTACTCTATAGTGTTTTGGAGATTCAAAATTTGTGATTGATTGAGCTCAAAATTGGTCACATATTCATGCTCCACATCTACAAGCCATTATTCGAAGAATTGGGAGCCTTATGAAAGAATTTCAAGAACTTTCCTTCACGCATGTTTTCCGTGAATCAAACATGGAATCTAATGCCCTATCAAAATCATCCCTCACTCTTCCTCCAGGCTCCCTTAAAATCACAGATCTCTCCTCCAACATAGAGGAGATCATTTCTGTATAAAATATCTCTGAATGCAAGCTGTTTTTCTGCGTGATGAACCCAGGGAAGTTGACAGCGTGATGATACTATGAAATCTCGGAATATGGATCGGCAAATAGTTTTAAGTTTTTTGGTAACCAACAGAGTTTTTTTTTAGGAAGGAAAATAAATGTAAAGAATTTTTGATTGAATGTTTAGACAGCATAGAAATATAGGAAACATTTATGAAAAACAATCATACAGCTTGAGGAGCATTGTAAAAACTCCATTTTAGGGGCCGGTCTGTTATTTCACTATGGAATAAAGTTTTTTTTTCTATGGAAAAGGAATATATATATATATATATATATATATATATCCTATTGGAAAGAAAAATAATAACATTGTAGCTTCGCCCTTTCCTCACCCACAAGAAAGTATATAGAGGATCACCTCTCCTTCAGACAGTTTCAATATCAACGAATAACATTTTGAATTATAGGGAAGATTGACCAACATCCCTGCACCCATTTAAACCCCTACTCATCTTGCCATTACATACTCCCCATCAATTAATATTGAAAAGCCTTGAAAATATGGTTCTTTAAATGGTAATTACCTCGTGCTTATCATGCATGGGGGAAGCCTACCACAACAACCCCCACCTTAATTTCCATGAGAGTCAGTGGGGTGGCTAGGCACCCCCCAAAATCAATTTAACTATGCCCATTGATCAGGGGTCAATTTCTGATACCCTTTTAACCCAGACCTTTTTCTTTGGCTGATGTGTTATACTTGATTTTTTCAAAGCATTAATGAACATATATGCAGATATAATCAAGAGGAAAACATGTCAACAATCACACAGTAAAATTTAACACTTTTAATAACGAAGTTCGTCTAGTGTGGGCTACATCTCTAGGGAAATTATTTGCACAAGAAGTTCCATTATAAGGAACTCTCACTAATGTCAAATCTCCTATCAACATGACAACTTCACACATGGTGACAAAGAGTATCCTGCCATCAAGGCAACAAAGGGATCTCACAACATAAATCACCATCCATGATAAATAAATACCACATCAAATACACATAAAGATTCTACATCTTACATCAGTAGGAATCAACAACAACAAATACCATAAATATTTTGCATCATACATCAGTAGGAATCAACAATAGGAAATAAACATAAAGATTCTGCATCATGCATCAAATAGGAATCGACATGAAATAAATCATCCTACATCAATAATCAATTAAGTACATGGCAGCAACACTTCATATACCTCAACTCTAATGCTAATTGAAGAATAGGTTGTTGAATCGCTGGATCTGAATACACCATCGCAAACTTGGTGTCGAATGACATGAAATCAACTGTCAACATGCTTAAATCTAACATTTTCATTCCATTCTAGAAAATGGTCAAACAATAGAGACCTCTATTGCATAAACTAACACTTCCATCATGTTCGTGTTGCTGAGAGGTGTAAAATCCATATAGCATTTTTCCACTTTGGACACTAGGAAAATTTGCCCCCTCTGGAAATGAGGCTCAATCATGGTTCCATCGCCTCTGCACACTAGCTTATCGCTCTGCACCTCTAACTACATGTCGCTCCTCCAACCTGCTCTCTCGCACACTAAAGGAAGGTCAAGTTCATATGTAATGGGTTGGGCAGATCTTACAAGGTTCACTGGTTGGCACGTTGGTTAATATTCGAGTTTGGAGGAGGAGGGGTCGGGGGATCAAATCCCTCCCCACCCCCACCCCTCCCCTTTTATAAATTGAAGTCGTTGCTTTTGTTATGTTGGGTGAGCGAGATCGCTCCACGCAACCCAACCTAACCCGACCCCAATACAGTTTAACATTCCAAACGCCATATATATGCCATCGTTTGAGTTCCGCGGGGTGGCGATGTTTGACAACCTACCCCCCCAACCACTTTTATCTATATTTTAATATATGTAGGAATGGGGTTTACGGGGGTAACGGCCCATCTGACCATATTTAATATATTTTTTTGTTATGTTGGTTTGGGGGGGGGGGGCGGGTAAGCCCACCTCTCCAATTTTTAATTTTTTTATTTCATATTAAAACAACCCCTTTTAAAAAAGTTAATGAATTCTTTGCGGTATGAGACAAATTGAGTATCCCGCATTTTTGTTTCGAATCTGGATGGAGCTGACTGGAATTCAGCCTCCTGAAAATTTAGAAAATGGTGCCTACTTAACCTGCCAAGTCATCCAGTCAACCTTAGAACTTTGACCAACTCTAACTTTCGCATACGAACTCGGTTTGTTCACATCGTTGCAATCAGGACGTCAAGACCTTCAACTTAAAACTGATTTTTCCACGTTTCCATCACTTTGATTTTTTATCTTCCATAAGCCCTCTTTGTCTTGTGTGTGTCTCTAGAGCCACCTAGATCACCCATCAAACCCATCAAAGTTAAATTATTATTATTATTATGAAAAATAATTAATATATAAGATAAACATGAATATATTTAAAATAAAATGTAGTAAGATTTTTAGCCATGGATACTCAACCCCACTTTATGATATATGTAAATATGTTTTGTTACAATACCATGGCTCTTCAATACCACTTTCCCAAAAAGACCATAAATCATTTAATATGACATTTGCTAGTATGATATTTTCTTCAAATAATCAAGTTAATTAATAGGAAAAACTCATAGAAATACTATGGAGATAATTCTCAACCATCCCATAATAATTTATTGATAATTACATTAAAATGATGACAAATCTATTCCAAAAATTGACATGCGAGTAGGTGTAATTATTGACAAAACATTATCTAATTCATATAGCTATCCCTAAGAATGTTAACTACTTATGAACCCACTAGCTATGCACCCACTTATAGTGAAAGCCTATACCTAATTTGGACATTATTAAAAAATTGGACCAGTATGGCATTGTAAATAAGGAATCTTGTTCAAGCTTGTAATTAGCTCCTCGTGTTCCTCCTACCACACTCTCTTTGTTGTTTCCAGTCAGTCTAGAATTTCCTGAATGAGGTCTCGACAATGATCCATGCAACAAACCAGTTTCTACCCATGTCCCACGCGACGTGCCACCCCATGGCTCCTCCCTCCTCTGCAACGAGCCGACACACCACAATATGGACCTCACTGAGAGCGACCTCCTTGACTGCCGATTGAACCTCCCTAGGTGCTGCCACCCATTTCCTCCGAGCAATCGTGATGTTTGCCTCCCATTCTACCACCTTCGTAGCTCGTTGAAGCTCCTGAAGACACGCAGATCCCTTTAGAGCCACCATGCCTTGCACAATTGGGGATGGGAGCCTACTCCACTGGGAGAGGCTCACACTACCCTTGAGACTATACGAATTGGGCTTCAAGCGAGATGATGCACGAGACATGTAGGAGCATGGCACATACTAAACCACCTGAAACCCTAGAATAAGAGTACCAAGGGAAACTTCACCTCCTCTATCGGCAAGACCAGCTCCAGTCTCTCCAAGATGGACTTCAGGGGACTCAACCTCACCACATCCATGAATAAATCTCTGAGACCCACCCGGAGATGGTTACCCCCCAGCCAAACAACCACCTAGAGAACAATGCACTCACCGCACAACCGCCACCAAGTCCGAATTTCCCCAATGAAAGAACCAATGGGGGTGACGAAGACCTTATCCCTCTAATTCCATAAGAAAACCACTAGGCCCTAATTGTGTAGCAGAAGAGTCCCTAGACCCATACTAAACCAGCACTACTCCAAGATAACCAAATTACCCCATCGAATCCTCGGGTCCATAGATTTAACTCGCTTATGAAACTCGTAATTAACAAATATAGAGGCCCTTGTGAACATAGGAGGGATCTTTGGCGGCTTAGACGCCACCTCTCCCATACCAGACGTCCACAGAGACAATTGTTTACCCACTTGAAATTCACATACCAAGTGCCTTGGAAAAACCAATCTCCAAAAGTCTCAATGTGAATTGCACACCATAGCCAGGCAGCGCTCGGGTAATAACAGGCCGCACCACTGTCCATTAACTCACCATTGATGCCACCACGTGCAACAAGGCATGTGAAGAGATGTTTCACACAATGTTCTTTTAACTGCCTCGTACTCGAGGTGCTTGGAGAGGACAAGGGGGCACATCCTTGCATCTGCTTCCACGCGTCCATCATTAGATCCCACACGTTCCTTCACGGATTGCGCTCTCTCCGTCCAACACCCCCATCGGGGAATAAATTGGACCATTATACAATACACTTCTATTAATTAAATATTTAATAGACCTTATTTAATGAAAGTGACCTCAAAATATATGAACAAAATAAAAATGTACATAGATTTTAAACCCAATTCAAAATAAATAACTAAGTTAATATTTAAACAAAATAATAAACAAAAGGTGTACTCTGATTTAGAGATGAAATGGAGTTTTTTAGAGTATTTATTCTCCTCAATTTTAATCAAAGTCTTGTAGATATGTTTAAAAACTTGAGTTTAAGTTAATTAATTTATAAAATTTTAGTCTTAAAGATTTTTAAAGTATCAAATCCAATTAAATATTTAATTAAGTATTCCAAAATTTATTTTAAACAGTAAAAAAAAGTCACAAATTTTGCCTAAAATGACTATTTTGTCAATAAATAATAAACAATATATTTCTTGTATTTAAAAAAATATTACTTAAATATTTTAAATATTAAAAAAATATATTAAAAATATTTAATTAAATTATGGTAAGCCTTTATGTCAAGAATTAAAGTTGTTTTTTAAATTTTTGTGGACGGAAGATGACGCCAATTTTGTATAAAATATTTTGTGGACCAAAGATACTCACATTTTGTATCAAATAATCTATTGACGTGGCTTTTAATTATTTTGTGGACCAAAGAACCTTTACCGCCTCACTTCACTGCGGGTTCAATATTCACTACGAAGGAGCAACGTTGTGCCTCATTTTCGTATTATTTTCAGTGAAGCAGAACAACGTTTTCAAGACTAGTCTGTACTTCTGTTATTTTTTGCCCCAATTTGTTTCTCCCTCGCCGAATCTGGTTTGTTTCCTACGCCCAGGACTTAGAAATATTAGACTTACCTTCTCTTTCTGTGGGTATGGACTCCTCCTCATTCTACGGGATGGATCCCTACAATATTGAAGGACCCGCTCACTCTTCAACAGCCCTTGGATGGAGATTTTTATGATTATGATGTCGAATACTCGCACCCGCTCACTCTTCAACAGCCCTTGGATAGAGATTTTTACGATTATGATGTCGAATACTCGCCCGCCCACACCCTTGAAGTGCCATTCCATGAAGGTTTTTACGATTATGATTTTGACTGCTACTCGCGCCCAGGACTTAGAAATATTAGACTTATCGACGGTTCATATTTAACCCACCCCGGCACCGCACCGCTTTTGAAGGGTGGGCGGTATTTTTCATTTCGGAGCGATGCCATTCACCGCATTACACGTGGCTCTGCACACTATTTAAAAACCACCCTCCATCATACATTAACCTTCGGCTGTGGACCCGGCGCGATATTGTTGTCCACTGTCAGATCTATGGCCGTCCGTCCGACGGCGTTCGCGCCTCGAAGTTGCACGAGGGATAATCCAAGGCAAAAAGGACCCTTGGCCCACCATCCGTCGCCCTCCGATGTGTTCTCAACCGTTGATCTCCTCCTGAGATCGGATGGTCTAGATTAAATGCATGCCCCACCATTGACCGGGTCCTGCCACGTCACCATTCCACGTGTATTCGTCACATTTTCATCTGTTCCATGTATATTTGATTTAAAGGTCAAAATTTTAATGTTTTACATTTAAATTTCCAGTTTCGTCACCTTCCAACTGCATCGCCCGCTGTTCCATGGCGTTCCTCCACAGTATCCTCTGCATTCATCGTCCTCATCCATGCTGTCGAAATTTGAATAACTGATATATTATTCACCAAGATTCTCCTGATCACACACTATTTTATCTTCATGCACAATACATAATCTCTTCTACCATTGATCATTACATGCAGAAATAAAATCAATTGCATGCACACATTAAAACCATAAAAATTCACATATGAACACAGTATTTCATGGGAAAGCTTAAAGATGAAAACCCCAACTATCTATATATTATATGTCATAGAGATCTTGTAACAATCATTGTACAAATCTCCTCACATGCTCTCAGCACAACCTCCAATTGCTACACACTAATCAAGCTAGATCTAGCAAAACACATGCTCCAATCTCTGGCACTTGATAGCCAGCCTCTATTGCATAATAAATGCTATGGATGGCTCTTTAAATAACATAAGCCACCTGGATTGTACTGCGTAATCCTCATGGGCTTCTCCAATCACTGGTAGTTGCAAATATGCAACAGTATAGTCACAACTGATAGTTAACCTGCTTTTTCACCTATTTCTGCACTGGTCTCCACTGAAACTGTCCATACACTAAAGTTAACTGATGCATAATTTAGTTGATTAATGAGTTTATAATTATTGAATTAATTTAATAATTAATTCACACCACTCTCACTAATTGTATCAATTAGTTAAACTGAATATAAATAGCTCAACTATGTTTAGATTAGTTAAACTGAACACAACTCCATTAACTTCCTCAATCAACTCCACCAAACTCTGTCACATGAGTTCTAACTGAAGTATCCATGCAACAGCTCCACTTAACCCCTAGGAATAGCGTAATTCCTTCTGTCAGCTCCTGTGCCACATCTGTGCACTTAACTTAAGTTCTCCAAGAGAATAAGATAATGTTTAGAGTCTAAATATTATTAAGAGCTAATAATATTTTACATATCTATTTTTAGACTGGCAATCTAAAAGTAGATTCCACCCAGTATGTCTAAAAATAGAAGTTCATATATTTTTTTCAACTTGACCAACCATCCACAAATAGCATCCTGCAACTCATAGAATATGATCCATATGTCTAAAATTAGACATAGTCTAAAAATAGACTTTGCGCCAAAAATAGCTTGCGGGCCCACTTAGTGAAGGCGACTCTTTTCACTAAGCTCATCATCTTGTTGCAATCTCAACACTCCCTCTCAACAAGATAGGGATTATCTGCCACCACCTCTCCCATACTACACGTCCACAGAGACAATTTTTTACCCACTTGAAATTCACATACCAACTGCCTTGGAAAAACCAATCTCCAAAACTCTCAATGCGAATTTTACACCATAGCCAGGCATCGCTCGGGTAATAACAGGCCACACCATCGTCCATCAACTCACCATTGACGCCACCACGTGCAACAGGCCATGTGAACATATGTTTCACAGAAGGTTCTTTTAACTCCCTCGTACTCGAGGTGCTTGGAGAGGACAAGGGGGCACATCCTTGCATCTGCTTCCACGCGTCCATCATTAGATCCCACACGTTCCTTCACGGATTGCTCTCTCTCTGTCCAACACCCCCATCGGGGAATAAATTGGCCCATTATACAATACACCTCTATTAATTAAATATTTAATAGACCTTATTTAATGAAAGTGACCTCAAAATATATGAACAAAATAAAAATGTACATAGATTTTAAACCCAATTCAAAATAAATAAGTTAATATTTAAACAAAATAATAAACAAAAGGTGTACTCTGATTTAGAGATGAAAGAGTTTTTTAGAGTATTTATTCTCCTCAATTTTAATCAAAGTCTTGTAGATATGTTTAAAAACTTGAGTTTAAGTTAATTAATTTATAAAATTTTAGTCTTAGAGATTTGTAAAGTATCAAATCCAATTAAATATTTAATTAAGTATTCGAAAATTTATTTTAAACAGCAAAAAAAAATCACAAATTTTGCCTAAAATGACTATTTTGTCGATAAATAATAAACAATATATTTCTTATATTTAAAAAAATATTACTTAAATATTTTAAATATTAAAAAATATTTAATTAAATTATGGTAAGCCTTTATGTCAAGAATTAAAGTTGTTTTTTAAATTTTTGTGGACGGAAGATGAAGCCAATTTTGTATAAAATATTTTGTGGACCAAAGATACTCACATTTTGTATCAAATAACCTATTGACGTGGCTTTTAATTATTTTGTGGACCAAAGATGAATTCAAAATTGGGTATAAAAGAACCTTTACCGCCTCACTTCTCTACGGGTTCAATATTCACTACGAAGGAGCAAGTTGTGCCTCATTTTCGTATTATTTTCAGTGAAGCAGAACAACGTTTTCAAGACTAGTCTGTACTTCTGTTATTTTTTGCCGCAATTTGTTTCTCACTCGCCGAATCTGGTTTGTTTCCTACGCCCAGGACTTAGAAATATTAGACTTATCTTCTCTTTCTGTGGGTATGGACTCCTCCTCATTCTACGGGATGGATCCCTACAATATTGAAGGACTGTTTGGTGCCTGCTACTCGCACCCGCTCACTCTTCAACAGCCCTTGGATGGAGAATTTTATGATTATGATGTCGAATACTCGCACCCGCTCACTCTTCAACAGCACTTGGATAGAGATTTTTACGATTATGATGTCGAATACTCGCACCCGCTCACTCTTCAACAGCGCTTGGATAGAGATTTTTACGATTATGATGTCGAATACTCGCACCCGCTCACTCTTCAACAGCCCATGGACGAAGATTTTTACGATTATGATGTCGAATACTCGCCCGCCCACACCCTTGAAATGCCATTCCATGAAGGTTTTTACGATTATGATTTTGACTGCTACTCGCGCCGGCACACCCTTGAAGGGCCATTTGATGATTTCTACTATTTTGATGTCAACTACTACTCGCGCGCGCACACCCTTGGAAGGCAATTGGATGAAGATTTTTACTATTGTGATGTCAACTACTTGCACGACATTGAAGAGCAGGATGAAGATTTTGAGTATTATGATGCCCACTCCTGGCGCGCGCACAGTCTTGAATGCAACACGTCCACGGGTTCACTTCAAAACAACCCAAATTCGAATTCAGTTTCCACTCCTCTCTTTACTGCAGGGGCATCAGATATGTCGCTGGGCATCGTATCTGGGTCTGCCCGGATGGATCATACTGCTGCAACAGTACTCACTCACGTAAGCTTTAAATTTTGTTCTATTTCGCAAAAAGTTTTTACAGTCCTTTGTGCACATATTCAAGAAATAGATCTATGCTAAATCGTTAGAGGTACATTAACACCGGGTGAGAACCTTTGTCTATTCACTTATAGAAGAGTGTTTTAGAACCTTTTCTTTCCTCATAAACGTTTCCTTTGCACGCAGGGAGTGAACTCAACAGGCTGCAAATTGGAGAAACTTGAAGAAAGTCTTAACGTCAGAATTGAAGAAACCAGGGAACCCATTGCCATTGTGAATATTGCAGAAAACTCCATCAAAGGAGGAGGCGAAATTATCGAAATTATCCCAAAGGGAGAGGAGGATTATTCTTCAGGGAAATCACAGCCGGTGAGAGGTGGTGATGATGATGATATGGATGAGGAGTGGGAGCTTATCCAGAAAGTGGAAATTGACACAGCTGCTTGAGGCACAGTAGAATTAATTAAGGCATTCTTCTTTTATTTCTTTAGTGCGGCCTTTTTACAATTTTTTTTGCACTTGATTACGAACCAAGAGATTCAGCTCATCTTATGTCTGTTGCTAGATGACATTATGTATTTAAAATGAAATGATTATGTAATATGTCTTTTATATTTTTCTTAATTTCTGTTTACATCGTATGTATGTTTTTTAATATTAGAATACATAAGATTATATAGTATCTCTTTTATATGTTTCTTAATTTTTGGTTATATCTTATGCTCTTTAATATTAGAGTATCTTGAATTTTTAATCTCTATAACTATTTATGATTTATATGTGTTTTCTTTGATATTCACGGTAATCAATCAATTATCCATTAATTATCAAAGTGTTAAGTAAGCTTTCTACACAATCTCAATATAGTCCACATGATTAATATAAATGTTTTTGATTTGATATGCTCGAATATAATGGAGTCCATATAAATATTAGGGAGGGAGGTTGAAGTCATGTATTTTTGAGACATTCACTTCAATAATTATTATTTATATTTAGATTATTTAATGTCTGTAACATATTCAATAATACATATTCACGCATGTAACATTACTTTTCCTTTCAAAGATTCTTTGCCCTCAAAGGATATGGGTGAAAAGGCTTTTGAATATTTACTTACACTTGATCTTGATGCTATCATGGTTGGTGATATTAAACAATACAAGTGTATCGAGAGAGAAGTGTTAGAGATAGAGAAGGAGAAGAGAGAGAGGGGGAGTGGCAAAAGGGAGGGAGAGAGAGAGAGATAGATAGATATAGAGAGAGTGTGTGTATGTTTTGGGTGGTGAGATAGACAGATAAAGAAGGAGAGACAATGGAAGATAGAGGTATGGATGGAGGGGGCACAAATGTGCTTACTTTGAAATGTGCTTAATCTAATTAATTTGAAATTAATAAAAATCCAATGACAAGGCATGAGATCGGAAATATGCCACCAACATCTAGTTAAATAAATGGGAAATAAAAGATAAATATTATGTCAAGCATTTAATTCAAAATCAATAAAATGTCCAATAGAGTCCCACAAGGCATTCCACAAATTCGATGATAAGAATTTGAAAATGAGGCATTGCAATCTAGAGCAAAAATATGATGTTGAACCAGAGGCCAAGCTACACATCTCACTAGGGCATTCTAATTTTTTGGCATAAAAAATATGATTGATTAATTTGATGTTGTCATCATACATATGAAAACCCATTCCAACCTTATGGTGTCAAAAATATGAAATTTATCACCGTGCATCGATGGCCACAATGTACATCTGACAACTTGATGCAATATTATGGTGTCACAAACTTGACCATGACAAGGACATATATTAAATATTTTCTTTATATATGATGGTAGTTGTGTTGAATAGTTGATTGTATACTATTGTGAATCTTATGACTAGTACCCACCACTTCATGGGTGACACACCTAGGAGAAATGTTTTCTACCAGGCAATAGCCAACATCCCTTTGTAGCCATCAACTAGCATGTTGTGTCTTTTCTCTACCTCCTAAGTCAGTCATGTGGTCTCTAACCCACCTGTATTGATCGTATGTTTGAAGGTGGGCCTCCTGAACCCAAAGTTGTGCATTGAGATTTGGTAATTAAGTATTGGATTCACTTATATTGGACACTTCTCGACATGAATTAATCGGTGGATTCAATGAAAAGAGCGGGCTTAGTGTGTGCTTACATCCCCTTGACCTTAGTTTGATTTTACCCTTAGATTTTAGTCACCTGGGATCTCCTTTACTTTCAATTTTTTTTAAGGGTGGTACTACATGGGAAACCCCAACTTTTGTTGTGTGGTTCTGCTCCCTTATCCACATATATCACTTTCCTTCCACTCACTATAACCCCATTCATAATATCTCCACCTTGGTCTACATTCCTTAATTAGTTCCTCATAAGGTTAACCTTCCCATTCCCTTGCCCCCACCTTGGGCTAGGCCTCGAACGATGCCCCAGAGGTTGAAGGAAGTGAAAAATAAAATTAAAAGCTTAAATGGCTGCGTTCAATAGGAGAATGTACCACAATATGAAAAGTATTGTCGGGGTAGATATAATTAATACGTGGGAAAAATCTAATGCATGAGCTCTACCCTATACCCATGGCCATCACCCTGGTTCCATAGGCCCTAGGCAAGCCTCCTTTATCATTCAGGAATGCATGATTTTACCAACCCCTTGAGGGTAATGAACTACCCTACCAAAAATGGCATAATCGCTATTATATCTTACACATCATGCTCTTATACTTTAAGCCCTGAGAAGTTAATCAAAGAAATATCATAAAAGGAAAACTGCATATAAATAAGCATGGAAAAATCAAGGTCGAGCCTACAAATTACATACCCAGGTTTGGGGTTCCCTTTCTCTAGCTACCCTTGTGCCTCGATATGTGGCCCAATATTTCCCTTATCATTCCCTATTCCATTTCACCTCTTTGTCACATGACATCACCATTTGAGGTATTTACCTTGGACATATTATCCCCTCCAAAGGTACAAACGACCTAATAAGGTACTTGGTTAACCTGCTTTGGAGCTTAGAGACATTAACACATGACAAAGCCCACTATGGAAGAGTATGCCATTGTGAAGTATCCACTCGTTTTCCATGGTTTGTAAGCTCTCTTACCTAATTACTTTAATGAATTTTTGTACTGGAAGGCTAGGGGGTGCATTGGATATTATATAGGACTGGAGATGGTGTCCATTTGGGTTTGGTCTCCCTATACGGGGTCCTAACCCTCGATATGGGTATATTGACTCATATAGGGTGTTTGTAGATATCCATGGGCCTCCAAAGCACCATAAAATACTCCATCGGTCCCTAGATATGTTCATAGATTGCTAGGGATCCACCCTTTGGATGAAGAATATGCATTTCATACATTATGCCCAGTTGGCCCCACAGGTGCACAACACACTTGGTAGTGTCCCAGGAATTGTACGATGACATGGAAGCATTGATTCCATCATCTGAGCCCTTAGAGATGGTATTTGACTCATATGGAGACCCATGAGGTCATTGGTGTGCCCCCACAACCACTAGGAGCACAATAGGTTTATTTTTTGGATAACAAAGGGACACCCCCTTGTCCATCACTTTTGAGGATCCTATTTATCCTTATGGCACTTATGGGCCTCACCGGGCCTCTTGGAGGGCCCTACGACATGCATAGATTATTATTTGACCTCCTGAGAGGCTTATTATTTTATTTGTGAGCTAGTTTGGTGGGCTTGTCACCAAAATTTAGTTATTTTTTATATTATTTTATTTTTAGGGGCTAATGTAAGCCCAGTAGGTAATTCAAACTCCTAATGAGTGTATAAATAGGAGTTGAATGAATTCAGTTTCAATCATCACTTGGATTTGGATTGGGTTCTTCTTATCTTGGAGCTTATTATATTACAAATTTTTTTATTATTGGATATATTGTCTTACATTCAAGTGAAATTTTAACGCTAATTTCTTTCATTTTGCTGCATATATTGGTTATGAGATTCTTGCTATTTAGGGCTAATTGTTGCATGCATTTATGACATCAATGTGGAATTATGTTTATATTTAGATTACCTCCATGTATGGGCCATGTTTAATCAATGAATTTTCCTAGAGATCAAGTTATCTAAATAAGCCTCTTCCATTTTCAATGGAGTATAAACATGTTTAAGGTCACTTTTATTCTCTTGCCATGAACATTGGATGAAGTCAACTTTGAGAGCCTCCTTGAACAAGAAACAAAGTGCATATTAATAATTATCCTTCACTCCATATCCCCAAGAGGAACTAGGAATTGATCCATCAAAATTTTTTCATTTAAACCATATTCTTTCACATTTTACTCCCTCTTCTAGGTCTAGCCACGTTGGGCCACCTAGGGCATCAATTTCCCAACAAAATAGCCCTAAAAGAATTTCAATATCCTAGGCCGTACTACACTTGTGTGTCCTCAAGGTCTCCTTCAAATTTGAAGATATTTCACTAGTGGGATTTCGAGATATCCCAAGCCCTTGGTCTAAGATCAAAATTTTCCCTAGTGTTCCCAAGGCTAGTATCTCATAGTATCAATTGGACATATTTAGGTGAATTCTTGTTTGATCCTTTTCCCTTGCCTTGGTGAGGTTAATTATATAGCTGGTTTCTAGACACCATCCCCTTAATCTATGCTAGGTCCGCTTGGCCCCGTGTGGTCCCATTTCTTATCAAAGACAATTCATCAAAGGCAACTCTGGAATCCAAGTCCTATAAGTATTTTAGGGAGTGGAAAAATCCTTTCAATTCATATTCCCTCAACCTAAGCCTAAAATCCTCACCTCCTTTCCCTAGAAAGTATTTTACCTTGATTAAAGAGAAACAAAGATCCATTCTTAATCGTATCCTATGGAAAGTGTCTCTAAGGTCACTTCACATCTATTTTTTGATCCATCCCTTATAAGTGACTTCGTAATTATTGGGTCTCCTCCCATATCTGATATTCCATAAAGAGAATGGAGACTTACTTGTGGTGACATTGGTCTAAGTCTATCATTTCCCTTGACCTAGAAGTTCCCCTCTTAGGAGCCCCTTTTACGTCCCCTGTTGTTTTGAGTGGTAATTTTTATCGCTCCATTTGTGGGGACACGAGATGTGTGTTTTGTTCCCCTTACGACATATTCAGATATCATCATTGATGACTCCATTGGAACAATGAAGCCCTATTTATTCATTAAACCTTAAGGTCGATGCTTGTAGGGTGAAGCAAGAATGATTGTAGGCATATTTAAATTCACCTTGGAAACTCTTACATATTTTTCTTGCATATATCAAATATGTTGTTTTTCTTTGATAATTTTCCAACCTTGGACATTGCTAGCTTTCTAGGCACCCTATTCATGTCGTAGGAAGGATGGTAGGTGGGTTGCTCGTGTTTAATGGAGATCCACTCTCTGAAATTGACCATGTAGAAATATTTAATGCACATGATTCATAAGAGAAAGTGGCTCACCAAGATTTCCTTATGTTTTGTTCATGGGTTCTCTCGGTGGTCATAATTCATGGCTACATGATCATGAACCTAAGAGTATCTCATCTATTGAGGAGTTCATTGGTGACTTTCTTAGTCATTTTCATTTATACCCTACAGTAGATATAGATATTGAGAGAGAAGGGGAGGAGAGAGATAGGGAGTGGAAAAAGGGAGAGAGAAAGAGCTAGATAGACAGATATGGAGAGAAAGTGTGTATGTTTGGGTGGTGAGATAGAGAGATAAAGGAGAGACAATGGTAGATAGAAATATAGGAGGATAAGAGATGTGATTGCATTGAAATAAATGCACACTATTAATCGAATTACTTTGAAATTAATATACATCTAGTCGAAAAGTCCACAAATTTGATGATAAGAATCCAATGACAAGGCGTGAGATTGAAAATATGCCAACATATAGTTAAATAAATGGAAAATAAGAGATGAATATTATTTCAAGCATTTAATGAAAAATCAATAAAATATCCAAGAGAGTCCCACTAGAAATTCCACAAATTCGATGATAGGAATTTGACAATGGGCCATTGGATAGTCAACGGAAAATATTATGTCGAACCGAAGGCAAACTTGCACATCTGACTATGGGATTCAAAATTTTTGGCATAAAAAATCTAATGGAGTAATTTGATGTTGTCATCAAACATAAGATGACCCATTCTAGCCTTATGGTGTCGGAAATTTGGTCGTTGATAGGGGCATATCTTAAATCTTTGCTTTATATATGGTGGTAGTTGCATTGAATAGTTGATTGTATACTATTGTGAATCTAATGACTATTAACCACCACTTCATCGTTTATATCCCTAGGATAAATGTTTTCTCCATGATGATCTTTAAACAATAGCCAGTAGCCCCTTGCAACCATCAACTAGCTATTTATGTCTTTTCTCCTCCTCCTAACCCAATCATGTCGTCCCTCACCCATCTGTATTGATTGTATGATTGAATATGGGTCTCTCGAACACAAAGGTATGTCTTGTCATTTGGTAATTAAGGATTAGGTTCACTGGTAATGGACACTTCTAGGCATAAATTAATGGGGGGATTCAACGAAAAGAGTGGGCTTAGTGTGTGGTTATGTCTCCTTGACATATATTCGGTATTACTCTTGGATTTTAGTCACAGGGGATCTCCTTTATTGACCATTTGGTTCTAGGGTAGTACTACTTGGGAAACCGAGAATTTGGTTACATGGTCCTTCTCCCTTATCCACATATATCACACCCCTTCCACTCTCTATACCCACATTCATCATATCTCCACCCGGGTGCACATTTCTTCACTCGGTCGACATAGGGTTAACCTCCCCATTACCTTGACCCCACCTTGGGTGAGACCTGGAATAATGCCCCAAAGGTTGAAGCAACTAAAAAATAAAATTAAAAGCATAAATGGCCACATTCAATAGGAAAATGTACCACAAGATGAAAAATATGGCTCTACCCCATACCCATGGACATCACCCTAGTTAGATTAGCCCTCGATGATCCTAGTTTATTATTTAGGAACCCATGATTGTCCCAAACATTGGAGGGAAATGAACTGCGCTACCAAAAAGTGGGTAATCATTGTTATATCTTAGACATCATACTCTTATCCTTTGAGACTGGAGAATTTTATCAAAGAAATATCATAAAAGGAAAAAGGCATATAAATTAGGGTGCAAAAAACAAGGTTGGGGAACCTCATGTACCACGATTTATCCCACCTACAAATCACATACCCACATGTGGGCTTTCCTTTCTCTAGCTACCCTGGTGCCCCAATATGTAGCCTGGGATTTCCCTTATCATTACCAATTCCATTTCGCCACTTTATCACATGCCATCACCATTTGAGGGATGTACCTTGGACATACTATCCCCTCTAAAGGTATAAACCACCTAATAAGGCACTTGGCTAACCCACTTTGGAGCTTGGACACATTAGCACATGTCAAAGCCGACTATGTAAGGGCATGCGATTGTGAAGTGTCCACTTGTTTTCCATGGTTTGTATGCTCTCTTACTTGATTACTTTAATGACTTGTTGTACTAGAAGGCTAGCGGATGCATTGGATCTTATACATGATTGTGGATGGTGTCCATTTGTGTTTGGTCTCCCTATATAGGGTCCTTGATCAGATTTGGATCAAGGACCTAAGTGATAGCTGAAATTTCAAAGTGTTTGAAAGTGTGTCGAACCTGAGCGACTTGATATATCTCTTCTTCCTTATTCTGGCGTCTTGAACGGTTTGAAAAAAAAACACCATATGAAGATGTTATCGCCTTTTGAAAATTCCATTAAATTGCAAATTTTGATAGTTGAATAGGTTTGAATGGCCATTTGTATAGTCAGAAAAAAGAATATTCAAGGGAATATTCCTAGAATAGTCCTTAGAATATTCGTTCTGGACCAGTCGTATTTTGACAAATGGTAGGGTATTATTTGCTGCATGGATTGTATGCATTATTTTTAGCCAATGATAGGTCACCACGTGGCAGGTCCATAGGCCGAAGATTGGTGTTGCAAAATTTTGGTTTGGGCCATTGGAGTGGACCTCGCAAACTCCTCGCCATCACACCCATGCCTAATCATCTAGGCTATCAATTTTTTCTTAACTGGTGTGCCAGATCAATTTAAAGTTTGGTGATTTCACATTTTGGGGAGTGAAGGGGCCAGCCCCTCCCCATATGGCCGTCACCCTTGATCCAAGGGATACCAGCAACGTGTTAGCCCCCTACAAATTCCTTGACAAGCAAGTAGGGGGCTAATTTGTTTTACGAGCCTTCAAGGAATGCATTTTTCTCTTGAAAACACATCATCCTTGAAGCCTCTACATGATCTCTACCCTTTGATTATTCCCTCTGCTATTATTAAGTCAATAAGCCTCTCTGATTGTGAAAAATTGTGCTCCAAAGGGCCTTCATTTGTCCCTTTTACCCCTGTAGAATTCTCCATTTCATCCCTTTTTTCCCCTTTTTCAAAGCCTCCCTTTCACCGCTAAATCCCTCCCCTAGTCCTTCTAAACCATTCCAAAATCCACTCTAAACCATACACACACCCCTTGTTTGGTTTAGAAAACCCTTATTGCCTCTATCGCTACCCTTTCCTAGCCTCAAATTGCATTGAAAACGGGCCAAAAACCCATATTCTTCATATGCAGGCCTAGACCTTTTCAGCCAGCCCCCATAAACCAATTCTCCACGTGACTTGGGCACTAGAACCAAGCGCTAGCCCAAAAAGCGCTTAGCACAGTTGTATATCGGGCACAGTACCCACCGTCGATCTATACAGATCCGACGGTCTTTGTAGATCAGCATCGCACTCGTGGCCCACCCCTTTCACCACTCGGATCGTATATCCATCGTCTGTTCAACCCACATATCGACAGTTCATATTTCACCCACCCTGACACTGCACTGCTTTTGAAGTGTGGGCAGTATTTTTCATTTCGGAGCGATGCCATTCAGCGCATGACACGTGGCTCTGCACACTATTTAAAAACCACCCTCCATCATGCATTAACATTCGGCTGTGGAGCCGACGCGATATTGTTTTCCACTATCAAATCTATGGCCATCCGTCCGACGGCGTTCGCGCCTCGAAGTTGCACGAGGGATAATCCAAGGCAAAGAGGACCCTTGGCCCACCATCCCTCGCCCTCCGACGTGTTCTCAACTGTCGATCTCCTCCTGAGATCGGATGGTCTAGATTAAATGCATGCCTTGCCATTGACCGGGTCCTGCCACGTCACCATTCCACGTGTATTCGTCACATTTTTTTTCGTTCCCTGTATATTTGATTCAAAGGTCAAAATTTTAATGTTTTACGTTAAAATTTCCAGTTTCGTCACCTTCCAACTGCATCGCCCGCTGTTCCACGACGTTCCTCCACAGTATCCTCTGCATTCATGCTGTAGAAATTTGAATAACTGATATATATTATTCACCGAGATTCTCCTGATCACACACTATTTTATCTTCATGCACAATACATAATCTCTTCTACCATTGATCATTACATTCGGAAATAAAATCAATTGCATGCACACATCAAAACCATAAAAATTCACATATGAACACAGTATTTCATGGGAAAGCTTAAAGCTGAAAACCCCAACTATCTATATATTATATGTCATAGATATCTTGTAACAATCATTGTACAAAGCTCCTCACAAGCTCTCAGCACAACCTCCAATTGCTACACTCTAATCAAGCTAGATCTAGCAAAACACATGCTCCAATCTCTGGCACTTGATAGCCAGCCTCTATTGCGTAATAAGTGCTATGGATGGCTCTTTAAATAACATAAGCCACCTAGATTTTACTGCGCAATCCTCATGTGCTTCTCCAATCACTGGTAGTTGCAAATATGCAACAATATAGTCACAATTGATAGTTAACCTGCTTTTTCACCTATTTCTGCACTGGTCTCCACTGAAACTTTCCATACACTAAAGTTAACTGATGCATTTTTTAGTTGATTAATGAGTTTATAATTATTGAATTAATTTAATAATTAATTCACACCACTCTCATTAATTGTATCAATTAGTTAAACTGAATATAAATAGCTCAACTATGTTTAGATTAGTTAAACTGAACACAACTCCATTAACTTCCTCAATCAACTCCACCAAACTCTGTCACATGAGTTCTAACTGAAGTATCCATGCAATAGCTCCACTTAACCCCTAGGAATAGCGTAATTCCTTGTCGGCTCACATGCCACATACGTAAGCAACTTAAGTTCTCCTGCCGAATAAGATAATGTTTAGAGTCTAAATATTATTAAGAGCTAATAATATTTGACATATCTATTTTTAGACTGGCAATCTAAAAATAGATTCCACCCAGTATGTCTAAAAATAGAATTCCATATATTTTTTCCAACTTGACCAACCATCCACAAATAACATCCTGCAACTCATAGAATATGATCCATATGTCTAAAATTAGACATAGTCTAAAAATAGACTTTGCGCCAAAAATAGCCTACGGTCCCACTTAGTGAAGGCGACTCTTTTCACTAAGCTCATCATCTTGTTGCAATCTCAACACTCCCTCTCAACAAGATAGGGATTATCTACCACCTCTATCCTGCCTCTGTGGTATTCGAATTTTCTCCTGGTGAGCGCCTTCGTCAAGATATCAGCATCCTGATCCTCTGTAGGAATTTATGAAAGTAACATGATCTTCCGCTACACACAATATCTGATATGATGATACTGGATATCAACGTGTTTAGATCTATCATGAAATACCAGATTAACCGAGAGTTTAATGCAACTCTGATTATCACAATAAATCACAGTAGGATTTAAGTGTGAACCGAACAACTCGACCAGGATCTTCCTCATCCATATAGCCTCGCATGCAACCAAAATCGCTACCATATACTCGGCCTCTGCTGAATTGAGTGTCATGGATCTCTGCTTCCTGCTATACCAAGAAACTGTTGTTGAACCGATACTGAAAATCCCTCTAGATGTGCTCTTTCTGTCCGTTGGGCTCCCTGCCCAATCTGCATCCGTGAAGCCACACAGCTTCACCTCATCCGACTGTCTGTACCATAATCCATATCCTGATGTGCCTCTGAGATATCTCAATACATGCTTCCCCGCCTTCCAAAATAGCTTGGTAGGCTTAACCATAGCTTGTGAAAGTTGGTTAACAGCATAGCATATGTCAAGTCGTGTATTGACCAGATACATAAGAGACCCCACCAACTATCGATAAACAGTGGCATCCACTACCTCCGCCGAAGTAGCATCCTCCTTACTCCAACCACCAGGAAGAGGAGTATCAACAGGCTTGCAGCCATGCATGTTGCACTTCTCTAGTATCTCTCGCGCATACTTGCCTTGAGAAACAAATATTCCATCACTGCGCTACCAAATTTCCAATCCCAAGAAATAATGAAGGAGGCCCAAGTCCTTCATCTCAAACTCCTTTGCAAGATCAGCCTTGCATGAGTGTATCAATAGTTCATCACCCATCAAAATCAAATCATCTACATAAATTACAATTATCAGCAACTTACCGTCCACCACTATCTGGTATAGGTTCAGATCCGCCTCACTCTTGGAGAATCCAAGTCTAGTGAAATAACTGTCTATCTGTGTGTACCAAGTACGAGGTGCTTGTTTCAACCCATACAGCGGTCTCTTGAGCCTGCACACATGCGACTCGCTGTTGAATATCTCAAAACCTTCGTGTTTCTCTATGTGCACCTCCTCCTCAATGACTCTATTGAGGAACTCAATCTTCACATCCATACGATGAATGTGCCACCCCATCTGTGTTGAAAGAGAAAGAATCGTCTGTATGGAAGAATACCTTGCGACAGGTGCAAAATTCTCCTCATAATCGATCCCCTCAATCTGTGAAAAGCCTCGGGAAAAAAATCTTGCCTTGTACTTCTCCACACTCCCATCAGCTACTTGCTTCACTTTGTAGATCCATCTCGAACCCAGCACTGATTTCCCTTCCGGCCTTGGGACAATCTCCCATGCACTGTTTCTGACAATCAAATCATACTCTTCCACCATGGCATATACCCATGTGGGATCCTCCACAGCTTCCTCGAAAGAGGATGGTTCTGTCACGATACACTTGCTCATAAGAGCCATGTATCTGGTATACCAGTCAGGTGATTGTCTCTGTCTGCATTGTGATGTAGGTGCTCCTACAACCCTCTATGCATCTTGAGCCAGTCGCTCAGCTTCTGTAGTGCGCTTCCGCCTTCTGATGGTTGGCGCTGCATGAGTGGTCTCTTCCACTCCATAAACTTCCTCTTGTGGCTCATCCACATCCTGAAGCTCATCCTTAGGAACTAATAGCTCCTGATCAGCATGCAAGTGTGGCTCCAGCTCAAGAGAACACTTCATGGCTTTCTCCTTATGAAACTTGATATCCCGTCGCACAACAGTCTTGCGACTGTCTAGAAAATACACACGATAGTTGTGGGGTGTATCAATGTGCCCCACAAATATCCCAACCTCTGCAGTCGGCTTCAACTTCTTCATGGCATCCTTCGTCACATGAACGTAAACAAGTGAACCAAAAATACTCAAATGGGAAATATCAGGCTTCTTACCAGAAAATTCCTCCTCGGGTATACTCATGCCAAGTATCCTATGAGGACAACGGTTCTGCACATATACTGTAGTATTTCATGCCTCAGCCCACAAGTGTATGGGAAGGCCCTGATCATGCAACATTGCCTGTGCAGCACCCACGATCGTTCTGTTCTTCTGCTCAGCAACCTCATTCTGTTGTGGGTTATGAGGTGCTATGAGCTCTCTTCGAATTCATTCTACGCTGCAAAAGTCATTGAATTCACCAAAGATGAATTCACCACCAATGTCACTCCTAAGAGCCTTCACCTTCTTCCCCGATTCTTTCTCAACCAGTGCCTTGAACTCACAGAACTTTGAGTGAACTCAACAGGCTGCAAATTGGAGAAACTTGAAGAAAGTCTTAACGTCAGAATTGAAGAAACCAGGGAACCCATTGCCATTGTGAATATTGCAGAAAACTCCCTCAAAGGAGGAGGCAAAATTATCAAAATTATCCCAAAGGGAGAGGAGGATTATTCTTCAGGGAAATCACAGCCAGTGAGAGGTGGTGATGATGATGATATGGATGAGGAGTGGGAGCTTATCCAGAAAGTGGAAATTGACACAGCTGCTTGAGGTGCATTAGAATTAATTAAGGCATTCTTCTTTTATTTCTTTAGTGCGGCCTTTTTACAATTTTTTTTTGCATTTGATTACGAACTAAGAGATTCAGCTCATCTTCTGTCTGTTGCTAGATGAGATTATGTATTTAAAATGCAATGTTTATGTAATATGTATTTTATATTTTTCTTAATTTCTTTTTACATCGTATGTATGTTTTTTAATATTAGAATACATAAGATTATATAGTATCTCTTTTATATATTTCTTAATTTTTGGTTTTATCTTATGTTCTTTAATATTAGAGTATCTTGAATTTTTAATCTCTATAACTATTTATGACTTATATGGGTTTTCTTTTGATATTCACTCCATTCAATGAGGTAATCAAGCAATTATCCATTAATTATCAAGTGTTAAGTAAGCCTTATACAAAATCTCAATATAGTCCACATGATTAATGAATAATACTTTAATATAAATGTTTCTGATTTGATATGCTTGAATATAATGGAGTCCATATATATATTAGGCAGGTTGAAGTCATGTATTTTTGAAACATTCGCTTCAATAATTATTATTTGTATTTAGATTATTTAATTTCTGTGTTGGGGTTCCCATGTTTTGGCCAGATTGGCAAGACCGAAAGATGATACAACATCAAAACCACTTTGGGGCCCTAGGATCTAGCCCTCCTGGACCCGGAGAGGGATCTCCCCAATGAAACAAAGAATGCTATATCTTTGAAAGCTAAAATTGAGATATTAGGCTAGTTATGAAGTACAGAGGGGGGTTTAAAATGATTTGGTTGGTTGGTTGCTGAGTTGGTCATGAGATCATGGACAGAGAAAGTAATGGGAGGAAAAGGAACAAAACAGCACGATGCTTCAGCAAAAAGAATAGGTCGAGAAAGTGCCATCCATTGGGCTATGGAGTCATGAGAGGTAATTACATGCAACAACTAGCCAAGGCTTTCAAAGGGCAAGTCATCTACACTAAAGGATCTTTTTAGATAGATGATGGAATGGAACATTAAGGAAAGAAAGTGAGAGAAGGAAAGCAACCTAATTTCTGTCTATAGATCAGGTTAGAGGTCATTTAACTCCAGTCCTGCTTGGACATACTCAAACACAGCTCTCAAGGGAAGGAAAAAGGGGCAGCTTATAGATCGTACCAGAGATCATTTAACTCCAGGTCAGCTTTGCATGCTCCAATGGAAAAACATAGATAAGTTTAACAAAGGGATCTTAGAAAGTCCAGCTGGTTGCACAAGGATCCTAGTGGACAGGGCTAACTCCAATCCCCAGTGTTCCCAAATATTCCAGCATAAACCCAACAAGAACATCTAAGAACTGATTCATTTAATTCATACATCAGCTAGCAGGCAATAACATCCACTACGCTAGTTAAACCGAGTGAAAACACTTCTTAGATAAAACATTTCAGAAGATAAACAATAATGGCATGCAGAGCAGGAACATAGGGTACCTAACAAGGGTAAATCCTATGTCAAACTTCTGATGCAAGCCAACAGAAAATGAAACAATATGAAATGTAATAAACAAAGTTGGAAGAACATCACCAAAAGTAATGGACCAGGATCCTGTGAAATGTGCTTTGATTAATTGATGCAAAACCAGTCATTTACACTGAGCTCAATGGCTAATACACCCCAGACTTCTCCTCCCAACCTATTACACAACGACTACTTTTCTACTCCCTCCCACGACAGTTCTAACAGTCCAACATGAATCCCTCTAACAGCAAATCCTCAACAACTGGACAACAACCTTTACATTATGTTCTTGGGAATTCTTATAGGAGAAGAAGTGAAAAAAAGAATAGATGAACAATTAAATGAGCCTCATTAAGATAGTAAGGTGGAAGTGTTCACGCCCATACCACTTAATGGCAATAAGCATTCGTTGAGTGTACTCTGTAGGCCATTTGGGAACCTCTGTGAGGTCGATTTTGACCTCTGATATGCTCTTTGTAGTCTTCTTGGCTGTTTGGACTCTGTGGTAGCTTTCCAAATAAATGAACTGAATGAAAGTCTGCGGCCCCTCCATGCCTCATAACTGCAATCTGACAGTCTTTTAAGAAGATCCTGCCATTGTCTTAACTTTCCTGGGCTCAAGGGGCACGGAGAGCGCTGTGGGAATGGTGTAATTCTGAGAGAAAAGTACTTTGCTGATATTTAACACGGATAAGACTAGACAGTGTGCTTTTGGTCTTCAAACTGTGTCTTTCCTTTGAATTGTGGGGTCAAACATCAATTATAGCAATAAACCCCCTTTGAATCTCTTCTGTTAGTCCGTTGGTGAATGCTGAAATGGCCTCTCTGTGTTATCTGCACAATGAAGTAATCCTGTTACAAGCCCAGTTAGTGATGGTGAAGACATGTTGTGGAGGCCCGGAGAAACAGTGGCGGAATAGTGAAAACAGCGGCAATAATGAAGAATGGCGGAAGAAATGGTGATTAGTGTAAAACCCAAAGGTTCAACGTTTGGGGGAAATACAAAGGAAATAGCGGAAAAAAAAATGAAGCGGGAGGGAAATATAGTACGAGGTGGGACCGTACAGAAATCGCAATCGCGAATCGGAGCGGGGCGGAGAGTTGACACATTTCGGAGGTTCCGATTGTGATTGAGGGCGGGATGCGATTGAAACACAACCATTAGATCTGGTGGAGGCATGGACGGCTCAGATGTGGTCGGGGGATCGCAATTGCAAGGAGCAAGGGGAAGACACGACAGAAAATTCGATTACGATTGGGCAGGGAGCGTGATTGAGTGTTGGCTGTTGGATCTGGCGACCAAATCAACGGCTCACACTCAATCAGAGGGAACAAGCGATTGGGTGGATCGGAGGAAAGGGACCCATCGCAATCGCAAGTCGGAGCGAGGGGTAATCGCAGTGCGGAGCAAAGAACTTGCGATTTTGATCGGAGGAAAGGCTGTGATTGGAGGGACATGCGATCAGTACAATCACAATGTATTGCGATGTGATTAATCACATCGCAAACACTTGCGATTGGCACGTTAACAAAAGTTGCGATTGAAACTTGTTTGCGATTGCGATTGGCACGTGGCAGGGGTTAATATATAATACAGAACTTCATAATAAAGCTCTATAATATGTAAAGCGGGGATGGAAAAAAGGGGGAAGTGATTTAATAAAGGGCGGGACTCATAATATAAGGTTTTAATATAAGGTCCTTCGGGTCATGGAGGGGAAGTGGTTTGGAAATCACATATTTTGTTTTAACGCGATTTATAATGCGATTTTGATCGAAGAAAGGGGGAAAAAGGGTTAGGCCTTATAATAAGGTTGGAAGGTGGGTTTTTGACCCATTTAATGTGATTTAAAGGTTAGAAAGGGGAACGATAGAGGAATAATGGGGGAAAAAGAAAGGTAAGAAGGGAAAATAGAAGGGAATGCAAAGGGGGACAAAATAGAAGTTAAGTGGGGGTGAAATAAGAGGGAAAAGGGCCCTTTGGGCATTCTTCTTCACAACGGAGAGGCTTTATAATGGAAATCAGAAGAGGGGATTATATCAAAGGAAAAAGGCACAAGGAGGCTTCAAGGATGATGTGTTTTCAGGGGAAATGCATTCCTTGAAGGCTCAACAACATTTTAGCCCCCTGTTTGCTTGTCAAAAAATTTATGGGGGGCTAACAGTCTGTAACAAATTCAATAATACATATTCACGCATGTAACATTACTTTTCCCTTCAAATATTCTTTGCCCTCAAAGGATATGGGTGAAAAGGCTTTTGAATATTTACTTGCACTTGATCTTGATGCTATCATGGTTGGTGATATTAAACAATACAAACTTATAAGCACATAGGAACTGTAACATGATGTGAGGAACCTAATTCAATCATTTCTAGAATATTTTTCCTATAGGCTTTCCAAGATGAATTGTTAACATAAGGCTTGATAATGTTGGTATTAGTATCCTTTAGAATATTATTGATGATAATACCCTAACTCATCAATGTACACACCCTTGTGATTCGACTATCAAAAGTTGTATTAGTAGTGTTTTATTTCTTTTCTTATGGAGTTTTATTTTCTCTATGCATTGATATGGGATCATTAATTTCTCAGCTCATATTAGTAGGTAGCATCAAAATTTATATTTTTCATATTACAATATTTTAGGATGTCTTTATTTCAATTTTGTTCACATATTTTTCACTACTACATAGTACAAGAAAATTTGATGGTAGTGAAAATTTGATGGTACTACATAGTACAATCAATATGAAACTATTTCCTTCTAGTGTTCTTATTTTCATGCTTATTAGTTATTTTATATTACAAAATTTGAATACAAGGTGATTAATAATGTTGAATGATGGACAGGGGGAGAAAGGGAAGAAGAGAGAGGCAAAGATATGGAGGAAGGAAGAGATATCTAGAATCGAGAGAGAAGTGTTAGAGATAGAGAAGGAGAAGTTAGAGAGGGGGAGTGGCAAAAGGGAGAGAGAGAGAGAGATAGATAGATAGATATAGAGAGAGAGTGTGTATGTTTTGGGTGGTGAGATAGACAGATAAAGAAGGAGAGACAATGGAAGATAGAGGTATAGATGGAGGGGGCACAAATGTGCTTACTTTGAAATTAGTGCACACTATTAATCTAATTAATTTGAAATTAATAAAAATCCAATGACAAGGCATGAGATCGGAAATATGCCACCAACATCTAGTTAAATAAATGGGAAATAAAAGATGAATATTATGTCAAGAATTTAATTCAAAATCAATAAAATATCCAATAGAGTCCCACAAGGCATTCCACAAATTCGATGATAAGAATTTGACGATGAGGCATTGCATATTAGAGGGAAAATATGATGTTGAACCAAAGGCCAAGCTACACATCTCACTAGGGAATTCTAATGTTTTGGCATAAAAAATATGATGGATTAATTTGTTGTTGTCATCATACATATGAAAACCCATTCCAACCTTATGGTGTCAAAAATATGAAATTTATCACCGTGCATTGATGGCCACAATGTACATCTGACAACTTGATGCAATCTTATGGTGTCACAAAATTTACCGTTGACAAGGGCATATATTAAATATTTTCTTTATATATGATGGTAGTTGTGTTGAATAGTTGATTGTATACTATTGTGAATCTGATGACTAGTACCCACCACTTCATGGGTGACACACCTAGGAGAAATGTTTTCTACCAGGCGATAGCCAACAACCCTTTGTAGCCATCAACTAGCATGTTGTGTCTTTTCTCTACCTCCTAAGCCAGTCATGTGGTCTCTAACCCATCTGTATTGATCGTATGTTTGAAGTTGGGCCTCCTGAACCCAAAGTTATGCCTTGAGATTTGGTAATTAAGTATTGGGTTCACTTATATTTGACACTTCTCGACATGAATTAATCGGGGGATTCAATGAAAAGAGCGGGCTTAGTGTGTGCTTACATCCCCTTGACCTTATTTGGATGTTACCCTTAGATTTTAGTCACCTAGGATCTCCTTTACTTAAATTTTTTTTTTAGGGTGGTACTACATGGGAAACCCCAACTTTGGTTCTGTGGTTCTGCTCCCTTATCCACATATATCACTTTCCTTCCACTCACTATAACCCCATTCATAATATCTCCACCTTGGTCTACATTTCTTAATTAGTTCCTCATAGGGTTAACCTTCCCATTCCCTTGCCCCCACCTTGGGCTAGGCCTCGAACGATGCCCCAGAGGTTGAAGGAAGTGAAAAAGAAAATTAAAAGCTTAAATGGCCGCATTCAATAGGAGAATGACATGGAATCATTGATTCCATCATCTGAGCCCTTAGAGATGGTCTTCGACTCATATGGAGACCCATGAGGTCATTGGTGTGCCCCCACAACCACTAGGAGCACAATAGGTTTATTTTTTGGATAAAAAAGGGACACCCTCTTGTCCATTACTTTTGAGGATCCTATTTATCATTATTCCACTTATGGGCCTCACCGGGCCTCTTGGAGGGCCCTACGACATGCATAGATTATTATTTGACCTCCTGAGAGGCTTATTATTTTATTTGTGAGCTAGTTTGGTGGGCTTGTCACCAAAAGTTAGTTATTTTTTATATTATTTTATTTTTAGGGGCTAATGTAAGCCTAGTAGGTAATTCAAACTCCTAATGAGTGTATAAATAGGAGTTGAATGAATTCAGTTTCGATCATCACTTGGATTTGGATTGGGTTCTTCTTATCTTGGAGCTTATTATATTACAATTTTTTTGATTATTGGATATATTGTCTTACATTCAAGTGAAATTTTAACGCTAATTTCTTTCATTTTGCTACATATATTGGTTATGAGATTCTTGCTATTTAGGGCTAATTATTGCATGCATTTATGACATCAATGTGGAATTATGTTTATATTTAGATTACCTCCATGTATGGGCCATGTTTAATCAATGAATTTTCCTAGAGATCGAGTTATCTAAATAAGCCTCTTTCATTTTCAATGAAGTATAAACACGTTTAAGGTCACTTTTATTCTCTTGCCATGAACATTGGATGAAGTCAACTTTGAGAGCCTCCTTGAACAAGAAACAAAGTGCATATTAATAATTATCCTTCACTCCATATCCCCAAGAGGAACTAGGCATTGATCCATCAAAATTTGTTCATTTAAAACATATTCTCTCACATTTTACCTTGATTAAAGAGAAACAAAGATCCATTCTTAATCGTATCCTATGGAAAGTGTCTCTAAGGTCACTTCACATCTATTTTTTGATCCATCCCTTATAAGTGACTTCGTAATTATTGGGTCTCCTCCCATCTATGAAATTCCATAAAGAGAATGGAGACTTACTTGTGGTGACATTGCTCTAAGTCTATCATTTCCCTTGACCTAGCAGTTCCCCTCTTAGGAGCCCCTTTTACGTCCCCTGTTGTTTTGAGTGGTAATTTTTATCACTCCATTTGTGGGGACACGAGATGTGTGTTTTGTTCCCCTTACGACATATTGAGATATCATCATTGACGATTCCATTGGAATAATGAAGCCCTATTTATTCATTAAACCTTAAGTTCGATGCTTGTATGGTGAAGCAAGAATGATTGTAGGCATATTCAAATTCACCTTGGCAAATCTTACATATTTTTCTTGCATAGATCAAATATGTTGTCTTTCTTTGATAATTTTCCAACCTTGGACATTGCTAGCATTTCTGGGCACCCTCTTCATGTTGTAGGAAGGATGGTAGGTGGGGTGCTCGTGTTTAATGTTGATCCACTCTCTGAAATTGACCGTGTAGAAATATTTAATGTACATGATTCAAAAGAGAAAGCGGTTCACCAAGATTTCCTTATGTTTTGTTCATGGGTTCTCTCGGTGGTCATAATTCATGGCTACATGATCATGAACCTAAGAGTATCTCATCTATTTAGGAGTTCATTGGTGATTTTCTTAGTCATTTTCATTTAAACCCTCCAGTAGATATAGATATTGAGAGAGAAGGGGATGAGAGAGATAGGGAGTTGAAAAAGGGAGAGAGAAAGAGCTAGATAGATAGATATGGAGAGAGAGTGTGTATGTTTGGGTGGTGAGATAGAGAGATAAAGAAGGAGAGACAATGGGAGATAGAAATATACGAGGAGAATAGATGTGATTGCATTGAAATAAATACACACTATTAATCTAATTACTTTGAAATTAATATACATCTAGTCGAAAAGTCCATAAATTTGATGATAAGAATCCAATGACAAGGCGCGAGATTGAAATTATGCCAACATATAGTTAAATAAATGGAAAATAAGAGATGAATATTATGTCAAGCATTTAATGAAAAATCAATAAAATATCCAAGAGAGTCCCACTAGAAATTCCACAAATTCGATGATAGGAATTTGACAATGGGCCATTGGATAGTCAACGGAAAATATGATGTCGAAACGAAGGCCAACCTGCACATATGACTATGGGATTCGAAATTTTTGGCATAAAAAATATAATGGAGTAATTTGATGTTGTCATCATACATATGACGACCCATTCTAGCCTTATAGTGTCGGAAATTTGGCCGTTGACAGGGGCATATCTTAAATCTTTGCTTTATATATGATGGTAGTTGCATTGAATAGTTGACTGTATACTATTGTGAATATGATGACTATTAACCACCACTTCATGGTTGATATCCCTAGGATAAATGTTTTCTCCATGATGATATTTAAACAATAGCCAGTAGCCCCTTGCAACCATCAACTAGCTATTTATGTATTTTCTCCTCCTCCTAACCCAATCATGTCGTCCCTCACCCATCTGTATTGATTGTATGATTGAATATGGGTCTCTCGAACACAAAGGTATGTCTTGTCATTTGGTAATTAAGTATCGGGTTCACTGATAATGGACACTTCTAGGCATGAATTAATGGGGGGATTCAACGAAAAGAGTGGGCTTAGTGTGTGGTTATGTCCCCTTGACATCTATTCAGTATTACTCTTGGATTTTAGTCACATGGGATCTCCTTTATTGACCATTTTGTTCTAGGGTAGTACTACTTGGGAAACCGAGAATTTGGTTGCATGGTCCCGCTCCCTTATCCACATATATCATACCCCTTGCACTCTCTATACCCACATTCATCATATCTCCACCCGGGTCCACATTTCTTCACTCGGTCCATATAGGGTTAACCTCCCCATTACCTTGCCCCCACCTTGGGTGAGACTTGGAATAATGCCCCAAAGGTTGAAGCAACTGAAAAATAAAATTAAAAGCATAAATGGCCACATTCAATAGGAAAATGTACCACAAGATGAAAAATATGGCTCTACCCCATACCCATGGACATCACCCTAGTTCGATCAGCCCTCGGTGATCCTAGTTTATCATTTAGGAACCCATGATTGTCCCAAAACTTGGAGGGAAATGAACTGTCCTACCAAAAACTGGGTAATCATTGTTATATATTAGACATCATACTCTTATCCTTTGAGACCTGAGAATTTTATCAAAGAAATATCATAAAAGGAAAAAGGCATATAAAGTAGGGTGAAAAAATCAAGGTTGGGGAACCTCATGTACCATGATTTCTCCCACCTACAAATTACATACCCACATGTGGGCTTTCCTTTCTCTAGCTACCCTTGTGCCCCAATATGTAGCCCGGGATTTCCCTTATCGTTACCAATTCCATTTTGCCACTTTATCACACGCCATCACCATTTGAGGGATTTACCTTGGACATACTATCCCCTCTAAAGGTATAAACCACGTAATAAGGTACTTGGCGAACCCACTTTGGAGCTTGGACACATTAACACATGTCAAAGCCCACTATGTAAGGGCATGAGATTGTGAAGTGTCCACTTGTTTTCCATGGTTTGTAAGCTCTCTTACTTGATTATTTTAATGAATTGTTGTACTGGAAGGCTAGCGGTTGCATTGGATCTTATACATGATTGTGTATGGTGTCCATTTGGGTTTGGTCTCCCTATACAAGGTCCTTGATCAGATTTGGATCAAGGACCTAAGTGATAGCTGAAATTTCAAAGTGTTTGAAAGTGTGTCGAACCTGAGCGACATGATATATCTCGTCTTCCTTATTCTGGCGCCGTGAATGGTTTGAAAAAACAACACCATATGAAGATGTTATCGCGTTTCGAAAAGTCCAGTAAATTGCAAATTTTGATAGTTGAATAGGTTTGACCGGGAATTTGTATAGTCAGAAAAAAGAATATTCGAGGGAATATTCCTAGAATAGTCCTTAGAATATTCCTTCTGGGCCAGTCGTATTTTGACAAATGGCAGGGTATTATTTGTTGCATGGATTGTATGTATTATTTTTAGCCAATGATAGGTCACCATGTGGCAGGTCCATAGGCTGAATATTGGTGTTGCAAAATTTTAGTTTGGGCCATTGGAGTGGACCTCGCAAACTCCTTTCCGTCACGCCCATTCCTAATCATCTAGGCTATCAATTTTTTCTTAACTGGTGTGCCAGATAAATTTAAAGTTTGGTGATTTCACATTTTGGGGAGCAAAGGGGCCAACCCCTCCCCATATGGTCGTCACCCTTGATCCAAGGGATACCAGCGTCGTGTTAGCCCCCTATAAATTCCTTGACAAGGAAGTAGGGGGCTAATTTGTCTTATGAGCCTTCAAGGAATGCATTTTTCTCCTGAAAACACATCATCCTTGAAGCCTCTACATGCTCTCTACCCTTTGATTATTACCTCTACTTTTATTAAGTCAATAAGCCTCTCTGATTGTGAAAAATTGTGCTCCAAAGGGCCTTCATTTGCCCCTCTTACCCCTGCAGAATTCTCTATTTCATTCCTTTTTCCCCTTTTTCAAAGCCTCCCTTTCACCCCTAAATCCCTCCCCTAGTCCTTCTAAACCATTCCAAAATCCCCTCTAAACCATACACACACCCCTTGTTTGGTTTAGAAAACTCTTATTCCCTCTATCGTTACCCTTTCCTAGCCTCAAATTGCATTGAAAATGGGCCAAAAACCCATATTCTTCATATGCAGGCCTAGAACTTTTCGGCTAGCCCCTGTAAACCAATTCTCCATGTGACCTGGGTGCTAGAACCAAGCGCTAGCCCAAAAAACACTTAGTGCAGTTGTATATAGGGCACAGTACCCACCGTCGATCTATACAGGTCCGACGGTCTTCGTAGATCAGCATCGTGCTCGTGGCCCACCCCTTTCACTGCTCCGATCATATATCCACCATCCATTCAACCCGCAGATCGACGGTTCGTATTTCACCCACCCCGGCGGTCCCACGCTAAAACACTGTTCGAAAACCGCTGGTTTCCATTGCACCACTTTTGAAGGGCAAGCGGTATTTTTCATTTCGGAGCGATGCCATTCACCACATGACACGTGGCTCCACGCACTATTTAAAAACCACCCCCCATCGTGCATTAACATTCGGCTATGGACCCAGTGCGATATTTTTGTCCACCGTTAGATCTATGGATGTCCGTCCAACAGCGTTCGTGCCCCGAAGTTACACGGGGGATAATCCAAGGCAAAAAGGACCCTTGGCCCACCATATGTCGCCCTCCGACGCGTTCTCAACCGTCGATCTCCTCCTGAGATTAGACGGTCGAGATTAAATGCATGCCCCGCCATTGACCGGGTCCCTCCACGTCACCATTCCACGTGTCTTTGTCACATTTTCGTCTGTTCCCTATATATTTCATTCAAAGGTCATAATTTTAATGTTTTACGTTTAAATTTCCAGTTTCGTCACCTTCCAACTGCATCTCCCACTGTTCCACAGCGTTCCTCCATAGTATCCTCTACATTCATCGTCCTCATCCATGCTGTAGAAATTTGAATAACTGATATATTATTCACCGATATTCTCCTGATCACACACTATTTTAACTTCATGCACAATACAGAATCTCTTCTACCATTGATCATTAATTGCGGAAATAAAAACAATCGCATGCGCACATTAAAACCATAAACATTCACACATATGAACATAGTATTTCATGGGAAAGCTTAAAGCTGAAAACCCCCAACTATCTGTATATTATATGTCATAGAGATCATGTAACAATCATTGTACAAAGCTCCTCACAAGCTCTTAGCACAACCTTCAATTGCTACACACTAATCAAGCTAGATCTAGCAAAACACATGCTCCAATCTCTTCCACCTGATAGCCAGCCTCTATTGCGTAATAAATTCTGTAGGATGGCTCATTAAATAACATGAACCACCTGGCTTGTACTGCGCAATCCTCATGGGCTCCTCCAATCACTGGTTGTTGCAAATATGCAACAATATAGTCACAACTGATAGTTAACCTGCTCTTTCACCTATTTCTGCACTGGTCTCCACTGAAACTGTCCATGCACTGAAGTTAACTGATGCATTCTTTAGTTGATTAATGAGTTTATAATTAGTGAATTAATTTAATAATTATTTCACACCACTCTCACTAATTGTATCAATTATTTAAACTGAATACAAATAGCTCAACTATGTTTAGATTAGTTAAACTGAACACAACTCCATTAACTTCCTCAATCAACTCCACCAAACTTTGTCACATGACTTCTAACTAAATTATCCATGCAATAGCTCCACTTAACCCCTAAGAATAGCGTAATTCCTTCTGTCAGCTCCTGTGCCACATCTGTGCACTTAACTAAAGTTCTCCAAGAGAATAAGATAATGTTTAGAGTCTAAATATTATTAAGAGCTAATAATATTTGACATATCTATTTTTAGTCTGGCAATCTAAAAATAGATTTCGCCCAGTATGTCCAAAAATAGAAGTCCATCTATTTTTTCAACCTTGACCAAACATCCACAAATAGCATCCTACAACTCATAGAATATGATCCATATGTCTAAAAATAGACATAGTCTAAAAATAGACTTTGCGCCAAAAATATCCTACGGGCCCACTTAGTCAAGGCGACTCTTTTCACTAAGCTCATCATCTTGATGCAATCTCAACACTCCCTCTCAACAAGATAGGGATTATATGCCACCTCGATCCTGCCTCAGTGGTATTCGAATTGTCTCCTGGTGAGCGCCTTCGTCAAGATATCAGCATCCTGATCCTCCGTAGGAATGTATGAAAGTAACATGATCTTCCGCTGCACACAATCTCTGATATGATGATACAAGATATCAATGTTTTTAGATCTATCATGAAATACCAGATTAACTGAGAGTTTAATGCAACTCTGATTATCAAAATAAATCACAGTAGGATCTAAGTGTGAACCGAACAACCCGACCAGGATCTTCCTCGTCCATATAGCCTTGCATGCAGCCAAACTCGCTGCCATATACTCGGCCTCTGCTGAACTAAGTGCCATGGATCTTTGCTTCCTACTGTACCAAGAAACTCCTGTCGACCCGATACTGAAAATACCTCGAGATGTGCTCTTTTTGTTCATTGGGCTTCCTGCCCAATCTGCATCCGTGAAGCCACACAGCTTCACCTCATTCGACTGTCTGTACCATAATCCATATCTTGATGTGCCTCTGATATATCTCAATACATGCTTCTCCGCCTTCCAAAAGAGCTTGGTAGGCTTAACCATAGCTTGTGAAAGCTGGTTAACAGCATAGCATATGTCAGGTCGTGTACTAACCAGATGCATAAGCGACCCCACCAACTGTTGATAAACAGTGGCATCCACTACCTCCGCCGAAGTAGCATCCTCCTTCCTCCAACCACCAGGAAGAGGAGTATCAATAGGCTTGCAGCCATGCATGTTGAACTTCTCTAGTATCTCCCAGGCATACTTTCCTTATAAAAAAACTGTCCATCATTGCAATACCAAATTTCCAATCCCAGGAAATACTGAAGGAGGCCCAAGTCCTTCATCTCAAACTCCTTTGCAAGATCAGCCTTGCATGAGTGTATCAATAGTTCATCACTCGTCAAAATCAAATCATTTACATAAAGTACAATGATCAGCAACTTACCCTCCACCACTATCAGGTATAGGTTCGGATCTGCCTCACTCTTGGAGAATCCAAGTCTGGTGAAATAACTGTCTATCCGTGTGTACCAAGTAGGAGGTGCTTGTTTCAACCCATACAATGCTCTCTTGAGCCTGCACACATGCGACTCGCTGCTGAAGATCTCGAAACCTTCAAGCTTGTCTATGTACACCTCCTCCTCAATGAATCTGTTGAGGAACTCAGTCTTCACATCCATCTAATGAATGTGCCACCCCATCTGTGTTGAAAGAGAAAGAATCGTCTGTATGGAAGAATACCTTGCGACAGGTGCAAAGGTCTCCTCATAATCGATCCCCTCAATCTGTGAAAAGCCTTGGGAAAAAAATATTGCCTTGTACTTCTCCACACTCCCGTCAGCTGCTTGCTTCACTTTGTAGATCCATCTCGAAGCCACCACTGATTTCCCTTCCAGCCTTGTGACAATCTCCCATGCACTGTTTCTAACAATCGAATCATACTCTTCCACCATGGCATCTACCCATGCGGGATCCTCCATAGCTTCCTCGAAAGAGGATGGTTCTGTCATGATACACTTGCTCATAAGAGCCATGTATCCAGTATACCAGTCAGGTGACTATCTCTTTTTGCGTTGTGATGTAGGTGCTCCTACAGCCCTCTCTTCATCTTGAGCTAGTCGCTCAGCTTCTGTAGTGCGCTTCCGCCCTCTAATGGTTGGCACTGCATGAGTGGTCTCTTCCACTCCATGAACTTCCTCTTGTGTCTGATCCACATCCTGAAGCTCATCCTTAGGAACTAATAGCTCCTCATCTGCATGCAAGTGTGGCTCCCTCTCAAGTGAACACTTCATGGCTTTCTCCCCATGAAATTTGATATCCCGTCGCACAACAGTCTTGTGACTGTCTAGAAAATACACATGATAGTGGTGGGGCGTATTAGTGTACCCCACAAATATCCCAACCTCTGCAGTCAACTCCAGCTTCTTCCTGGCATCCTTCGTCACATGAATGTAAACAAGTGAACCAAAAATCCTCAAATGGGAAATATCAGGCTTCTTACCAGAAAATGCCTCCTTCGGTGTACTCATGCCAATTATCCTGTAAGGACAACGGTTCTGCACATATACTGCAGTATTTCATGCCTCAGCCCACAAGTGTATGGGAAGGCCCTGATCATGCAAGATCTCCCATGAAACATCCACGATCGTTCTATTCTTCCACTTAGCAACCCCATTCTACTGTGGGTTATGAGGTGCTATGAGCTCTCTTCGAATTCCTTCTGCGCTACAAAAGTCCTTGAATTCACCAGAGATGAATTCACCACCATTTTCGCTCCTAAGAGCCTTCACCTGCTTCCCCGATTCTTTCTCAACCAGTGCCTTGAACTCACAGAACTTTTAGTATGTCTCACTCTTCTTCTGCATGAATAAAATCCAGCACTTACGAGAGAAATCATCAACAAATATGACATAGCAAATATGCTTTGCTGTCAAAGCTACTGAGAAAGGTCCACACACGTCTGTGTGAATTCTCTCAAGGATAGTCGTGGCAAGACCATCCTTCTCGTGAAAGGTGGCTCTCACAAATTTTCCTAAGGTACACCCCTTGCACTAATCTGACTGCGCAAGAGTACCCTTAGGAAGCCCAGTAGAAATATTCTGTAGTATCTTCAAAGCTCCATGGTGAAGGTGGCCCAATCTCCGGTGCCACAACTCACCATCATCCCGGCTCACCACTCCTTTTGCCTTGCCTTCCATTTTTGTGCAGCCATCTACCTGCAATTGATAAAGGTTCTGAACTCAAACCCCTATCCTCCGAGTCTCACCAGTTGCCTTACTGCGTAGGAAAGCCTTTCCCTCACTAAAGACAACATCATATCCCTTGTCTTCTAACATCGCCACAGAGATAAGATTCTTCTTCAATCCTGGAACATGCATCAATTCCTTAAATACGAAGGGTTTACCAGACTCCTTCTCAAAGGAAATGGTATTGATACTAGTCACACTGTATCTACCATCATCTCCCATCTCGATGTGCAGTCCAAGATCTTTCTCATCTAGATTAGTAAAAAAATCTCGATCTCCTGTCATGTGAAAAGACACACCACTGTCAAGAAACCACACTGAACCCATCACACTTGAGATCAAGCATGTGATCAGCGAAAAATCTAGCTCAAACTGCGAGGCTAAGGCCTCTCCAGCTGCAGATCCAGCAGATTGCTTATTTTTCTTATTCTGTGGACAACTAGTGGCGTAATGTCTGTGATGGTGATAGTGAAAGCACTTCACCTTGGACATGTCCTGCTCCTTGCCTTTCGCACCAGATTGAGAAGCTTTCTTGCTCTTCCCCATCTTTTCTTTGGCAGCCAAAGCAAAATTCTCTTCATCAGAGTTCTTTGATAAAGATCCATCCTTGGTAGTTCGCCTTATCTCCTCTTGCACAAGATCCGACCAAAGTCGCTCCCATCCTGGAAATTTCTCCCGACCATTTACAGAGTCCTGATAGGAATACCAACTCTTCAGAAGCCCAAGGAGAGCCAAACTCACCAAGTCCTGGTCATCAAAAGTAACCCCCACACTTCCTAGCTCATACCTACATTGGATGAACTTCGTGAGGTACTTGGGCATACTGTCGCCTTTCTCCATTTTTATGTTTCTGAGTTTATCCTTGAGCGCCAACTTCCTCTGGTCGCTCTTGCTTTGAAATAAATCTATCAAAGCTTTCCACATCAAGAACAGAGAATCCTTACCATGAAGGCTGGATAATATGTGATCCTTCACACCTTCCAATAGAATCCTTCGACACTTTGCTGTCTTCTTTTGCCATGCGTCAAGTACGACATCATCACTAGAAGTAGGTTTTGGAATTTCTGCATCTATGAAATCCTTCAACCCATTGTCATCCTGCACTGCCTCCATACTTTCCTTCCATGCAAAATAAATTTATATGCCCTCAAGGGCATACTCCAATCGCAATCCATTGAAAGACATCTCAACTTCGACACCAAGAAAACACTGCTGCAAATTCAAATTCCACCAGCACAAAACTCAACCGCTTCAATGTTTTGCAATTTCTCCAATGATCAATGTCGCTCTGATACCATGTAGAAATTTGAATAAATGATATATTATTCACTGAGATTCTCCTGATCACACACTATTTTATCTTCATGCACAATACAGAACCTCTTCTACCATTGATCATTACATGCGGAAATAAAATCAATTGCATGCAGACATTAAAACCATAAAAATTCACACATATGAACACAGTATTTCATGGGAAATCTTAAATCTGAAAACCCCAAATATCTGTATATTATATGGCATAGAGATCATGTAACAATCATTTTACAAGGCTCCTCACAAGCTCTCAGCACAACCTCCAATTTCTACACACTAATCAAGCTAGATCTAGCAAAACACATGCTCCAATATCTACCACTTGATAGCGAGCCTCTATTGCGTAATCAATGCTATGGATGGCTCATTAAATAACATAAACCACCTGTCTTGTACTGCTCAATCCTCATGGGCTTCTCCAATAACTGGTAGTTGCAAATATGCAACAGTATAGTCACAACTGATAGTTAACCTGCTCTTTTACCTATTTCTGCACTGGTCTCCACTGAAACTGTCCATGCACTGAAGTTAACTGATGCATTCTTTAGTTGATTAATGAGTTTATAATTAGTGAATTAATTCAGTAATTAATTCACACCACTCTCACTAATTGTATCAATTATTTAAACTGAATACAAATAGCTCAACTATGTTTAGATTAGTTAAATTGAACACAACTCCATTAACTTCCTCAATCAACTCCACCAAACTCTGTCATATGAGTTCTAACTGAAGTATCCATGCAATAGCTCCACTTAACCCCTAGGAATATCATAATTCCTTCTGTTAGCTCCTGTGCCACATCTGTGCACTTAACTGAAATGCTCCAAGAGAATAAGATAATGTTTAGAGTCTAAATATTATTAAGAGCTAATAATATTTGACATATCTATTTTTAGATTGGCAATCTAAAAATAGATTCCACCTAGTATGTCTAAAAATAGAAGTCCATATATTTTTTCCAACTTGACCAATCATCCACAAATAGCATCCTGCAACTCATAGAATATGATCCATATGTCTAAAAATAGACATAGTCTAAAAATAGACTTTGCGACAAAAATAGCCTGCCGGCCCACTTAGTGAAGGCGACTCTTTTCACTAAGATCATCATCTTGTTGCAATATCAACACACGCCGCGTTGCCATTTTCGTAGTAATCCACATCATCCGACCCCATGCCTGGTTCTCTTAACATTTTTACGTGTTTTGCAGGGTTACAGGTAGGCGGGAAACTGCCATGATTCATTGTCACTGTTATAGTGGCAAAGAACGCAGGGGAGACCATGTGCAGAGATCTAAATTATGAAGAAAGGACCGGGAAGTTGTTATGACATAACCTTCATTAAAGGAACAGGGTTAAACTCTGTTGAAACATTCCAGAGGCAATAAAGCTCGATTTTCACAAACATGGACAGTACAGGAGCAACAAATGAGTATCAGTGAAAGATCGGAGAATTTAAGACTGGTAATCAAAGACTTTTGAAGCGATTGAAGGGAAAGGTACTAGATTGAAGGCACCGTGGACCACACAGAAGGTACAGCGCACGGAAAATAATATATATCAGTGTCACCATCAGCAGAATGTTCCTACCCGTGAAAGGACGGAGTGCCCATACAGTTCTCATCCTATGCCATGTTATAGAGAGATTTTCTGACGTGACAACAATCCTAATGCTATCAGAGCATTTGTTTCACAGTATGGCAGACCCTAGAATCATTATTCTACCTTTTTGTTTAATTCACCAGAGTACCACAAGTATTGCAGAGGTATTACAGCAAGTACATCAAAGACATGCTTGGAGTAAATTGTAGTCTGACTAAGACCACTCTTTCATCCAAAGAGTGCTGAAGTTAAACACACATAATTTAAAATAGAATGGGGCCTCGGCCCTCTTCCTCTTCTATGTTTTAATGCTGCATTTAGTTTTCCACCTACCTCCTCTGCGTCTATTCAGATAGCCCATTGTTGTTGATGGGCTATCTGTGAATTGCAAATTGTTTCTCTTGAGACATGTTCTCTGTGTAATGTTGTAAGATAGGCTGAGGAGGATGTTTTCAGACTGAATACAAATCTATTGGCAATGTTGTACTTGACTGGTGTCACTCTTTAATATGACAAGCACATTTATTTAGATCCTGATTTAAAGCAGTGGTGATGTTTTTCTATCTCTGTATTTGTTTTACCTTGTAGTTCATTTCATTTCATTTCTTCTGGCTCGCATCAGAAATATAGCATAGGATTTACCCTTGTTAGGTACCCTATGTTTCTTCTCTCCTTTCCTTCAATGTTTTCTATTGTATGTGTTATCTGATTATCGTTTTCAATCTAATTTAACCATTGTAGTTGTCAAAACATATGCTGCTAGCTGATGTATGAAGTAATGAAACTGTCCTCAGATGTTCTTGCTAGGCTTTAGTTGAATGAATTGGAATATTGGGAGTTCAGAACTTTGTCTTTATCTCACCAAGATCCTTTCACCTGATTAAACCTTTCTAAGTTCCCTTAAGCTGGAGGTCGAAGCATTGAGAGTTCAAAGTCTCTCTCTGATATCAGGTTTTCAACTTGTGTTATATATCTTTAATGTTCCTTATCTGAAGAGTTAAACTTTTAGGTTTTGGATCACACGTGTCCAACGGCATGTCCTGTCCCTGGATCTAATTTCTAAAAGGTCACCTTGGAGGTTTCCTTTCTTTCACCTTCTCTCTTACCATTTCATTTCACACTATCATCTTTAAGATCCAATGCTTTAGATGACTAGCCCAACTGAAAGCCTGCATATTGAATAGAAAGTAAACCCTTTCCTGACTCCATTGCCCAATGATCTTGAATGTTCTCTGAATTCCCTCTCATATGATGAAAATCCTCTTTGCTTAGCCTTGTCTTATATTGAACCCTTCTTTCCTCATTCCCAACAACCAACCAAACAAAATCAAACAAACAAACCCTGAGCCTATAACTAGCCTGATATCTTAACTTTGAGCTTCAAAGACATAAAAACTTTTCTCATATAGAGAGATCCCTCTCTGGACCCAGGCGAGCTAGATCCTGAGGTCTGAAATTGGTTCTAATGTTGTCTCATCTTTTGGTCTTTCCAATCTGGCCAGAACATGGGATCCCCAACATAATGGCGACTCCGTTGGGGAAGGAACTTTGAACACCTTTAACTACTATATCCTCTGGTTGTGTTTCTCCCACACTCTTAGACAGAGTCTGGAAAGGGCCAGGTAGCCTCCAGATCTCACTCTCTTTCAGAGGTGAAATATCTGGTAAAATCCATCCCAGCCAATATTTGGTTAGAGTCTGTTGTGTTTCAGGATATCCCTGAAAAAGGGAAATCACATAAGCACTGTGGTGGATAGTGTACCCCTAGAAACACCCTAAACCTTCCACCTGGTGACTCCATAGTTCCTTAAGGATCAAATACCCCGCTTCCTAAGAGCCTTCACCTGCTTCCCCGATTATTTCTCAACTAGTCCCTTGAACTCGCAGAAATTTGAGTATGTCTCGCTCTTCTTCTGCATGAAGAAGATCCAGCACATACGAGAAAAATCATCAACAAATATCACATAGTACCTATGCTTTGCTTTAGAAGCTACTGAGAAAGGTCCACACACGTCTATGTGAATTCTCTCAAGGATTGTCGTGGTGCAACCATCCTTCTCGTGAAAGCTGGCTCTCACAAATTTTCCTAAGGTACACCCCTTGCACTGATCTCACTGCACAAGAGAACCCTTTGGAAGCCTAGTAGAAATCCACTGCAGTATCTTCAAAGCTCCACGGTGAAGGTGGCCCAATCTTCGGTGCCACAACTCGCCATCATCCCGGCTCACCACTCCTTTTTCCTTGCCTGCCATTTTTGCGCAGCCATCTACCTACAATTGATAAAGGTTCTTAACTCAAACCCCTATCCTTCGGGTCTCACCAGTTGCCTTACTACGTAGGAAAGCCTTTCCCTCGCTAAAGAAAACATCATATCCCTTGTCTTCTAACATCGTCATAGAGATAAGATTCTTCTTCAATCCTGGAACATGCATCAATTCCTTCAATACGAAGGGTTTACCAGACTCCCTCTCAAAGGAAATGTTGCCGATACCGGTCGCACTGTATCTACTATCATCGCCCATCTCGATGTGCACTCCAATATCTTTCTCATCCAGATTAGTAAACAAATCTCTATCTCCTGTCATGTGAAAAGACGCACCACTGTCAAGAAACCACACTGAACCCATCATGCTTGAGACCAAGCATGCGATCAGTGAAAAATCCAGCTCAAACTACGAGGCTAAGGCCTCTCCAGCTGCAGATCTAAAATCCTGCTTAATTTTCTTCTTCTATGGAAAACTAGTGGCGTAATGTCCGTGATGGTGACAGTGAAAGCACTTCACCTTGGACATGTCCTGCTTCTTGCCTTTCGCACCGGTTTGATAATATTTCTTGCTCTTCTCCTTCTTTTCTTTGGTAGCCAAAGAGAAATTTTCTTCATCAGAGTTATTTGATGAAGATCCGTCCCTGGTACTTCGCCTTGTCTCCTCTTGCACAAGATTCGACCAAAGTCGCTTCCATCCTACCAATTTCTCCTGACCATTGACAGAGTCCTGATAGGAATGCCAACTCTTCGAAAGCCTAAGGAGATCCAAGCTCACCAATTCCTTTTCATCAATAGTAAACCCCACACTTCCCATCTCATCCCTTCATTGGATGAACTTCGTGAGGTACTTGGGCATATTGTCGACTTTCTCCATTTTTATGTTTCTGAGTTTATCCTTGAGCGCCAACTTCCTCTGGTCACTCTTGCTTTGAAATAAAACTGTCAAAGCTTTCCACATCAAGAATGGATAAGCATTACCATGAAGGCTGGATACTATGTGATCCTTCACAGCTTCCAATAGAATCCTTCGACACTTTGTTTTCTTCTTTTGCCATGCGTCAAGTACGGCAGCATCACTAGAAGTAGGTTTTGGAATTTCTGCATCTATGAACTCCTTCAACCCATTCTCATCTAGAACCACCTCCATCCTTTCCTTCCATGCAATATAATTCGAGCTACCCTCAAGCGCATACTCCAATCGCAATCCGTTGAAAGACATCTCAAGTTCGACACCAAGAAAACACTGCCGCAAATTTGAATTCCACCAGCACAAAACTCAACCGCTTCAATGTTTTGCAATTTCTCCAATGATCAATATCGCTCTGATACCATGTAGAAATTTGAATAACTGATATATTATTCACCGAGAGTCTCCTGATCACACACTATTTTATCTTCATGCACAATACAAAATCTCTTCTACCATTGATCATTACATGCGGAAATAAAATAAATTGCATGCACACATTAAAACCATAAAAATTCACACATATGAACACAATGTTTCATGGGAAAGATTAAAGCTGAAAACCCCAACTATTGGTATATTATATGTCATAGAGATCATGTAAAAATCATTGTACAAAGATCCTCACAAGCTCTCAGCACAACTTCCAATTGCTACACACTAATCAAGCTAGATCTAGCAAAATACATGCTCCAATCTCTGCCACTTGATAGCTAGCCTCTATTGCGTAATCAATGCTATGGATGGCTCATTAAATAACATAAACCACCTGGATTGTACCGCGCAATCCTCATGGGCTTCCCCAATCATTGGTAGTTGCAAATATGCAACAGTGTAGTCACAACTGATAGTTAACTTGCTCTTTCACCTAATTCTGCACTGGTCTCCACTAAAACTGTCCATGCATTGATGTTAACTGATGCATTATTTAGTTGATTAATGAGTTTATAATTAGTGAATTAATTTAATAATTAGTTCACACCACTCTCACTAATTGTATCAATTAGTTAAACTGAATACAAATAGCTCAACTATGTTTACATTAGTTAAACTGAACACAACTCCATTAACTTCCTCAATCAACTCCACCAAACTCTATCATATGAGTTCTAACTGAAGTATCATGCAATAGCTCCACTTAACCCCTAGGAATAGCGTAATTCCTTCTATTAGCTCCTGTGCCACATCTATGCACTTAAATGAAGTGCTCCAAGAGAATAAGATAATGTTTAGAGTCTAAATATTATTAAGAGCTAATAATATTTGACATATCTATTTTTAGACTCGCAATCTAAAAATAGATCCCCCCCAGTATGTCTAAAAATAGAAGTCCATCTATTTTTTCCAACTTGACCAACCATCCACAAATGGCATCCTGCAACTCATAGAATATGATCCATATGTCTAAAAATAGACTTTGCGCCAAAAATAGCCTGCGGGCCCACTTCGTGAAGGCAACTCTTTTCACTAAGCTCATCATCTTGTTGCAATCTCAACACACACAGCGTTGCCATTTTCGTAGTCATCCACATCATCCGATACTATGCCTAGTTTTCCTAACATGTTTACGTGTTTTTCAGGGTTACAGGCAGGCGGAAAACCGCCATGATTCACTCTCACTGTTACAGTGGCAAAGAACGCAGGGGAGACCATGTGCAGAGATCTAAATTATGAAGAAATGCTCGGGAAGGTGTTATGACATAACCTTCATTAAAGGAACATGGTTAAACTCTGCTGAAACATTCCAGAGGCATTAAATCTCGATTTTCACAAACATGGACAGTACAGGAGCAGCAAGTGAGTATCAGTGAAAGATCGAAGAATTTAAGACTAGTAATCAAAGAATTTTGAAGCAATTAAAGGGAAAGGTACCAAATTGAAGACACCATGGATCACACAGAAGGTACAACACACATAAAATAATATATATCAGTGTCACCATCAGCAGAATGTTCCTACCCACGAAAGGACGGAGTGCCCATACAGTTCTCATCCTATGCCGTGTTCTAGAGAGATTTTCTAACGTGACAACAGTCCTAATGCTATCAGAGAATTTGTTTCACAGTATGGCAGACCCTAGAATCATTATTATACCTTTTTGTTTTATTCACCAGAGTACCACAAGTATTGTAGAGGTATTATAGCAAGTACATCAATGACATACCTGGAGTAAATTGCAGTCTGACGAAGACCACTCTTTCATCCAAAGAGTGCTGAAGTTAAATGCTTAGAATTTAAAACAGAATGGGGCCTCAGCCCTCTTCCTCTTCTGTGTTTTAATTCTGCATTTAATTTTCCACCTACCTCCTCTACCTCTGTTCAGCTATAAAATTCATGAAGAAACTCATTATAAGGGTTGTTGTTGTTGATGGGCTATCTCTGAATTGCAAGTTGTTTCTCTTGAGACATGTTCTCTGTGTAAAGTTGTAAGATAGGCTGAGAAAGATGTTTTCAGACTAAATACCAAGCTGTTGGCAATGTTTTACTTGACTGGTGTCGCTCTTTAATATGACAAGCACATTTCTTTGGATCCTGATTTAAAGCAGTGGTGATGTTTTTCTATCTTTGTATTTGTTTTACCTTGTAGTTCATTTCATTTCATTTCTTTTGGCTTGCATCAGAAATATGGCATAGGATTTACCCTTGTTAGGTACCCTATGTTTCTGCTCTCCTTTCCTTCAATTTTTTCTACTGTATGCGTTATCTGAGTATTGTTTTCAAGCTAATTTAACTAGTGTAGTGGTCAAAACTTATGCTGCTAGCTGATGTATGAATTAATGAAACTGTCCTCAGATGTTCTTGCTAGGATTTAGTTGAATGAATTGGAATATTGGGAGTTCATAACTTTGTCTTTGTCTCACAAAGATCCTTTGACCTGATTAAAACTTTCTAAGTTCCCTTACGCTGGAGGCCGAAGCATTGAGAGTTAAAAGTCTCTCTCTGATATCAGGTTTTCAACTTGTGTTATATATCTTTAATGTTCCTTGTCTTTGGAGTTAACCTTTTAGGTTTTGGATCACAGGTGTCCAACGACATGTCCTGTCCCTGGATCTAATTTCTGAAAGGTCACCTTGGAGGTTTCCTTTCTTTCACCTTCTCTCTTACCATTTCATGTCACACTATCATCTTTAAGATCCAATGCTTTAGATGAGTAGCCCAACTGAAAGCCTGCATATTGAATAGAAAGTAAACCATTTCCTGACTCCATTTCCCAATGGTCTTGAATGTTATCTGAATTTTCTCTCCTCTGCTAAAAATCCTCTTTTCTCAGCCTTGTCTTATACTGAACCCTTCTTTCCTGATTCCCAACAACCAACCAAACAAAATCAAACAAAAAAACCCTGAGCCTATAAATAGCCTAATATATTAACTTTGAGCTTCAAAGACATAAAACCTTTGCTCATATAGAGACATCCCTCTCTGGACCCAGGAAGGCTAGATCCTAAGTTCTAAAATTAGTTCTGATGTTGTCTCATCTTTTGGTCTTTCCAAACTGGCCAAAACATGGGAACCCCAACATAATGGTGATTCCGCTGGGGAAGGAACTTTGAACACCCTTAACTGCTATATCCTCTAGTTGTGTTTCTCCCACACTCTTAGACAGAGTCTGGAAAGGGCCAGGTAGCCTCCATATCTCACTCTCTTTCAGAGGTGATATATCTGGTAAAATTCGTCCCAGTCAATCTCTGGTTGGAGTCTGCTGTGTTTCAGGATATCCCTGAAAAGGGACATCAAATAAGCATTGTGGTGGACAGTGTACCCCCAGAAACACCCTAAACCTTCCACCTGGCGACTCCATAGTTCCTTAAAGATCAAATACTCTGCTGGTGATCAGTAGCCCTGCTGATTATCTTGGTTCACATAAGACTCCACTGGGAGACCAACCTCCATAATAACATCAACCACATTAGAAGTAACAAGTAGGGTTAAGCTGCTTGGTCAGAAAACAACATTCTGGCTTCAAGAACCATTCACACAAGAGCTTATCCTAACCCAAACCCACCTGAAATACTTGACAACTTTGAGAGCATCCTCAAGAGATCCCCTACCCCTAAAAGACAAACTATTTCCAGCCACATCCATAGAGCTAACATTGCACCGGAAGACTTTACAACTTTATTAGTCCCACCTTTCGACCTAGACCTACCAAACAGACTACCAAGAACTAGGTCATTCAGTGTTGTAGACCAGCCAGACCTCGAGTTTCCTGGTTCACCATATGATAGTGGTCAACACATTAGGGGCAGAGAAACCCCTCCTTCTACACCTCCTGATTTTCACTTCACTCAAAACTTGGGTCTCTGCCACCCCAAATCTGCTCAACAGACTTTTGCTGGTCATAGTGTCCATGCCATCCATATACCAGCTGCTCAAGCCAATCCCTTACCTCATCAAACCATCATCATGGCAGCCTGGTATGCACCTCTAGTATTACCCCAGCCTCTGGTGCCCTTACCCAACGATTACCAATCAAAGATTCCACACTTCACTGCAAAAGAGTCTACCACAGCCAAAAACCATGTAGATAGGATGGAAGATTCTTTTGACTACATGGAGATAAACGATGATACAGTCAAAATGAGAATATTTTCCCAGAGCTTAGGAGGTGATGTGAAGAAATGGTTCAAAATTCTACCTCCTAATAGTATCCAAGACCTTCCTGCTTTATATCAGACCTTCATAAACAAATGGGAAGCTAAGGCCAACCCTCTCCAAATCCTAGCATAATACAAGAACCTTAAAAGAAACGTAGGAGAGAGTGTCCATGACTACTCTACAAGGTTTAATATTGTTTACGACGCTCTTCCTCCACACATGAAACCTCCCCAAGGTTTGGCCCTAGTCAAATACCCTGAAGGCTTTGATGCTGAAATGGCCTACCAACTTAGGGAGAGATATTAAAAAACACTGGAGGACATGAAAAAAGGAGCAGTGAGTGTAGAGGCTAACCTGATTGAGAAGAAAGCAAGATTGAGAGCTGAGAAAAGGGTAACATATAGAGATGACACTGTAGCTTCCACATCTGATCCCAATTATGACCGCCTATCTAAAAACATGGAAAAGCTACAGCAAATGATGGAAAAAATGGTTGTCACAGTTAGAAATCAGAACAGAAACCAAAATCATAACCAGAACCAGAACTTTAGAAGAAACAACACCACTCCCAACAGACAAAGAGAATCAGATCAGCAAGCTATTCCCCCATTTCAAGAGAAATTTCTTGATGAAGATGAGGGAATCATAGAAGAGTCTGAGGGAACCAATATAAACATGTTTGAGGTAGAAAAATCAATCCACAACTGTTCCGTAGAAGAAGATCAGCCCTCACCCTCATATTAGAATGAGGAAGGATTGGAATCTGAGGATCACAGACTTGGATTTGAAAATGCCATTATGCAGGTCAGAGAATAGTATGAACTCAGAAGCAAAAAGAGCTTAGACAATTCCAAACCAAAAACCTCTGAGATCACCATTAAGGAAAGGCCAGAGAAAATTCTAAAGCAGATGTTGAAAGTAACAAATCAGAAATTGAGAGTTCTGGGAGGAACAAAGAAAAAGACAACCAAAACACTGATAAACAAAGTCAACCAACTACCAGCACTAGCACTGCAGTTAGCGCTCCTGATAAATAAGTTCCTAAGCCTATACATAGTGAGAATCAGCCCACTGATTCTGCCACCAAGGTGGTAGCTAACAAAATAGAGTTGAACATTCCAAAGAGTCAGTCCACTTTCAATTTGGGGAGTGATATCTCTAAAATTAAAATCTGTGTACGACTCTCTGAGTTGGCCACTCAGGATGTATATAAGGCCAAATTTTGAAAGCATTAAATCTAGGGGAAAAAAGTGACACTGTCAATTTGAGTGATGATCAGCCAACCCTTCTATTTGGTCCAAAGATAGAAGGAAATTTTTAGAAAGGGGTAGTACCTCCTTTTTATATCAGTCTCAATATCCATGATAAGATCCTTCACAACGCAATGCATGAACCTGGGGCCTCACACAACTTGATGCCTAAAGTAGTTATGGAAAGGTTAGGCCTAGAGATAACCCGACCCTACAAAGACTTATATTCATTTGATTCTACTAGGGTAAAGTGTCTTGGCCATATCAAAGACTTATGTGTAATCCTTACCCAGATTCTAGCCAAGTGTATGGTCATGGATGTTGTAGTGGCAGATGTGCCACCCAAGTATGGCATGTTGCTGTCAAGATCATGGGGAGTGAAGCTGCAAGGTACAATGCAAATGGATGGGGCATATGCCACAATTCCAGTCTTCAACCAACTTAGAAGACTGTATAGAGAGGCAGAAATGAAATTCCTGGTTAGTAGCCCTGAAAAACCTGAAAATTCACCTTTATACTCTATACACACTGATCTTGACTCCTTCATCCTTTGCAATGATGAATCTTTAGAGGGGTCAGAATTCAAAAACAGAGATACAAACAAGGAAACAGAGCCCATGGATTTTAACATAATGGCTAATCTAGACTCGGAATAAAACGATGCAAAAACCTATGGGCAGTGCACCAAAAATGAAACTCAGAGTGAACTAGAAATAAAATGCAGTCAACTGATTAGTCACCCTTCACAGGATCATACACCACACCAAGAACGAAATGATGTTAAGCCTGATAGTGAACCTTTATGGGAAATTAATTTCGATGGTCATGCACCAAGAGAACTGCAGGAGCAAGAGTGTGGATACATAACACACAGAGTGACTACGCAGAGAGCCATGCCTATAACCTGCACTTCAAATGTACAAATAATATTGCAGAGTATGAGGCTCTTATCCTAGGCTTGAATCTGTTGAGAAAATTAGGAGCCCGTAGGATAACTGTGCATGGAGACTCTGAGCTGATCATTAAAAAAGTGAATGGTGAATACATAGCAAAACATCCTAGGCTGAGAGCGTATAGGAATGATGCCATGGATCTATTGAAAAACTTCGTGGAATATGAACTGGTTTTTGTCCCTAGGAGTCAGAACACAATTGAAAATGGATTAGCCTATATAGCTAGTTCATATCACAAGCCTCCCAATGACCAAAAAATAATCATTCAGACCAAATTCAGACCTATAGTGGTGGACAATGCAAAATACTGGCAGATCTTTGAAGGCGATAAGCAGATTGAAAATTTCCTGGTAGGCAGAAACGAGTTTGAACTTTCCGATTCAGACTCCAAATCTGATGATAGCTACCTAAGTGAGGAGCCCTCAGATGAGGAATAAACACCCTGTAACATAGAAATAAACACTTTAAACGAAAAAATTGGAAATCCAAATGAAGAGCATGAAAATGAAGATAGTGAGGATGTAGAGGTGCTACAGGAAAAAGATAAGAACATACCCCGAGGCCTGGCACCTTTAGAGGATATTTTTGATTTCGATGATGTAGCAAAAAATCCCACTATAGAACACACAGACTTTGATGTCGAGGAATGCAACATAGGCACTGAAGACAAACCCAAGATGATTAAATTGGCTAAGTCACTACCAGCAAACATGAAAAATAAATACATTGACCTATTCAAGGAATTCATTGATGTGTTTGCCTAGGGCTATGAGGACTTAAAATCCGATGCCACAAACATTATACAACACAAAATACCTTTGAAAGAGGATCATAAGCCCTTTAGGTAGAAACTTCGCAGGATAAACCCAAAACAATTGCCCGTAGTGGAAAAAGAAATTAAAAAGATGTATGAGGCAGGTATCATAGTTCCTGTGAGGTTCTCTGATTGGATCTCAAACCTAGTGGCTGTGACAAAGAAAGCAGGTGAGATCAGACTGTGTATAGATTTCAGGAACCTTAACAGAGCCTCACTCAAAGAAAACTACCCTTTGCCAAAAATGGAACACATTCTTCAGAAAGTAGTAGGCTCAAAAAGGATCTCCCTATTAGATGGTTTTTCAGGTTACAACCAAGTTTTTTTACTCCCAGAAGACCAACTCAAGACAACTTTTACCACTCCACGGGGCACTTTTATTTATGTAAAAATTCCCTTTGGACTGATGAACGTTGGTGCAACTTTCCAATGAGCGATGTACATAGCCTTTTCAGATGAAATAGGACACTTCATTTTCATCTATCTGAATGACATAACAGTATATTCCAACACTAAATAAGAACACCTAAAACATGCGAGAAGAGTGTTTGAAAAATGAAGAAGGTTCGGTCTGTCATTGAATCCCAAAAATACTGTATTTAGGCTGCAAGAAGGTAAACTTCTTGGCCACATCATATCTGAGAAGGGGATTAAGATAGACCCACGGAGAGTTGAGGGAATACTATAGATCACACAACCGATAAACATCAAAGAGTTATAGTCCTTCATTGGGAAAATCAACTTCCTCGGGAGGTTTATTCCCAACTTAGCTGAACACCTTAGGAATATGACAAACATGTTAAGAAAAGGTGTAGGAGTTAAATGGACTATTGAGGCTAAGAAATATTTTGAATCAGTTAAGCTGGCACTCACCCGAGCTCTTGTCCTAATCAACCCTGATTTCTCAAAGGATTTCCTGATTTTTTCATTTTCCTCCGAGCATACAGTGGTTACAGTTCTGCTGCAGAAAAATCTAGAGGGAATGGAACAGCCCATTTCTTTCTTCAGCAAAGCATTGAGAGATTCACCCTTGAAATACAACATAATGGAAAAATAGGCCTATGCCTTGGTAAAGGCCTTGAAATAATTTAGGGTGTACATACTGCATTCCCACACCATAGCCTACGTGCCAAAAATAGTGGTTAAATACATCTTGTCCCAAGACCCATATGGGAAGAGGGGAAAATGGATTGCTATGATCCTAGAATATGACCTTGAGATAAAACACACAAAACTGATCAAAGGTCAGGGCTTAGCTCAACTAATGGCTGAATCGAATTTACAAGCCCTTGACATAAACATGGTAGATGCCTTGGATGAGAAGGAAGGATTTCCTGATCCCACTGTTGAAGAGAGGTTTCAGAACTCTCCATGCTATTCTGACATTATGTATGTGCTCACACACCTCAATTCCCCTCCGGAACTATCAAAGACCAAGGCGAGATTCCTAAAGCTAAAAGCCAGAAACTATTGCATACTGAATGAATGCTTATACTGGAAAAATACAAATGGCCTATTACTTAAATGTTTTCTTGAAACTGAAGCAGAGAGAATTAAACAATAGTTCCATGCAGGAGAGTGTGGAGGCCACCTGAGCTGGAAAGCCACTGCTAACAAAATACTCAGAGCTGGCTACTATTGGCCTACACTCTTCAATGACATCCATAAGATGATAATTGCCTGCCACAAATTCTATATTTTTAAAGGCAAAAGAAAGCTCCTCCCCCTACCTCTACAACCCATCACAGTTGAAGGTCCCTTTATGCAATGGGGCCTAGATTTCATAGGAGAGATACACCCCGCTTCTTATTCACAACACAAGTGGATCCTAACAGCCACCGACTACTTCACTAAGTGGATAGAGGCCATACCTACTAGGAATGCCACAGATTCAGTCATCATTAGGTTCCTAGAAGGCCATATCCTCTCTCGGTTTGGTTGCCCAAGAAAAATAATCACTGACAATGCTGTTGCTTTTGGATCCAAGAAGATGGTTGATTTTTGTCACAGGTATCAAATAGCACTCGGTCATTCAACTGCTTATTACCCACAAGGTAATGACCTAGCTGAATCATCAAACAATGTATCCAGATCTCCTCGATGGGATGGGTTCTTTGTAGTCCTCAGCACTTCAGATCTAAGCTTTCTCTCTCTTGTAGATGTAGAAAACCCAATGTAGAAGGTAGAGCTCAATGGGAGAAAAATGGTAGAAAATGAGACCAAGTGTATAGATCCAGAGTGATCTAATAGGCAACAAAAGGTGAAGAATGATGGGGAAAACCCTCCTATTTATAACAAAATATTGGGTCATTCTAGATCTTGGTGCATGATTAAATAATGTTAATCAAATCTAGATCCACCTCTATGGAATATTTTATTATTATTTGTTGGAGGGAAAGGGTGTTTGACTTGGGTCAAATCCCTTGATTAGTGAGGAATAAATAAATAAATGATTTATTTATCCTTTTAAGGAAGTGGTTGGGATATAATCAAATAAATAATGATTTATTTGATTAATGGTGGTTGATTTGGTCATATTTAACAAGGAATATTATTTAAATAATTATTCCTAGAGAATAATAAGATAACTATGGGTTTATCTCATTAATTTCTTTGTTTTTGGGTTAAACATGACTGGGAATAATAATTAAATTATGGTTTAATTAATTATTCCTTTTGGGGTTTCCTAATTAACATAGTGAAAGCGGTTTTACTTGGGGTAAAACTGGTCTTACGTGGTGTACTTGGGTCCATCTAATGGTGAAAGGTTAGATGACCAAAAAATGGTGTAACAGATTGCCCCCCAGCGTGCGAGTGTCAGGAGCAAATCGTATGACCGAAGTACGTTGTAAGAACACAATCACTAGACAACAAAAGGGATGTCAGAGAGAGAAATGTGAGGTAGATAGTTTGCTGAAGGACTAGACCCTGAGGAGACGAGACTCGCAGGTGCAACAAGTCTCTTTTTATGAGAGGGTACCTGTGCTGAAGGCGGCGGGGGAGGCATACCTATGCCCGCCGTGACAAAGTACAAAAGAATAGTGTGTCCAGTAAACGAGGGACCGAACCATAGAGTACAGCTGGCATAATCAAGGGCCAGATAAAAATACAATGAAGAGTCTCACATACATGTTGTGCCTGGGATAACAGCCAGGACTAGTACAATAATATATGAGTACATGAGATAAATACAACCCAAATGCCCCCTGTAAATGGGGAAGGGCTCACAAAATCTGACTGATACATGCAAATCATAGAGGTGCTGCAAGTGGCTAAGGCAAACATCATCAAAATCTGGAGCGGCATCAAAGGCTGCAATGAAGAGGTCATCCGGGCATGTGGGGGGCTACCTGCAGGGCTACCCCCTCATGAGGGCTGAGACATCTCACACACGCCCGGGAATCATCAAGAGCTGCTGCTGGGTCACTGGACTGTCCAGTATACTCATCTCGATCATGCTGAAAGGAGCTGGAGAAGTAATCAAGTCAAAGGGAAGTGAGAGATCCCCCTGCCTGATCCGAGGCACCGAACAATAGTGGAAGCTGGAACCAAGGTACACCGCCCTCTAGACCTTGCTTCTGGAATAAATGCGCTGATGTCGACAGAAGGAGGTCCGCCGTAGGTGAGGCAATAAGAGACCCTCAACTAAGGCACGAGAGAAGAACAATAGAGCGACAGACAGACTGACACCAATGATGATAGTGGGAAGGGGGAGGATGGAGTGGCGAATGGACGACTTCCCTTGTTAGAGCATAAAGGGCATGAATGACATGGCAGCGACTGACACAATATCGAAAGGGATAGGGGACAGTGGGACTGAAGGTCATGATATGCGACACAAGGGAGGAACCAAGCAAAGAAGGATGGAGGGCTATAGTGGGGTGCAAAAGGACGCAGGATAGACTCCATGAATGCAATGATGACTCGACTTGGATGCTCTAAACAAGGGCGACTGTATAGTGCTGCCACACAGTAAAGGCCCCAATGGGGGGTCATAGAAACATGAGTACAAAGTGGGTACTCATGACGAAAATCAACACGCACATGGACAAGTAAGGGGGCGATATGGTGCCCCAAGTACAAGTGGCGTAAGTGAGGAAATTCGATTTTAAGGAGCGGTGAAGTGACCCTTCGTGGAAAAAAAAATGTCCGGGTGAAGTATCAAATCACCAAAAACTAAGTAAAACCCATTTGAGAGCTCGGTGAGATCTATCCAGCGGTGCTGACGGTTCGTCGAACGGGGCTACGGTGTGGTCGCGGCAGTCGAAAGAAGAAACAGGGGTTCTCTTTTAATGAGGCGGTTTTCCCTCCAAAATCATTCATTTGCTATTGTTGCTGTGGTGAATGTGGAGAGGAGAGAAGGCCCTAAATCCTGCGGCGAACGTAGCGGACAAACCGACCGTTGGATTCGAGATCTGTCAGTTGGAGGCGAGGGGCCTAACCTTGCTCTTGCATTTTGATGGATTACATTTGCAGTTGAGGGCCCAAAACCCCCAGAAACAGCCCCTCCTTCATCTCTATGGCCGGGTCGCACTTTTTTGGGGCAAAAAGTACGACCCAGGACGCAGGTATTAGGGCAACAAGTGCGACCTGGTCCAAAAAATGGCAGAAAACTGCGACCTGGGAGATGAGGGGGGTTTGGTGCTATTTTATGGCTGGGAGTTGGATTTTGGTGAAGTAGGAAAAATGAAAAAACAGATGCTGGCTATCCTTACAAATCCTTACAAATGATGTAAGGGCCTAGCCATAATGAGACAAACTTCCCATGACCTAGGACATCATGGGCCTGGTCATATACTAGAACAAGGTCGCCTTCGCGAAAAGTGCGAGGTTGGACTTTTCGGTCATACTGAGCTTTGGTGCGTTTTTTGGCCGCTTCCATGGCTTGCAAGGCAACACGGAGGTCTTCGGAGGCACGCTCAAGAATGATAAGTCATTGTTCTAGCGGTGGGGTGTTAGGGAGAAGTTCAACGGCTAGTTGTAGAGAAGGAATTTCACACTCGATTGGTAAGACAACCTCCTCTCCAAAAACGAGGTGAGGAGGGTTATGGTTGGGGGGCAGAGGTGCCCCCAAGCATGGTGTGGTCATGCCAAAATGTATTTAGAAAAATGGGAATCTAAACACATTTTAATGATGTGGTGTGCCATTTGTTCTGGTTATGGTTATGTGGTTTGAGAAAGGAAATGGAGGATTACCAATCTCTTTTGGTACTGCATATAGGGATCAAATGGACTTTAAGTTTCCGAATTGGCATACCTGGTGTCACTATCCCAAAAGGAGGATTTGGAGATAATGAACTGATGCTCTCGTAGAAAAGCTATAGGTTGGTCAATCAATAATGTCTAAGAGACTGGGTTGCTGATGTAAGATGAGGGAACGATAAGGGGTATCGTCCCGAGAGTGATCTGAAGTGATATGGGACTCTAGAGGTTCTTCTAAATGTAGAATACTGGGTCTAGAGTCAACACGACCAGATACACTAGGAGAGTGGTGGAGAATGGCGTCTCGTGGTCTCTCAAATGTGGGTGCCCCCTTACCCAAACATTGGGTTTTGATGTAATGGCCACAAGGTGGATGTGGTGTCAACGCATGGGTTCGATGTAAGGGGGAATAGATAAAGTCAGGGGTGTGAATTTCTTCCATAATGTCGTCATCGTGATAGAAGATGGGGTGACTGGTGGAAGAAGAACCACCTGACATGGTGAAGTGGCCTGAATCATCATCATGAGAAGAGAGGTTCACATGCGCATCGGCACAATGGGTGACCGAAGAGTAAGTAGATGACGGATCTACCGATGTTGAGCCCAAGATGACCGCTGAAGGAAGGTCAAGCGAAACAACAGGGGAGGATTCAGATGGAACGTTCCCCAATGGTCTCATGGATGATGACAGGTACAAAATGGTGATTGAGGGCTCCGTTGGCTTAACAGCGGGAGGCGGAATGTGAATGTCCTCTGGTCCGATCGAAGCGGCCTTGAACTGGCGGTACAAGTCCAAGGAGGAACGGTACTCGTCGAGGCGGGGACAGAGGTGGGTGTAATGGCCGTGAAAATCGCACAAGGCACAAGGGTGGTTTGTGCGCAAGTGTTTGAGTTTTGGGAGGGAGTCGGGGATAGTGACATGGACTTCTGGGAGATCAGAGTCGGGGAATGTCTCGTTGACCAGAAGCTTGAGGTGGGGCAATTCGGGACACATGTGAGTGGCATGACCGACGACATCACACAAAGCGCATCGAATGGCGGGCTTTGGTGGTCGTGGGGGGGTAATGGATGTCGGGGGGGCCGGATCGTGATGGGTTGCCCCCCTTCGGGCTTTGCCTGTCTTCCCGGGAACCGTCACAACAGGAGAAGGGTCCTGTGGAGGTGCTGGGGGCACAGTGGCTATGGAGGAAGCGAGGGGGACCGGTTGAACCGGTGTCAAAGCCATATAAGGTTTGGGGTGACCAGGGGGGGTGGCGGCTGGGGGGTCAAGGTACCAGACCGGAATGCCCAAGGTCAAGTTAGGGAGAGAGAGGGTGGCCATGACGGGGATGGAATATACTCCAGGAGGGGGAGCCAAGAAGGGGATCTGTCCAGCAGGGTAATGACCAGGAGGTACGGCTCCGAGATGGTTAAGGCCAGGGGGAGCCGAGCCGGGAGGATAAAGAGGTTCGGGGATACCAGCTGTAGGGGGAGGGCCAGAAGGAGGAGGTCCGGCTGGCTGAGATGAATGGCTAGGAGCGGGTTGCGGAGGGCGGGGGGAAGGTTGCGGACTAGCTGAGGCAGGCTGTTTATGGGTGGCCTGAGACGATTGCATCATGCAAACATTCGACAAGCTGGGATCAGTAACAGGAGGGGGGGGGGATGAGGAAAAGTACCAAGCAGGGTGGAATCTTTATAGACGCCGGGGGAGACACTGGTCAAAGAATCGACGGTTTGCTTGTTGGCTACAGAAGAGATGGTCGTCTCGGAGGAGGTCGGAGACGGCGGCTCATGATAAGATAGCTGGTCAATGGTGACTATCTTCCCATTATGTGGAAAAGACATCTTGCGGAAAACCGCGGATGGGACAGCAGACATGGCATAGGTGTAGCTTTGCCCCAATAGAATGTTGTAGTCTAGAGGGGCGTCAATGACTTCGACGTCAACGCAAACAGTCTTACCGGCGAGGGTGATGGGACAGTTACGAAACAGGCCAAGAGGCTGGGAGGCATGACCGTCCCACGCTCGAAGGGTGATCGTGGAAGGGGCCAGCTCAGGGGATCCGAGTTGCTTCCAAACCGAAGCGGACATCACACAGGTGGATGCCCCCTCATCAATTATACATCGGGATACAGTGGCGTTCCGGATTTTGACTGGGATTTGGAAAGCAATGGAAGGAGGAAGAGGGGGATGGTCCGATTGGGTGGCGTCAAAAACGATCATTTGGTTGTCAGCGGGATCGACGGAAGGGGAAGGATCAGAGCGCATCATAAGGATCTGGTAATCAGAGGAACCAGAAATGGACGAGGGGGTGGCTACATGGCTGTCGGGGGGTTGGGTAGCCACGAATCCCTGTTGAGGGAAAGGATCAGTGAACACAGCTGGCTGGGTAGTGGCCACATGAGGAGGAGCATGAGGGGAGGCGTGTTGTCCGCGCAATGTGGCTTGAGACTCCCACATCTGTCGCATCTGGGGTAAGAGAGGACAATCGTGAGTGGAGTGACCGGAAACACCGCAACACGAACAGGGTTTGTTTGTGCGAAGCGGCCTGTCCGTCCTGGGCGGAATGCCCTGATGCTGGTTGCTAGTGTTAGGGTCCACCCCAGAATTGGGTCCTCGGTTACTGGGGGCAGATGGGTTCTGGTTGCCTCTCCGCCTTCTTTGAGAAGAAGGGGGATTAATCGCACCCTGCTGTGCAAATACTTGCCCTGGAGGGGGTTGTAAGTGCTGTTGCGGGTTGTGAGGAGGAAAGGGAGGCGGAAGCGCATATGCTGGAGGAGCTGGCGCACCAGGCTGTGGATAAAAGTAAGGGTTGGGTTGGGCGACATTGAGGTAAGCAGGAGGTTGGGCAAAAGGAGGAGGCATGCCGTATCCTGGATACATGTGGCCGGGAGGGGGAAGAGTGCTAGAGGTGCTGGCCCCTCCCTGAGGGAGACCATGGCCCATAGGAGGGTGAGCAGATGGGTGGGAAAGAGATCCAACAATACCGTCGGCGGAATGAGATGCCCCCGGGGCGTTACCGCCACCGGGCCTGGGGATGTCAGGAAGAACGGTATAAACATAACCAGATTGAGCGTAGATCGGGTCATATTTTAAAGCTATTTGGAGGGCGGCTTCTTCAGATTGAGGAAAGTGAGAGGCGACATCTTTGCCGATGGGAGACGGGAGGGTGCGAAGGAACCAGTCCATGTAAACCAGATCTTCAAAGGGAGGGGCTCGACATAAGCTCCGTCTTCGTCGCCATTCCTGAACATGGGCAGAAAGGCGTGTGGAAGAGGATTGCTTAAATGAAGTCAAGAGCTCCGTACCAGTGTCGTATCGGAGAGGGAGCTGGAAGTACGACAAGAAGGCTTGGGCAAGAGTCTCGAACGTGGTATGGGAGGAAGTGGCATGTTCGACATACCATTTAGAAGCTTCGCCGGTAAGCGTGCGTTGGAACAAACGAAGACGGATGGAGTCATCGGTAATGGAGTTGGAGGAACACCACATGTGGAAAGACCGGAAGTGATTGGTTGGGTCTTCGCCATTAAGGCCCTCGAACTTAGGGATATCAGAGGGTAACTTGGTAGGCATAGTGGGCCAGGTAGTATTATGGTGAATGGGGTCATTAATCAACTGATGGAAATCGGGGAGGCTGAGGCCTGCAATGTACGGCAGCACAGGGGTGGCCGGAGTAGTGGTTGTGACGGTTCCGCTAGAAGTAGGGCCGACATTGGGGCCGGGAGAACCACTAGCGTTAGGCCCTGATCCAGACATGGTGAAGGTAAAAGGGGGAGAACCGGAAGGAGAAGGGGGACCCGATGAATCAGGAGAGGAGTCGGGGTGCAGACTCGAAGGTGGACTGGCTCGACGACGACGGTGCGGAGCAGGTCGATCAACCGGAAACTGAGGATGAAGGCCAAGAAGTCTCCGGGAAAGGCGCCTTGGGGGCGCAATGATGACAGGAAGAAGGAAACCGACAAGGGCAGAAAGGGACAAAATCAAGAAGGTCAAGGGCAGAAAAGGTGCGGTGACAATTGATTTTAGAGTCTTTGCCAGGCGGTGTAAACCAGGCACTTATTCACTTAGGTTCAGTGTGTGGTGTGCGTTAATTTTAATTTTTAAACCCTTTCCGTTGTTTGAGAGCAAGAAAAAGTGTGCGACGTAGCTGAAAATAAACCTACAGAGAACAGAATAAAATGCTGAAATAACAGAAAAATAACAGCCACGTATGCATCTATCTAACCCAAGAAGGTGGGTCTCTCACAACTATGCTGAAAAGAAAGGGAAAAAACTATGGAAACACACACAAAGGAAGCTCAACAGATCTAGGGTCAAAGGGGACAGAGATCTGGAGGATAAAGCTGCAGACAAGGGGTGCAGATCACAGCCAAGAGACAGAGGCAAGGTGGCTGGAAAAAGGAAATCAGCAAAAACCGGGGCGGGGCAAGGCAGAGGCCTTTGGAAGAGGTCCAAACAAAACGACAAGAGGTGATTTGAAAGGAAAAGAGGCTGATTTCAATGGATCTGAAAGTGAGGTAACAGATCTGGAAAAAGAGGGGGCTGAAGCTCTGAAACCGACGGCTAAAACAGCTGAAACTCTTCCACAAAAAGTGGAGGGTACTAAAGCCCTAAGGGGCTGGGTTCCCACTTAGAGGAGTAAAAACAGATCAGATCTTGGTCAAGGCGGGCTGAGACAGAGGCTGGAAAACCCTGGCAGAAGCTGCAGCAAAACCCAGAAAAATTGCAGAAAAAATGCGGAAAAAAAGGCAGGTCGCAGGTTCTGACCTGATCTGAGTTGAGGTCGCAGGAAACAGGCCAAAAAGTGCGTCCAGGTCGCAGGTTTTGGGCCAAAAGGTGCGACCCCCCCGTTCCGGCTGTTTCGGCGGCAGATTTTTTGAAAAGTCGCCGTCTCAGTTGCGGCTGGTGTCGCTTACCTGCGCAATAGGGCCAGAAACACATGGAAGTTAGAAATTTTAGGTTTTTAGGGTTTTATGTGAAAAAAATGACATGAAAAGAGAAAAACTAAGCAGCTAAAAAAGAAGCCCTAGGGCCTGAAGTAGCTGGATATGCAGGAATATGAAAAACGACAGCGGTCGTAATTTAAAACCCGTGTGGAGTAGCCATTTGTTAGTATGAATTCTTTGTCGAAGCGTACGAAAAAGAACCACTTTAGCTACGCATAACTAATAGCCCTAACAACAATAATGGCTGCAAAACATCTTCGGATCTGCAATTAGTAGTTAAAGTGCTGCAACAAACAGATCTATAAATGGAAAGACATTAAGCAGTAAAGTAAAGAGTTTGCTCCATGCATCCAACAGACAAGACAAGAACACGATTTTTGAATGAATTTTTATATTACGGGGCACCTGGGAGGAAACAAGAAGGTGTATCCAGATCTCCTCAATGGGACGGGTTCTTTGTAGTCCTCAGCACTTCAGATCTAAGCTTTCTCTCTCTTGTAGATGTAGAAAACCCAATGTAGAAGGTAGAGCTCAATGGGAGCAAAATGGCGGAAAAATGAGACCAAGTGTATAGATCCAGAGTGATCTAATAGGCAACAAAAGGTGTAGAATGAAGGGGAAAACCCTCCTATTTATAACAAAATATTGGGTCATTCTAGATCTTGGTGCATGATTAAAATAATGTTAATCAAATCTAGATCCACCTCTATGGAATATTTTATTATTATTTGTTGGAGGGAAAGGGACTTTGACTTGGGTCAAATCCCTTGATTAATGAGGAATAAATAAATAAATGATTTATTTATCCTTTTAAGGAAGTGGTTGGGATATAATCAAATAAATAATGATTTATTTAATTAATAGTGGTTGATTTGGTCATATTTAACAAGGAATATTATTTAAATAATTATTCCTAGGAAATAATAAGATAACTATTGGGTTTATCTCATTAATTTCTTTGTTTTTGGAGGTTAAACATGGTAGGGAATAATAATTAAATTGTGGTTTAATTAATTATTCCTTTTGGGGTTTCTTAATTAACATAGTGAAAGCGAGTTTTTACTTGGGGTAGCGGGTCTTACATGGTGTACTTGGGTCCATCTAATGATGAAAGGTTAGATGACCAAAAAATGGTGTAACACCATGCGGGAGAGTGTGGAGGCCCCTTGAAATGGAAAGCCATGTTGCTAATAAAATTCTTAGAGCTGTTATTGGCCTACACTTTTTAATGACATCCATAAGATGATAATCTTTGCCATAAATGCAGTTTTTTTGAAGGCAGAAAGCTCCTCCCTCTACCTTTACAAACCATCACTATTGAAGGTCCCTTTATGCAATGGGGCCTAGATTTCATAGGAGAAATACACCTTGCTTCTTGCATAGCACAAGTGGATCTTAACGACCACAAACTAATTCACTTAGTGGATAGAGGCATACCTTCTAGGAATGCCATAGATTTTTTCATCATTAGGTTCCTAGAAGACCACATGCCTCTCTCGATTTGGGTTTGCCCAAGGAAAATAATTCTTTGATAATCTTGCTTTTGGATCTAAGAAAATGATTGATTTTTGTCACGGGTATCAAATTGCACCGGTCGTTCATTGCTTATTACCCACAAAAGGTAATGGGCTAGGCCGAATCATCAAACAAGAGCTTGGTGACCATTATCTTGCTCGAAAAGAGAATAAGAAATCATGGCATAACAAGTTAGTGCATGCTTTGTGGGGTGACAAACACCACATAGAAATCCATTGGCATGTCACCATATCGGCTTGTGCATGGAACGAGAAGTAGTGTTTCCTACCGACCTTGGGGTACCGGTAGTTAAACTTGTCCAAGAAGTTCCAGAATGACAGTATGGTGAGGAGGATAAACCAAAAAACTCATCTCCGACAAACAAGGGAAAGGGTCTATAACAGAGCTGCGAAGGTTGAGAAAATATAAAGAAGTTATTTGATAAGAGAACGAAAAGCTTGTGACTTCAAAATTGGAGATAAAGTATTTGAAATGGGACTCAAGGGAGAGAATACAAAGGAAAGCATGGAAAATTTTACGAGTTTGTGGCGGGGGTCCATACATCATCCGGACGTGACCCGGCCCAAATGCCTTTTTTCTACAAGAGCTAGATGGTACGAGTTGTTTGGGGGGTCCGTCAACGACGGGGATGCTCAAACACTACTACTGCGATTTCAATTTCTAGTTTCCATTTCCATTGTAAATACCATTGTTGTGTAATGTTTTCAAGAAAAAAGAGAAAAATGTTTCAAAAAAAAAAGAGAGAAAAAGAGGCTCAACCATGCTCAAAACATGAATTTTCACGAATTGCAAGGAGTGACTCTAAGAAGCTCCAAAAATTGAGTCACAACGAAGAAAGGATGTGAGAAGTTTCATATTTCAAGCCTTCAAGATTTTTCTTTTCGGTTTTACGCAAATTTCATTCCATGTGCGGTGTCTTTATACCTTGGATCCACGGAAAACTAGGCTTGTCTAATCCTATTTTGTCGGTCTTAAATTTACGTAGTAGAATGTAGAGAAGAAATGTTGGATAGTTTAATCCAAAGATATTAGATTATAGAGAAACATATGAGGCCAACGAGTTTAATCTGGTCTCATGGAGTAATAAGGGTAGAAATAGAATAGGTTTATTTTCCGGTTTATAAAAATAAATGATGTAAAGGGTACGCAAGTCCAAATGCCCTGGAAGAAAAAATGCTAGGATTGTAGGATGGGTAGGTAGATTGTTTAGGAGTGCTCTTGCTGATTTATCATGTTTGTAACGAAAATTTCGAAATCAAAGAAGAAATATGGCTCAAGATCAGGCATCTCGCCTACTCCAAAGATCCTTTTCCAAATTCTTGACTTCTTCAAGAAGAATCCATCCCCATGTGGAGCCACTATTAGACCCCTATGAATTTTTTGACAAGAAAACGAGGGCTAAATTGTTTGTTGAGCTTTCGAGGATTGCATTTCTCACGAAAAACACATCATCCTTGAAATCCTCTTAGATGCCCTACTGCCCTTTTATTAATTTCCCTCTTGTTTCTAATTCAATAAGCCTCACTAATTGTAAAAAGGTGTGCTCAAGATGGCCTTCATTTGCCCCTTGTATTCTAGCGAGAATGTCCCATTATAACCTTTTTTCCTTCTGTCAAAGTCCCCCTTTTTTTACCCCTAAATCCCTCTAAACCTTCTAAATCATCCCCATGCCCCTCTTAAACCATTCAAATAACCTTTGTTGGTTTGATAGCCCCCAATCTCTCTATCGTTACCTAGTTACGGCCACAAATTGCATTTAAAGGGCCAAAAACCCACATTTTAACATATATCGGGCCTAGCCCCCTTCGACGACCCCTTAAATTTTTTTTTTTTTTTTCCCCCCACATGACACAGGCGCTAGAACCAAGTGCTAGCACGAAGGTGCTTATCGTGATTGGATGAATAAGTCTCGGAGCGCTACCCACCGTCGATTTCCGGTAATCCAACGATCGTCTCAAGCCCCAATGTTCTCGTGTTCACAGTTCCTGCTGATAGCATATCCCGTTGATCGATCATAGATCGAAAACCCACAATTCATTTGCCCGAGTGGTCCACCACGGACGATCCCAGCTGTTCAAAACCAACGGTTTCTATCGCACCGCCTTTGGAAGGTGGGCGGTATTTTTCATTTTGTGATGATCAACGTCACCGCACGACGTGTCCTCAATCTGTTTGAAAATTCGCCCTCATCGTGCGTTAATGTTTGGTAACGGGCCGACGCGTATTTTGTCCGCAGAAACGGATCTATGGCTGGCCATCAGACGGTGATCGCGCCATGAAGATGCTCGGGAGTTAGCCCAGGCAAACATGACCCCTGCCCTCCCGAGTGCATTTTCCACCGTTGATATCCTCCTGAGATCGAGATGGTTAGAAATATATCATGCCCATGTTAGTGGGTCCACCACGTCACCCATTCCACGTGTTTTCATCGCATTTTCATCTGTCCCCTTTATATTTCATTCAAAGGTTGAATTTTAATGATTTACATTTAAATTTCCAATCTCGCCATCTTCCAAGTGCATCTCCTTGTTCACGGGTTTCATCCACGGTATCCTCTGCATGCTTCATCATCGACCATGCCACGTTGCCATTTTCACGGTCATCCGCGTGTCCCACCCCATGCATGGATTTCTTAATTTGTTTTCGTGTTTTGCGGGGTTGCGGGTGTGAAAACCTCCTTCATTCCACCGATCCAACTTGTTCTAGTGACAAACGGCGCGGAGAGAAAGGTCAATGTTCGAGCCTAATATTACGGGAAAGATGTACGGGAAGGTTTCTACAAGAAATATTTCATCAAAGTACGAGTTCTCGACACTAATTAACCTCCCCAACATCATTAAAACTCGATTTTTCAAAGACGGAGACGATGAAATGGAGCGGCAAAGAGTATTAGTGAAAGATCAAGAATGTAAGGCCGGTAATTGAAGATTGTGAGCCTAAAATCAATAATTAAAGGAAAAGTATCAAGGCGAAGACCTCATGTCTTAGCCATGAGTATTTTTTACATGTTAGTGATGACTATATCTACGGTGAGTTTTCTAGGCGGTTTCCTTATGTCAATATGTCATCAGAAAACCCTCCTAAAACTTTTTTCGCCTTTCTACCTTTTCGGTTCGCCCATGTCAAAATCGAACCTCATTATCACAATCCTATCTAGCTTGACCTTATTGGTACGCCCATCGGCTTTAAAAGGAAAATCCACATGTTTGTTTCAAGAGTATCCCCTATGTTAGGAAGTGGCGCTTTAAGACATTCCACCCATGGAAATCATCAAAAAGAAGCAAAAAGCCTCCATACGCAACGAACCTACCATGGCGACCTCTTACTTTGCAAATGAATTTGACAAGAAGCCTAAGTCGCGCCACTCACCCCTGAATCTCGGCCAACATAAAAACCCAATCTCAAGGTGACTATTAGGTTTTTCACGGTGTTCTGTAGTTTCTACAAAGGAAGAAATATAATTTCATCTCATGGAGTAAATATTTGAGTTTACAAGTTAGAGGAACAATTTGCTTCTAAATGTAACTTAAGCCTGAGATATGTCTACAAAACGAAGAAAATTTGCTCATACGGACTTTACGGCTCTTTCCGGCATGAAAATCACGGTAAGAAAGGGACACCTTTGTCTCGGCGAGCGGTAAATTGTCGAGACGGAACACTCCTTCATTTACAAGCGAGAGGGTTAGAGGCGCCTCCTTCATCCACAAGCGAGAGGGTGCTGGCCAATATTGACTTGGAAGATTGCAAAGGTCCGGGTTTTCTTTGTGAACGGTGGAAACAATATCTCCAGGTTTTATGAATTTGAGTGATGGTCATAACGGGGAACGAGAGTTTGGAATATGCTAAGAAAAAGGTAAATTCGATAAAGGAGGTCATGCGAAGCTTTCAAATCATGTGAATTGTTGAAATGAAGAAAGGCATGTCATTGGTGAAAAATTCCAATCATAAGTACCACTGCTTATCCACAAAGATCAAATAGAACGGTGCGACAACAAATGCCATTACCCGGGCGAGAAGGAAAGTTCTTGTTTTCTCATAAGACAACGACCTCCCATAATTACGGAGATTATCCTTCAAATGGTTTGTCATGAGATGACCAAAACACATGATGATATTTTAGTCACCCTTGGGCGGTACGGAGGAAACGGTGTCCACTTTGTGGCTAGAGCTATTACGAAATACGGTGATGCTTGCAAGTAAAGATGCTAAGATTGATGTTTTTCAAGTGGTTTACTTACCATCACATTCGGAAGAAAGGAGTTTGTGTCAAACATAGTGGTCAAAAGCCTTGGATACCTTACGATGAAGAGCCTCCTCTATGTATGAGCGGATAGCCATGCCGAGTTCTTGAAGCGATTGATATAAGAAAGCGGTGGAAGGATACCAAAAAGCGAATAGGAGTCATTGCACGGAGGTAAGTGTGCATTTATGATGCAAGGTAGTGATTTCCCTCTTCAAAGAGCTATACGTAATTTGTACTGCATTAGAAGAGAAAATATTGAATATATGTATGCCATTGATGCCAAAAAGAAGGCATTTTCCTTGAGGGAAAATTCGGCAAACAAAACAATATCACATGCCAAAGGTCCAAAGAAGCGCTTTTCAAGAAATGGTGTTCAAGGTTTTCAAATATTTACGGCGCATTATGAATGGTCCTTCCTTGATAAAAATCACTAAGAAGGTAAAACGGTGGCCAAAGTTGGTATAGAATGCATGATGAACGGGTATGCAATCTTGTATAAATAGACAAAGAAGTAGTTTGATAAATTGTCGGTTTTAAGTTTGGGGCAAATGCATCTCTCTCACCATTCAAGAGACGGATATATCATGAGTAATGTACCTTCGGGCGAAGTTATTTAAAACAAAAAGGAGGCGCCTTTTGAAATTGAGAAACCATAACCGGATCCAAGTTAGGTCGGTAAACTTGGCACCTTTTTTGTATTTAAAGATTGGAGAAAGCGATCGAAAAGACCAAAGATTGTCAAAACGGGTTTACGAATCTTGTCCTCTCGGCAACAAATCGGTGTTCGGGTATTTCATTGGCGAGTTTGTAACACGGTGGAAGAGGTGATGAAGAATTTGTTGAGTTGCTTGGAGTTCAAGGTCGGGGTCGAGTCAATGTTCGGGTGTATATATTCAAATGACAAGCCGAGAAGTTTAAACAAAAAACAAAGTTAAAAATCAATGTTACTTCCAAGGTTTAAATGACGGTTGGAGTTTTGTTGTGACATGACATCAAAGAGTGAGTGTGAGAGTAAAGATCTCATTTTCAAAAAAGCGAAGACGAATCCGGTCTCCCTAGCACAAGAAGCGAAAATGCGGTCGAAAGTTCAAAAGTTTGCGAGAAAAGCGCGACGTGCACAGGGCGAAATTTTGCACGGGCCACGTTGGCCGGCGCGAGCGATGCTGTACATTGGCGCAGCCGCGCTGTCTGACGCGGAGCCACTGACAGTGACCCGACAAGTGCTCTCTGGCGGCGTGTTTTCTTCAAGGGTGCGCGCAGTGTCCAAAGTTTCCGGCGTTTCTTTCGACCTTCAAACGGGTGTTCATCGAAATTCGAGGTATTTTTATACATTTCCCCATCGATTTCAAGGTTTTGATAAATGACAAGAAGTTTTAAAACCCTAGACCTTGTCATTGTAGTTAAAAGCAAAAGCGATCTTTTCACACGGTGAGCTGAAGTATTTCAATATGATAAAAGGCTGAATTTGTCATTCAAAGAGCACATATAGAGATACGGGGTTTTGAGGTTGAGAACCAGTTTGTTTCATCTTCAAATCGATTCAAGAATAGAGTGTTATTGGCATTTTCTCACAGCACACTATTTTAGCGGTGCTTTTCATTCCTTGTATTTTCCCACTTGTGAATTTGTTGGCAAGAGTTTCCCAAGATGAACGCGGCATATTGAAGGACGAGTTGTTGGTGATTGCATTTAACATTGAGACGAGGAGAATGCAGTGTAGTATTGACCTTTGAAATTCACAAGTAAAGAGGTGGTTTTCCTAAAGCAACGTACGTGATTTTACACCTAACCTAGATGCCTTTTTCCTTGCACTATATTGTATCATTTTGAAGATTTGTTGACGGAGAGAATTTCCAAAGGTGAACAACACATTGAAGGGCAAAGGTTGTTGATGGTTGAATTTTAACATTGAAGGCAAAGGTACAAAAGTGGTGTTTGACTTCTTAAACTTCACAAGTGAAAGGGGCCATTTTCTAAAGGTAGAGTTTGTTGGTGATTGAATTTAATATTGGAGACGGAGGTATAGATGTGTTGGTGGATCTCTTAAACTCACAAGCAAAGAGTGTGTTTCCTAAACCATTGTGCTTGTTTTTACACCCAACCTAGGTCTGTTTTTTTCTTTTCACTACATTGTATCATTTTGAAGAGTTGTTGATTGTGATATTTTTTAAGAGGAAGACCATTTCTAAAGAGTAGGGTTTTAATATTGAAAATTGGTCTTAGAGATGCAAATGCAAGGGTTGGTTGACCTCTAACAAACTCACCGGGGAGGAATGATTGCTTAACACTACATACGGAAATTTATACGGCATATTGTCTCATCTTTATTGAAGGTGTCCTATTGAGAATTTTACATGGGTGAAGTGCATCCGAGTTGAAGGAGGCATTTTAAGGAGTGCGAGGTGTTTTATTCAAACAAAAAACATTGTTGAAATCTATCCTAAACCACATTTTCTATCTTGTCCAAACGGTATAGTGACCGATTTCAATCGACGGAGCATTTTTCATCTGATGGGCGGTTTGCCTCTTCGAAGCTTGTTCGAAGTCGAGAATGCCTCCAAAGCAAGATCACGGGAGCGGTCCACATAAGAGATATGAGCCTATCTCCATAGAATAAATCGATGCTCACCCATCGGTGCTTTTCAATTTCCATGAAGTAGGTTGTCTTGATTTACGCGAGAGAATAGAAGAAGTCGAAGTTTTTCGCCACTTACACATTTGTGCGCTTTGAGATTCAGGGACAAACACTTCCGGTTGGCGGGTCTTGATTTCAAAATCTCCCCAAGGTATGTATCCAAGGCACACCAGATCTGTCATGGTGAAAGGTGGTTTAAACAAGCACATCTTGATCTAGAGGATTATAAACCTTTCATCAAGCTTTGAACATGGGAAACCATCTTTGCTATTTTCCCTTTTTCCTATCTTCTTGACGGTTATGCTCACGATGAAAGACATAATGAGATATTTCACTTGTGAAGGAGTTTAATCAAATTTATGCCTACCATGTCGCTTGTTGATGCATTTTACCGAAGCGAGGCAAGCTGAACCTTCCATCTTTTTGTCCAAAAACATAGAGAAAATGGGCGATGCGGCCAAAGAAGGCTCCACCTCGGCAAATCCCTTCTCTCTTTCATCATTCCTTGATCAAGATTATCTTCTTACAACATTTATGAAAAAAGGGGTTTCATGGGATTCATTCATTAGCCATTCGGACTTTGCCACTTTGTTCCTCCTGTTCATGTGTCTCCTACTCGGCTGTCCATCGCCCGATTGCTGTCTAGTAGGCCTACACCTAAAAAACTCAAAATGACTACGTTTTGGGCAGCCAAGTCTACAAGGAGAAGGAGAAGGGCGGTGAACCACGGGGAGAAAAAGAAGGCGGTGAACGGCGGCGGCTAGAGGTTGATGAACGGCGAGTACATTGGATGTTGAGGGACAGCCAAGTCAACGGGGAAGAGATAGAGGGTAGTGAACACCGGCGGCGGATAGGTGATGAAGGGCAGCATGCAGAGATATTGAAGGACGGCGAGCGGATATTGAGGGACAACGACATATAGAAAGTGAAGGACATCGGCATATAGAAGTGAAGGACAGCGACGGACAGTTGATGAGCACGACAAAATTTGTTGCCACCTTAACCGATAGCAAAATTGTTCCTAGTAAGAGGAAATTGGCCAAAAAGACACTCTGGTTGCGGGGAGGAAAAGCGCAGTTGGCTTTCAAAGGCAAAAGTAAAATTGGAGAAAGTGCAAAGCATGGAGACGGAATTAGCTATTATCCCTATCGAGAAGTGATGATAGTGACGATGAGGCTTCGCCTCCTTGAACACCTCCTCATTCACAAAGAAGGGCAAATTGAGGTGTTACAAGAAGACCTTCAAAGGGCGAGGAATTTCAACCACTTCTTGGAGATTTGAAAATAAACAAATGAAGTATCATGCGGCCATTCATGAGGCAAGGGCGATCAAGTATAAAAAAGAGGCGGGGAAAAGGCGCAAGTAAGAATTAAAGAGCTCATTGGCGAGTTTGATGATGAAGAGGAGGAATACCGGCCCTGAGGCGGAAGGGCCTAGGACCATCGGGCTTAGAAGAGCCTTGGAGAAACGGAGAGCGAAGAACAAGCTCATTTCGAAGCCTTTCCTCTCTTTGCCCTCCTTGAGCGAAATTGAGGAAAACAAAGAAGCATGGCTTGAGAGAGCTAACTTGACATTTGGAGACAAAGCTTGAGAGGGCGAATAGGGATCTTGAGCTACGGAGAAAGAGGACTCTTCTGAAGCTAAATCAGTTTGCCGGGCGAAAATTAAAGGTAGCACAAGAGAAATTGAAGAAGTTGAAAGAGACGCCTAGCACGGAAGGAAGGGAAAAGCATATCCGCCCTCGATATTTTGGCTTGACTTCGGAAGCATGTTTCTATGGACCCTTGAGGGTCATGCATGCCAATTTTGGGCCTGTTTCGACAACTTTTTTGTTTTTTGGCATTTTTGGGCTTTTGGCCAAAAACTCATAAATTCGCCATGTTAGTTTGATGAGTTGTCGAGGAGGAGGATGATACGGGTAGGATGCCATAATTCCATGATCAGGTCTCCGGCGATTTTCGGGGCATTTGAGAAATCATTCGCCCCCTCAAATTGGCGAAAAACAGCCTCATTTTGCACATTACGCCATATCGAGCGTTACGCATTTTACGGGTTTTTTCACACGAGGTACGAGTTTTGGATGACTTAGAACCTCGGATTGAGTTGGTTCCGGTTGCGCCGGAAAATAGACACAAAAAGCTTTCGAGAAATACCTCATGAGCCTCATTTCGACATCGGGAAGGCTGCCATTTGCATCCGGCAAGTCGGGGGACCTTTTCGGACATAAATATGAAGTATTTTTGTAATTTTTGAACTCCAAAAATGTTTGCTTTTCCCAAATGTGCGTTAAGCTATTTTTATCATTGGGAAATGATGTAAAGTCAATATAATTTCCGTTTTAGCAGTTTTTTAGATATTTTATAGGATATTTTGGCCAGGCTTTGCAAAGCCTCGGGGACAAGTTTAGATATTTTGACTTGCCCAATGGGATAGCTAGTTGCTCCATGAGGTTTTCCTCCCTCAAGCCTATTTATTCCATGGTTCTCATTGTAAATCGGAGGCTGAACTTGAGAAGAATTAATACATTGGTCATATGAGCTTTGAAGAATACACTTGAGTTATGATTTTTGGACTGCCTCTTGGATGCTTTTGAGGAATGGTGAAGGCTTGTTGATGGATTCCTTGACATAGTAGAATGGTATAGTGTCTCTTGATATGTTTTGTCTTCTAGTTTTCATTCATAATACATATTTCTTGCTGCTATAGATCAGTAAAGATTGATTTGAGATATGCCCATTGGAGGCACCTCCAAAATCCCTGAATCTTCATAGCTTGATGTTTTCTTCTCCCTTAGTTATGCTAAAGAATTCTTAGCTGCTCTTTAGTAACCTAAGGTATTGTTGCTAAGTTTTATTCATAAGTTCTATGTGTTGAGTAGGATGTATGGTTTGCCCTACCTACCTATTGGTACCCATAGTTGTCCATAAAACTTTCTCTTTGACTGATTTGTTGATCATCTTGTTGAACCAAGGAGGCCTAGTCGATCTAGCCCTTTGCTAAAACTAACAAGCTTGTTTTCAAAGTGCCCAATGACTTGACTATTTTTAGGCGTTCGGCGTAGTTTATGAGTTGTTAGTTTGTCTTATGTTCTCCCCAAGTCGATAGTCATTTCCCGAAGTTAGAGGGTCTTATACCTCTATGTATGGCTGGAATGTTTGATTTCTATGTATTAATTAGCTTATAGTTATACTTAGCATGATTAATGGCTTGCTACTTACATGTTTGTTATGCTGCTATTAACTAGTTACACTTGAAATCACTTATTGTCTTTCACCAACTTGTTGTCCATTCAATCCATTTTGCCCGAATCCCTTCTACGGTGAATCAAATCGGCCCTACGGCGGCTTTACATCATCACCTCATAGCTTCCTTGGCTTTGTTTGACCCCATAGCCCAATTTATCTACATCTTGTTATCCGGTTATGTATTTGATCAGTTTCATCCCATCACAAACTTAAAAAACCAAAAAACTAAAAACATACTTCATAACTAGCCTAATATGAACACCGCAAGTAAAACACTGCAGACATCTTTTACATATAGAGAGAGCCCTCTCGAGTCCGGGAAGGCTAGGTCCTTGGGCTCCAAAGCTACGTTTGATGTTACATCGTCATTTGACGCCAATCGGCCAAATCACGGGACCTAACATAATGGCGATCACGGTGGGACAAGGTGATTAAAAAACTTAGTTTCCCTCATCTTTAAATACTTTTTTGAGAATACTATCCCAGTTGACTTATCCTTGCTCACTAACATAGTGACACTCACGATAGGACCTTAAAGGAGTTAGTGACAATCTAAGTACACCTTAGTAACTCTTGATCTCAATCGACTTAGTATATCTAGATATTGTCTGAAGGGTAAGAAAATAGCTCCTTCACCATCTTAGCAAAATGATGAGTCGATTGTAAGTATTCCAAACCTTGTAGGCACATAAAACTCAAAAAAACCCCAAAACACTCCCTTAGATTGGCTTTTGACAATATTGGTGGTGGACCATACAAGTATACCTCAAAAGCGAAAATCCACACAGCGACTCCACTAAACTTCTAGTAAGCCTTACTACTTTTCAAAACTCTGAAGCTACTATCCATTAGACCTTTCCCATCACTCACTAACATAGCGGAGATGGTAAAGACAGTACATAATAGTCCAACAAACTCTTATAGACTCTTTGGTCCTACGGTACCATCGCAATGACGATCCATAGACTCATTTTTTTAGAGTAAGCTCTTTTTGTTCTCATCACACCTATGAAGTGTTGAAACAAGTCTAGGATACTTTAACAAACCATAGAGTACATAAAACTCACAAAATCCAAAAACATTCTCGGATTAGTCTTGGTGGTGGACCATAGCTATCTTCACAAAAAACAACCCGAGTTCCACCTAGCGACTCCACTAATCCATCCCTTTTATTTTGACCATCCTTCACCTTAGTAGAACTTTAGAGAAATCACTCATCCAAAACATTCACCGATACCATTCACTCTTTTAAACTGCGGATCTAAAATGCGGCTTCACGAAGAATCAATACCGAGAGCTCATCCGGACCCAAATCCCCCTATCATAGTAGATGAACACGAGAAGATTCTGTGGCAAGCTTCCATGACGATCATGCTTGCGGTAGATTCACCGTGGGAACAAGATGTTTGCACCTAAACATCGCACTAGCCCTGTAGATTACCTTTGGAACTCGAGTCATGCCACAAACTCTTCCCGAAGCAAATCATATAGTAGGATAGACTTTGACGATCTTGAACCCCTAGAACACCCCCACGAGTCTAGTAGAGAAGCTTCACCTACCACTCCCTCCACGATTTCCATCTTCTTTATCGTTTAGCTCCTATCTGTCCGGATGCTCAAACCGAGATAAATAGTCCAAGTTCATCTAGCCACACCTGGTCGACCTACTTGTTCAAACCACTTCATTTGACCTACTAGTCCTCATCCTAGGTACATCATCCATTAGCTCCGGTCATGGCGGCCTGGTACGCACCGTTGGTGTCTACCTTTATCTCCTCTCCCAAACAAATATCAAGACAAAATCCCACACTTCTTTGAAGACACCACCACACCTCAACAACATATAAGTAGAATAGTGATGCTTATGAATACCTAGAGGTACAAGACGGGAAGCATCGGAATGAGAATATTCAAAGTCTTGGTGGTGAACCCAAAGCATGGTTCAAAAGCTTAGCTCCAAACGGCATCCATAATATCCCCCGTTTTGCACATCAAGTCTTCGAGAAATAGGTGGGAAATCCGAAGAAACCCCATTTCAGTCACAATGAGGAATATAACAATCTAAAACGGGAAAATGGGGAAAGTGTCTAAACTTACGTACTAGGTTCAACGGTGTATATAACTCCTCCCACCTCATTTCAAACCTCTTGGTTGCTTTTGCTTAAAATTTCACAGGGTTTGATCCGGACATGACATATCATACGAGAGATAAGGATCCCCCTACCTTGGAGGAAATGCAACAAATAGCCATAAAAGCGAGATGCTAACTTAGGTAGAAAAAAGGCTAGAACTAGATCAGAAAGAAAAGTCACATATAGAGATGAGGTCTCCCTTCTGCATCACCTTCCCTAGATCCTAGAATAGATGACCTAGTCAAATCCATGGCTAAAATGTGGGAAAAGATCAACGAAAAGTTCTGTTAGGGACAGCAGCCAAACCCTCCAATCAGAAACCGAAACCAAAACTTTAGGAGGGAGCAGCCCCAAAACGGACAGGGATAATGACCAACGAGATCGAGGCCACCATTCAATGAAAACTATGTGGAAGAAGATGATAGGGACTCGGAACCTCTTGATGAACATCATTTAAACCTCATAGGGTAAATGATGAGAGTGAGGTGTGTACCTCACTAGAAGAAGAACAAGCGTTCTTTTCTCTGATCAAGATGAGACCAATTATGAAGATAAGATGACCATACTTAGAGTTCAAATGCTATTGTAGAAGCCCACGGGCGATATGACCCTTAGAAGCAAAGAAACCAAGATAATGTCAAGAAAGGTAACTCGTCTCTTTAAAGCTCCATCCATCCTCGAAAAAAACATCAATGATGACAAAATCAGGTTGGAAAGTGACCAAAACAAAGGTAAACCATTCGAACAAGTACTAGCTCGGACACTCACAATGCCTCTAAAGAAACCCCAAAGGTGACTGTATCAAAGAATTCCCAAGCCAAAGTCGGCAAATTAAGAACATAGAAAAGGTTATGTACGAAAAATTTGAAACAAATATGCCCAAGCTACCTACTCCTTTTAGCTTGAAGGAAATTTCCAAAAATAAAAGTTACCCATACCCCTTACATAGTTAATAACTATGAACGGGTATAGATCTCAAATATTCAAAGTTTTTGACTTAGAGAGTAGGGCGAGATACCTTGAATCCCTGGCCGACGACAAACCGACTTTTATTTGGCCTAAAGTAGAAGGTGAATATCGAAGGAACTATCTCTCCTTTCTATTAAGCTTAAACATACGAGACAAAATATTACATAATGCCATGTTGGATTCGGGTGCTTCCCATAACCTCATGCCTAAAGCGGTCATGGAAAACCTAGAATTTAGAAGTGACTCAACCTTACAAAAACCTGTATTCTTTCGACTCGAAGTCGGAGTAAAATGTTTAGGTCGATAAAAAATCTAGATTTTGCCCTAACACAACTACCGACCAAAAACTTAGTCATGGATGTAGTAGTGGCCGACAGCACACCCAAGTATGGAATGCTATTATGAGCATGGGCTGCCAAAATACAAGGTAGCCTTCAAATGGATATGTCATTCGCTACTATCCCGATTTTCAACCAAACTAGGAGGTTATGCAGAAACTCGCATGAAATACATGGTTAGCAACGAGAGATAAGCCAAACAATAGCCCCATCTATTCCATTCATTCCAATTTAGACTCTTTTATCCTATCTGATAGAGGTGGTATAAACAAGCTGATAAAAAACGAAGACATGTCCAAACCATTACGGATGAAGAAATTGATGACGAAAGTCCCGAAAACCGGAAAAGCGGCTTAGTATCATGTATGAAGAAACTCTTTGGAGTATAAGCTTTGATGGTTCTTGTATGGGCGGAGTTCGAGGCAATTTGTCTGGACACACAATACTGGAAGGTCATTCTTTTAGATTAGAGTTCCAATGTACTAATAACATTGCGGAATGAGAGAGCCCTTCTCATCGGTACGCATATGCTTAAAGACTTGGGCGCCAATAGAATATCAGCCCAAGGGGCTACAGGAAAGCATGTCAGGCAAATAAAAGGTGAATATTTGACCAAAAACAAATGGAGAATATAGAATGCTGACTTTGGTGTCATAAAACTTTGAAAAATATGAACTCCTTTTGTCACTGGAACAAAAACAGTGGGCAGCAGAAGCTTAGCCTTTGCTGACTTTTAACCCAAACACAACGTACAGTAAATACTACTGTTTATCAAGTGATGCCGCCTAACATACCGAATAAATCTTGACCATTGGCAAGTATTCCAGAATGATGATCAAATCGATGATTTCCTCCAAATACAGAAATGGGTTGAGATAACCGACGGACTCGGGAGATGAAGAAGAGGAAACCCAACCTAAGTCAAGACCAAGAGCTAAATCCACCTTTATGGACCAATCTCGGCCCACGGTAGACCATCCGTGTGACGGGGGGGGGGGGGAGATAGAAGAAGACATTGACCAAAGAGAACTCGGGGAATCTTGCAACGGCGAGAATGACACCATACCCGGAAGGGCTCGCACCTTTAGAAGAATTTTTTGACTTTAATGATGTGGCCAAAAGCCTGAAATGGAATCTACGAGAGGATGACATGAGGAATACAACATAGGAAGCTCGGAAAGAGCCAAAAAACATTAAACTATCCAAAACCCTCCCACCTAACATAAACATAGTACACCAAATCTATTCAAAGAATTTAAAATGTGTTTGTGGGGGTACCAAGATTTGAAATCATATGATACTGACATCATCCAACACAAAATTCCCCTTAAAGAAAACCAAAACACACCAAACAGAAAAAATTATGACAGGATAAACCCGGTATTACTCCCATTGGTTGAAAAGGAAATTCAAAAAATGTATGATACGGGATAATAGTATCTCCGTCCTAAGTGGGTCTGAGAATTTAGTATCGGTTAGGAAAAGACCGGTGAAATCGGACTGCATAGATTTCGAAACCTGAATAGGGCATGTCGAAAGATAACTACCCTTTGCCCAAATGGACTACATACTTGAGAAGGTCATAGGCGCCAAAGAATCTCATTGTGATGGTTTTACGGTTATAACGAAGTAATGGATTTATCTCGTCAGCCTCAACACCTTTCCACCCCCACAGGTACTTTTATGTACGTTAAAATGCCTTTCGGACTGATGAATGCGGCGCCACATTTCAAAGAGCCATGGACATAGCCTTCTCAGAGAACATAGGTGTTTTTCATAGTCATATATCCCTGGCTTGTCTCAGGTATATTCTAAATGCGACGAAGAACACCTAGCACACTTAAGAAAGGTTTTCAACAAATACAGAAAAGTATGGTTTGTCCCTAAACCCCAAGAAAACACTTTTTGGTCTAGAGGAAGGAAAACTCCTAGGTCACATTATTTCGGAAGAAGGAATTAAAATAGACCCCCAAAGAATCGAAGATCCTACGGATAAGTCACCGAAGAAACATAAAGGAATTACGAGTCCTTTATCGGCAAGATAAACTGTGAGAGGTTCATCGACACCGAGCTCTGAAAGAGATCCTAAATATGTTAGAAAAGGAGGTCGGGGTTAAATGGACTATAGAAGCCAAAAAATCTTTTGAACTAATTAAAAGGGCTTTCGCTGAAACACCAGTGATAAATACTGACTTCACCAAAGATTTTTACATTTCTCAGTACCTGAGAACATACAATAACATTTCCTTCGGTGTTGTTGCAGAAAAATGCGAGTTTGGCGGGGAGCAACCCATTGCCTTTTTTAGCAAATCCACGAGAGATGCTCCTTGAAATATAACATCATGGAAAAACGGGCATTCGCATTGGTAAAATAACTAAAGGATTTCGAGTTTATCTTGCATTCTCATGTCATAGCTTTCGTCCCTAATGCGCCAAATCAGGACATTCTCAACCAAGATCACGATGGTAAAGGGAAAGTAGGATTGCTATCATCCTAGAGTATGATTTAGAAATCAGGCCTACTAAACTAGTTAAAGGACAAGGACTTATGAGATTAATGGTAAAACCAACCTCCAAGCTTTAGATATAAATTTTGTCGATGCCTTAGAAGAACAGGAAGAATGCACACTTCCCCTATCGATCAAACATTTTGGATTCACCTTGGTATCACAGACATTCTCTATGTATTAACTTATTTGGATAACCACTCGGAAACTTTATCAAAAACAAAATCAAGATTTCTCAAACAAAAATCTTTAAAGTTTTGCATTATAGATAGTTCTCTTGTATTGGAAAAATCCTCTTTTGGTATGCTGTAAATGTTGCTTGAGTCGATGCGAGAGAAAATTATGCGGGAAATGCATGAAGGGGAATGTGGAGGTCATCTCTACGGAAAATCTTTAAACAAAATCCTTAGAGCCGATTATTATTGGCCCACCTTGTTCTGATACTCTAGGCGGTCATGAACTGCCATAAATGTCAAATTTTTGATGGCAAGAAAAAGCTTTACCTTTGCCCTTAAATCCCATTATAGTAGAAGGACCCGCCCCGGCCATTGGGGTTGGAGCTGGTGGAGAAATTCACCCCTCCTCCCATCACTCAACATAAATGGATCCTCACGGCCCCTTGATTACTTTACCAAATGGATAGAAGCCATACCATCTCGAACGCCACTGATTACAGTCATCATCACGTTCTAGAAACCGATATCATCAGATTTGGGTGTCCCGGGGAGAAAATCTGTTACGATTCTGAATACTTATTTCTTGCCTTCTCTTCCAAGAAAATGATAGACTTTTGTCACAAGTATCATATTTCATTAGGGCATTCCACGGCCCCTAATACCCTCAGAGGTAATGGTTTAGCAGAGTCTTCCTAACAAAAGCCTAGTCAACATTGTAAAAAACTTCTTGAACAAAATCAAAAGCATGGCATGGGAAGCCATTACACGCCTTGTAAATTTTGATAGATTAACTACCAGAAATCCATAGACATGTCCCCTTACCGGCTAGTTTATGGTATAGATGCCATTTTCCCAACATCTTTAGGGGTTCCGGTAATGAAACTATTACAAGGGGAGTCAAATAGAGAAGAAAATAGCATACAAAAGGAGAGTAAATCGAGACTATCCATTTACAACAAACTAGAAGATTTACGGAAGGGCTTTCAGTGCTTACAAGACAAAATAAAATAGATTTTTGTGAGGAAGAACTAAGGAAAATGATTTTCAAATTGGAGATAAAGAGATTTTAAAATGGGATTTTAGAAGAGAATGAGTAAACATGGCAAGTTTGAAAATTTATGGAAAGAGAGCCTTACATCATTAGCTCGATCGGTGGAAACAATGCTTTCTTCTTGCAAGAACGTTGAAAAGTGAAATTTTGGGGTCTGTGAATGGCGGGGACATTAAAACACTATTTTTGTCGGGAAGCTCCATTTTCGAGTTTGAAACACTTTGATCATTTGTACATACCATTGTTTGAAATATTAAGAAATAAGAAAAGTCAAAAACGATAAAGATGAAAAAGTCAAAAACGGTAAAAGATAGGAAGGAGTCAAAAAAAAAACGATAAAAAGCGAGAAAAAGAGAGACAATGAAGATAGAACAAAGGCCCCATGTTCCAAACAATGGTCTTTCGGAAAGCGAGCAAGTCTAAATGCGCTACTAGTGCTCCAATGTCTTGTTCGGCTATCTAGCCTAATCATAGGCGATCATGTTTAAATTTATTTGTTGATAAGTTAGTGAGTGCCAAGATAGTCAACATTGTGTAAGATTGACTTATCACGAGCTTAGATTGAGAGATTACGGTTCCACATGCCTAAAATAGAACCAAAGAGACAATGAGGGATGAAAAACACATTGTACATCTTAGCCCTGCTTGTCTGGTTCACTTTTATTGCGAGAATAACATTTGTGTGCAGCTTGTCTTTTATGCGCAAATGCATGACAAATCAGTACTTTAATCTGATTTGATCATTTTTGAATTTCATGTTGTAGATTAGAGAATGAAATCTGTCAAGGCGGCAATCTTGACGATCGATCTAGTTTTAGGTAGAGAAATGAAGGAGTTCATCGACAATACGAACTCCGTAGATATAAGAGTAGAAATAGATAGGTTCATTTTGCAAAAAGAAAAATATGCATTGTCAAAAAATTTTGCTAGTTCAAATGTGCCAAAGAGAAGAAAAAATGTTAGGAAAGATAGTGGGGTAGGTAGAAGTATCCTTGATGTTAACCATCTTGTCATTTTTGAGAAATAACATCAAGAGAAGGGTAAATTTTGCGCCAATGGATAAGGCCTTTGGTCTTCATAAACCAAAAATCTGAATTCGCGGACACCTCTGTTGCCCTCCCCAAATGGAACCCCTTGTTAGCCATCGGTATTTTTTACATGTTAGTGATGACTATATCTACGAATTTGAGTTTTCACAAGCTGATTTCCTTATGTCAATATGTCATCCGGAAAACCCTCCTAAAACTTTTTTCGCCTTTCTACCTTTTCGGTTACGCCCATGTCAAAATCGAACCTCATTATCACAATCCTATCTAGCTTGACCTTATTGATGCCTTATCGGCTTTAAAGGAAAATCCACATACGATTTCAGAGTATCCCCTATGTTAGGAAGTGGCGCTTTAAGACATTTCACCCTTGGCAATCATCAAAAGCCAAAAGCCTCCATACGCAGGCCTACCATGGTGACCTCTTACTTTGCAAATGAATTTGACAAGTAGCCTAAGTCGCACCACTCACACCCCTGAATCTCGACACTTTGCATAAAAACCCAATCTCAAGCTGACTATTAGGTTTTTCACAGTGTTCTATGGTTTCTACAAAGGCAGGAAATATAATTTCATCTCATGGAGTAAATGTTTGAGTTTACAAGTTAGAGGAACAGCTACTTCTAAATGTAACTTAAGCCTGAGATATGTCTGCAAAACAGAAAGCTACTCATCTGGACTTTACAGCTCTTTCCAGCATGAAAATCACAGTAAGAAAGGGACACCACTGTCTCAACAAACTGGTAAATTGTCAAGGCCCAGAACCTCCTTCATTTACAAGCAGAGGGTTAGGGCGCCTCCTTCATCCACAAGCAGAGGGCGCTGGCCAATATTGACCTGGAAGATTGCAAAGGTCCAGGTTTGCTTTGTATTGAACAGTGAAACAATATCTCCAGGTTTTATGAATTTGAGTAATGGTCATAACAGGAACAGAGTTTGGAATATGCTAGGAAAAAGAGTCTGGTCTGATAAAGGAGGTCATCTGAAGCTTTCAAATCATGTGAATTGTTGAAATGAAGAAAGGCATGTCATTGGTGAAAATTCCAATCATAAGTACCCTGCTTATCCACAAGATCAAACAGAACAGATGCTGACAACAAATGCCATTACCCAGGCAGAAGGAAAGTTCTTGTTTTCTCAAAAGACACTGACCTCCATAATTACAGAGATTATCCTTCAAATGGTTTGTCATGAGATGACCAAAACACATGATGATATTTTAGTCACCCTTAGAGCAGTACAGAGGAACAGTGTCACTGTGGCTAGGGTTTCTTCTGAAATACAGTGATGCTTGCAAGTAAAGATGCTAAGATTGATGTTTTTCAAGTGGTTTACTCACCATCACATTCAGAGAAAGGCTGTGTCAAGCAGAGTTGTCAAAAATCCTTCAGATACCTTACCTGATGAAGAGCCTCCTCCATATATGAGCAGATGGCCAAAGCCATTGCAGGTTGTTGAAAACTGATGGGTCTAAAAGGTACAATGGAAGGATACAAAGAAATTGAATAGAAGTCATTGCACAGGTAAGTGTTACTGTTATGATGCAAAGGTATTGATTTCCCTTTTCAAAGAATTGTCTGTCAGACTGTACCTGTAGTGGAAAAGAGAAAATATTGAACATATGCATGCATTTATACCACAAGGAGCAGTTTCTTTAAAGGCAATGATTAAAACAGTACTCCACTATCCCTTGCCCAGAAGCCTAAAGAAACTCCTTTTGAGTAAACATAGAAGTACAGTATGAAAACATGTCATCAAAAGAGTGCACTTACAGTCCAGAGAGAAGCTTGTGAATCACCTGGAAGCAGAAATTATCAAATCCATCGGAAGGACACAGGCCATCTCATGTTGAATAACACGACAATCGCCAAGGTTGGTCAAAGTGCTCTTTGACACATTCTGATTAATTTTCTCTGGATTATCACTGAGAAAGTAAAACAGTGGCCAAGGTTGAGCTATAGAATGCATGATGAATAGGTATACAATGTTATAAGTGGACAAAGAAGTAGTTTGATAAATTGTTAGTTTTTGAGTTTGGAACAAATACATCTCTCTCATCATTCAAAGGACAAAGCTGGAGGTCCCCCTTCTAACACCTGTGCTAAAGTCCATGATATACACGTGTTCAAAGGTATGGCAGCTCTCCAAAGTAAGTTTTGAGCATACCGAAGTTAAGAGAATCAAAGGTTTTTTCAAAACAAAAAACTCTGCAAAATACCAAACCAAAGTTCCGTTTTACCTTTTAAAATGAAGTGACCGTTGGGGTGTTTTTTGAAAAGGATATAAGTTTGAAGCATCAAAGTAAGAACGTCATTTTCAAAGGTTGAAATAGAGCCCGCGCCTCCATAGCATCAAACAAGAAGGATTCTGGTCGAAATAACACAGTCTGCACGTTTTTGCACCGCGCGACGTGCCTGGGTTTTTGCGCGACGTGCCTGGGCGAAAATTTACACAGGCCACCTTTGTCGGCGCGACGTGCCTGTACGTTGGCGCGACGCGCCTGTACAAGGCCGCCCGACCACCCGACAGGCCGACCCGACAAGTATTTTCTGCGCGACGTGCTGGTTGCAAAAGAGTGCCGCGCAGCTTTTGAAGGCCCCTGGTGCTATTTCGGCCCTGCACAAGGGTTTTCATCAATCTTAGAGGTATTTCTCATACATTTTGCCGTGTTATTCAAAGCCACCTCGAGGCTACAGGGGAAAACTATTGATTGACTGTTTTATGTTGTTCAAAACCTATTTTGCAAGTGTTATTCATCCTAGCAGAGGTTTTCACAATATCACCAGAAGGCTGCATTCATAAAGGACCATTTATTGTTTTAAAAGAGAAAACTCATATAACCCCTGTCTTAAAGCTCTACAGTCTTCTAAAAACTCTGTCAGTTTTTGCTCCAATACTGTGTATTGACAGTCTAATCATATGTGGGGTAGTTTTCTTGAGATGCAAAACAGTGGAAAGTGGGCACACCTGTACAGGACAGAATTGTTAAATGATTATAAGCCTCCTAGGAGCTAGGTGTGTTGGTTGACATCAAAGATTTCAAGAACAGAGTGATTGTTGGCATTTTCTCACAAGCACACCTTTTAGCAAACTGCCCCCCTTTTTCACTGTATTTTGTCACTACTATGAAGAGTTGTTGACAGAGATTTTCAAAGGTGAACAGAACACTGAGGGCAGAGGTTGTTGATGGTTGAACTCTAACATTGGAGACAGAGGTATAGATGTATTGATAGATCTTTTGAACTCACAAGCAAAGGGTGTGTTTCCTAAAAAGCATGGTGCACTGATATGTCACCTAACCTAGTTCTGCCTTTCTTTCACTATATGGTGTCATTTTGAAGGGCTGTTGTTTGTGATATTTTTCAAGAGGAAGGTCATTTCTGAAGAACAGGGTTATCAAAACACTTATCACAACAAGCCCCTTCTAGCAATCTGCCCCTATTTCACTGTATTTTTCACTACTGTAAGTTTGTTGGCAAAGATTTTCCAAAGGTGAACAGCATATTGAAGGACAGAGTTGTTGGTGGTTAAATTTAAACATTGGATGCAGAGGTACACAGGTGATGGTTGATCTTTTAACTTCACAAGAAAAAGTGTCCTTCATAAAGCACTGTGTATTGATTTTTCATCTAACCTAGGTCTGCCCTCTTTTTCACCATATTGTATCATTTTGAAAAGTTGGTTGACAAAGAGATTCTAAGGATGAACAATACACTGAAGGGCAGAGTTCGTTGATGGGAATTTAACTTTAGAGGCAGAGATACAAAAGTGGTGTTTGATTTCTTAATCTTCACAAGTGAAAAGGTGTGTTTCCTAAAGCACTGTGCATTGTTTTTACACCTAACTTGGGTCTGCCCTTTCTAGAAACCATATTTTATCAGGCAGAGAAATTGTTGACAGAAATACTCTAATGGTGAATAGGGCTACTTCTAAAGGACAGGTGGTTAATGATTGCAGTTATACATTGAAGACAGAGATGTGGCTATGATTGCTTAACACTCTATACAGGAAATTGACACAGGAGTTTGTCCCATCTTCACACAGGGTACCATATTAGAAAGTTTGCCTGGCTGAAGTGCATCCAGAGGTGAAGGGCCGTTTTTTTTAAAGAGTGCAAAGGTGGTTTATTCAAAGAAAAATTGTTGCATTTCATCCAAACCACATTGTCTAAACTGTCCAAACAGTCTAGTGACTAGTTTCAATCCAGCAGAACATTTTTCATACAGTGAAGGCAGTTTGCCTCTTCCAAAGTTTGGTCAAAGTCTGAATGCCTCCAAAGCGAGATCACAGGAGCGGTCCACATAAGAGATATGAGCCTATCTCCATAGAAGAAATCAATGCTCACCCATCAGTGCTTTTCAATTTCCATGAAGTAGGCTGTCTTGATTTCTGCCAGAGGATAGAAGAAGTCAAGAGTTTTTCGCCACTTACACATTTGTGCACTTTGAGATTCAAGGACAAACACTTCCAGTTAGCGGGTCTTGATTTCAAAATCTCCCCAAGGTATGTATCCAAGGCTACCAAGATCCCGTATCATGGTAAAAAGTGGTTTAAACAAGCTCATCTTGATCTAGAGGATTATAAACCTTTCATCAAACCTGAACATAGGGAAACCATCACTGCTATTTTCCCTTTTTCCTCTCTTCTTGACAGTTATGCTCCACTGATGAAAGCCATAATGAGATATTTCACTTGTGAAGGGAGGTTTAACCAAATTTATGCCTATCATGTCCGCTTGTTGATGCATTTTACCAGAAGCAGGCAGCTAAACCTTCCATACTTTTTGTCCAAAAGCATAGATAAAATGGCTTCTACTATCCAAAAGAAAGCTCCACCTCAGCAAATCCCTTCTCTCTTTCATCATTCCTTGATCAAGATTATCTTCTTACACCAGCTGGAGAAAAAAGGGGTTTCATGGGATTCATTCATTAGCCATGCAGATTTCGCCATTGTCCCTCCTGTTCATGTGTCTCCTACTCAGCCTGTCCATCGCCCAGTGCCTTTGTCTAGTAGGCCTACCCCTAAAAAACTCAAGATGACCACTGGGCAGCCAAGTCAACAGGGAGAAGGAGAGGGCAGTGAACCACAGGAAGAAAAAGAAGGCAGTGAACAGCAGCAGCTAGATATTGAGGGACAGCAGCAACTAGAGTTTGAAGATCAGCAGCAGCTACAGGTTGATGAACAGCAGCAGTTGGAGGTTGATGAACAGCAGCAGGTACAAGAAGAGGGACAGCAGCAGACAGAAATTGAAGAGCAGCAAGTTAAGCAAACAATTGAAGCGCCTTTTGAGCCACAAACTGGACAGGGTATTGAGGAAGGACAGCAAGCTGAAGCTGCCACCTTAACAGTGACCAAAACTATTCCTAGTAAGAGGAAATTGCCCAAAAAGACACTTTCTAGTTTGCCAAGGAGGAAAAGCGCCAGATTGGCTTTCAAAGGCAAAAGTAAAATTGGAGAAAATACAAAGCATGGAGGTGAATTAGCTATTATCCCTATCCAAAGCGATGATAGTGAAAATGAGGCCCGCCTCCTTGAAAACCTCCTCATTCACAAAGAGGGGCAAATTGAGGTATTACAGGAAGATCTTCAAAGGGCGAGGAATTTCAACCACTTCTTGGAGGTTGAAAACAAACAAATGAAGTTTCATGCAGCTATTCATGAGGCAAGGGCAATTAAGTATAAAAAAGAGGTAGAAAAGGCGCAAGTAAGAATTGAAGAGCTCATTGGCGAGTTTGATGATGAAGAGGAGGAAGACCAGCCTAGGCGGAAGAGGCCTAGGACCATCGGGCTTAGAAGAGCCTTGGAAAAACAGAGAGTAGAAGAACAAGCTCATTTCGAAGCCTTTCCTCTCACTGCCCTCCTTGAGCAGGAAATTGAGGAAAACAAAGAAGCATGGCTTGAGAGAGCTAACCAGCATTTGGAGACAAAGCTTGAGAGGGCGAATAGGGATCTTGAGCTACAGAGAAAGAGGACTCTTCATTTTCAGAAGCTAAATCAGTTTGCCAGGCGAAAATTAAAGGTAGCACAAGAGAAATTGAAGAAGTTGAAGGAGAGGCGCCTAGCACGGAAGGGAGGGAAAAGCATATCAGCCCTTGATATTTTGGCTTCAGCTTCGGAGCATGTTTCTATGGACCCTGGAGGGTCATGCATGCCAATTTTGGGCCTGTTTCGGCAACTTTTTGTTTTTTGGCATTTTTTGGGTTTTTGGCCAAAAACTCATAAATTCGCCATTTCAGTTTGATGAGTTGTCAAGGGAGGAGGATGATACCGATGGATTCCATAATTCCATGAGCAGGTCTCCAGCGATTTTCAGGGCATTTGAAGATCATTCGCCCCCTCAAATTGGCGAAAAACAGCCTCATTTTGCACATTCTGCCCGCCATATCAGCAGTCTGCTATTTTCTGGGTTTTTGTACACAGGTACAGTTTTGGATGACTTCCGGACCTCAGATTGAGTTGGTTTCAGTTGCGCCGGAAAGTAGACACAGAGAGATTTCCAACAAGCCCTCATGAGCCCCATTTCGACATCGGTAAGGCTGCCATTTGCATCCAGCAAGTCAGGGGACCTTTTTCAGGCATAAATATGAAGTATTTTTGTAATTTTTGAACTCCAAAAATCTGCTTTTCCCAAATGTGCGTTAAGCTATTTTTATCATTGGGAAATCATGTAAAGTCAATATAATTTCCGTTTTTAGCAGTTTTTTAGATATTTTACGGGATATTTTGTGCCTTGGGCTTTGCAAAGCCTCAAGGACAAGTTTAGATATTTTGACTTGGCCAATGGGATAGCTAGTTGCTCCATGAGGTTTTCCTCCCTCAAGCCTATTTATTCCATGGTTCTCATTGTAAATCAGAGGCTGAACTTGAGAGAAGAATTTATACATTGGTCATATGAGCTTTGAAGAATACACTTGAGTTATGATTTTTGGACTGCCTCTTGGATGCTTTTGAGGAATGATGAAGGATTGTTGATGGATTCCTTGACATGGTAGAATGGTATAGTGTTCCTTGATATGTTTTGTCTTCTAGTTTTCATTCATACTACATATTTCTTGCTGCTATAGATCAATAAAGATTGATTTTGAGATATGCCCATGGAGGCACCTCAAAATCCCTGAATCTTCATAGCTTGATGTTTTCTTCTCCCTTAGTTATGCTAAAGAATTCTTAGTTGCTCTTTAGTAACTTAAGGTATTGTTGCTAAGTTTTATTCATAAGTTCTATGTATGTTGAGTAGGATGTATGGTTTTCCCTACCTACCTATCAGCTACCCATAGTTCTGTCCATAAAACTTTCTCTTTGACTGATTTGTTGATCATCTTGTTGAACCAAGGAGGCCTAGTCCCGATCTAGCCCTTTGCCTAAAACTATGAAAACTTATTTGTCCAAGTGCCCAATGACTTAGAGAATATGTTTAGGCATTCCGGCATAGTTTATGAGTTGTTAGCTTGTCTCATGTGTTTTCCCCAAAGTCTGATAGCCATTTCCCGAAGTTAGAGGGTCTTATACCTCTATGTATGGCTGGAATGTTTGATTTCTATGTATTAATTAGCTTATAGTTATACTTAGCATGATTAATGGCTTGCTATTACATGTTTATTGTCTACTATTAACTAGTTACACTTGAAATCCCTTATCTTTCACCAACTTGTTGTCCATTCAATCCATTTTGCCCAGAGATCCCTTCTACCGTGAATCAAATCGGCCCTACAGCAGCTTTACATCATCACCTCATAGCTTCCTTGACCTGTTTGACCCCATAGCCCAATTTATCTACATCTTGTTATCCAGTTTATGTATTTGATCAGTTTCATTCCTCACAAACTTAAAAAACCAAAAAACTAAAAACACACTTCATAACTAGCCTAATATCAGAACACTGCAAGTAAACACACCGACATCTTTTGCACTTATAGAGAGAGCCCTCTCTGAGTCCAGGAAGGCTAGGTCCTTGGGCTCCAAAGCTTGGTTTGATGTTACATCGTCATTTGGCTAGCCAATCGGCCAAATCACGGGACCCTAACATAATGGCGATCACGGTGGGACCCTGAGTATTAAACAAACTTAGTTTCCCTAATCTTTAGAGACTTTTGAGAATATTAGCTGGCTGACTTATCCCACCGCTCTCTAACATAATGGCGATCACGGTGGGACTTTGAGTCAAAACATCCTAGGTATCCCTTAGGAACTCTCAAAATCTCAGTCAAACTTAGAAGAGTAGAATCTGGTTGTCTCACCATCCTAGCAAAATGATGACTCAGCTATAGGACATTCTTCCAAACCTTAGGACTACATAAAACTCAGAAAAAACCCCAAAAACACTCCCTTAGATTGGCTTTTGACAATATTGGTGGTGGACCATACAAGTATACCTCAAAACAAACTGAAAATCCACCTGGCGACTCCACTAAACTTCTAGTAAGCCTTACTACTTTTCAAAACTCTAGGCTACTATCCGATAGACCTTTCCCATCACTCGCTAACATAGCGGGAGATGGTAAGACACTGAGTACATAATAGTCCAGCAAAATCTTATAGACTCTTTGGTCCTTTAGGTACCATAAACAAGCAAGCAGTCCATAGACTCATTTTTTAGAGTAAGCTCTTTTTGTTCTCATCACCCTAGCAAAGTGTTGAAACAAGTCTAGGATACTTTAACAAACCATAGGCTGCACATAAAACTCAGAAAATCCAAAAAAATTCTCAGATTAGACTTGGTGGTGGACCATAGCTATCTTCACAAAAAACAACCCAGTTCCACTTGGCGACTCCACTAATCCATCCCTTTTATTTTGACCATCCTTCACCTTAGTAGAACTTTAGAGAAATCACTCATCCAAAACATTCACCAATACCATTCTCTTTAAACTCTGGATCTAAAATCTGGCTTCACGAAGAATCAATACCAGAGCTCATCCAGACCCAAATCCCCCTATCATAGTAGATGACCCAGAGAAGATTCTGTGGCAAGCTTCCGAAACTGATCATCTAACTTCTGGTAGATTCACCCGTAGAACAAGATCTGCACCTAAACATCGCACTAGCCTACTAGATTCACCTTTGGAACTAGAGTCATCACAAACTCTTCCCAGAAGCAAATCATATAGTAGGATAGACTTTGACGATCTTGAACCCCTAAACCCACCACAGAGTCCTATTAGAGAAGCTTCACCCACCACTCCTCCTGATTTCCAGCTTCTTTATCAATTTGGCTCCTATCATCCTAGATCTGCTCAAAACCAGATCACTAGTCCAAGTTCATCCGCTACACCTGGTCAAACCACCACTGTTCAAACCACTTCATTTCAGCCCACTAATCCTCATCTTGCACATCATCCACTAGCTCCAGTCATGGCAGCCTGGTATGCACCTTTGGTGTTGCCACCACCCTTGGCTCCTCTCCCAAACAAATATCAAGACAAAATCCCACACTTTACTAGAGAAGACACCACCACACCTCAACAGCATATAAGTAGGATGACTGATGCTTATGAATACCTAGAGGTACAAGACGAGACTGTCAGAATGAGAATATTTGCCCAAAGTCTTGGTGGTGAACCCAAAGCATGGTTCAAAAGCTTAGCTCCAAATAGTATCCATGATATCCCAGAACTACATCAAGTTTTCAGAAATAGGTGGGAAATCCGAAGAAACCCCATTCAAATCCCGTCATAATATAACAATCTAAAACGGGAAAATGGGGAAAGTGTCCAAGCTTACTGTACTAGGTTCAACAGTGTATATAACTCCCTCCCACCTCATTTCAAACCTCCACTTGGTCTAGCCTTGGCAAAATTCCCCGAGGGTTTTGATCCGGACATGACATATCATCTGAGAGATAAGGATTCCCCTACCTTGGAGGAAATGCAACAAATAGCCATAAAAGCAGATGCTAACTTAGCTGAAAAAAGAGCTAGAACTAGATCAGAAAGAAAAGTCACATATAGAGATGAGGTCTCCACTTCATCACCTTCCCTAGATCCCCGAATAGATGACTTAGTCAAATCCATGGCTAAAATGTGGGAGAAGATCAATGAAAAAGCTCCTGTTAGGGACAACCAACCAAACCCTCCAATCAGAAACCGAAACCAAAACTTTAGGAGGGAGCAGCCCCAAAACAGACCAAGGGATAATGACCAACAGATTAGGCCACCATTCAATGAAAACTATGTGGAAGAAGATGATAGGGACTCAGAACCTCTTGATGAGCATCATTTAAACCTCATAGGGTCTGACAATGAGAGTGAGGTGTACCTCACCAAAGAAGAACAAGCGTTCTTTTCTCCTGATCAAGATGAGACCAATTATGAAGATCCCGATGACCCTGCCATAGAGTTTCAAAATGCTATTGTAGAAGCCCACAGGCGATATGACCTTAGAAGCAAAAGAAACCAAGATAATGTCAAGAAAGGTAACTCAGATACTGCTAAAGTCCCTAATACCATCCTCAAGAAAGCAGTAGGCAATGACAAAATCAAGGTTGAGAAGACTAACCAAAACAAAGGTAAAACCATTCAGACAAGTACTAGCTCAGACACTCCTAGTACCTCTAAAGAAACCCCAAGGGTGACTGTATCAAAAGAAGTCCCAAGCCAAAGTCAGCAAATTAAGAACATAGAAAAGGTTATGTCTGAAAAAGCTGAAACAAATATGCCCAAGCTACCTACTCCTTTTAGCTTCGAAGGGGAAATTTCCAAAATAAAAGTTACCATACCCCTTACAGAGTTAATAACTATAGATAGGTATAGATCTCAAATCTTCAAAGTCTTTGACCTAGAAAACAAGGTTGATACCTTGAATCTAACTGACGACAAACCTGAGCTTTTATTTGGCCCTAAGGTAGAAGGTGAATACCAAGAAGGATCTATTTCTCCTTTCTACATAAGTTTAAACATCCGGGACAAAATATTACATAATGCCATGTTAGATTCTGGTGCCTCCCATAACCTCATGCCTAAAGCAGTCATGGAAAACCTAGGACTGGAAGTGACCCAACCTTACAAGAACCTGTATTCTTTCGACTCGAGTCAGGTCAAATGTTTAGGTCTGATAAAAAATCTAGACTTTGCCCTAACAGAACTACCAGCCAAAAACTTAGTCATGGATGTAGTAGTGGCTGACATCACACCCAAGTATGGAATGCTACTATCAAGAGCATGGGCTGCCAAAATACAAGGCAGCCTTCAAATGGATATGTCATTCGCTACTATCCCAGTTTTCAATCAAACTAGGAGGTTATACCGAGAGGCTCGCATGAAATACATGGTTAGCAACAGAGATAAGCCAAACAATACCCCCATCTATTCCATTCATTCCAATTTAGATTATTTTATCTTATACAATGAAGATGATATAAACAAGCAGATAAAAGAAAATGAAGACATGTCCAAACCATTACTGAATGAAGAAATTGATGATCAAAGTCCCAAGAAACCTGAGAAACAGCTTAGTATCATGTATGAAAAAGAAACTCTTTGGAGTATAAGCTTTGATGGTTCTTGTGGCAAGACAGGTTCAGGAGCAGGCATCTGGATACACAATACTAAAGAAGGTCATTCTTTCAGATTAGAATTCCAATGTACAAATAACATTGCGGAATATGAAGCCCTTCTCATTGGTCTACACATGCTTAGAGACTTAGGCGCCAATAGAATAACAGCTCAAGGGGACTCAGAGCTTGTAATCAAGCAAATCAAAGGTGAATATTCAGCCAAGAACCCAAGACTGAGAGAATATAGGAATGCAGCTTTGGATATCCTTAAAACTTTTGAAAAATATGAACTCACCTATATCCCTAGGATTCAAAACAGTCTGGAAAATGAGCTCGCCTTTGCTGCAAGCACTAGCCAAATACCATGTATGAGTGAGCTATATGACATCCAAGTGAAACACCGCCCTACTATACCAGATAATCTTGACCATTGGCAAGTATTCCAAGATGATGATCAAATTGATGATTTCCTCCAATCTAGAAATGAGTTTGAGATAACCAAAACAGACTCAGGAGATGAAGAGAGGAAACCCAACCTAAGTCAAGACCAAGAGCTAAATCCACCTTTATGGACCAATCTAAACCTGGTAGACCATCCATGTGACAGGGAGATAGAAGAAGACATTGACCAAAGAGAACTTGAAGTCTTACACTGCGAAAATGACACCATACCCAGAGGGCTCGCACCTTTAGAAGAATTGTTTGACTTTAATGATGTGGCCAAAAAGCCTAAAATGGAATCTACAGAGGATGACATAGAGGAATACAACATAGGAAATCCAGAAGAGCCTAAAAACATTAAACTATCCAAAACCCTCCCACCTAACATAAAACAAAGGTACATAAATCTATTCAAAGAATTTAAAGATGTGTTTGCATGGGGGTACCAAGATTTAAAATCATATGACACTAGCATCATCCAACATAAAATTCCCCTCAAAGAAAATCAAAAACCTTTTAAACAAAAGTTAAGAAGGATAAACCCAGTATTATTACCATTGGTTGAAAAGGAAATTAAAAAGATGTATGATGCCGGGATAATAGTATCTCTCCGATACTCCGAGTGGGTCTCAAATTTAGTATCAGTTAGGAAAAAGACTGGTGAAATCAGACTCTGCATAGATTTCCGAAACCTGAATAGGGCATGTCTGAAAGATAACTACCCTCTGCCCAAAATGGACCACATACTTCAGAAGGTCGTAGGCGCCAAAATAATCTCATTGCTTGATGGTTTTTCTGGTTATAACCAAGTATTGGTTTATCCTACCGATCAGCATAAAACAACTTTCACCACCCCCTGGGGCACTTTTATGTACGTTAAAATGCCTTTCGGACTAATGAATGCTGGCGCCACATTTCAAAGAGCCATGGACATAGCTTTCTCAGAAGACATAGGTGTTTTCATAGTCATATATCTCGACGATATAACAGTATATTCTAAATCTGACGAAGAACACCTAGCACACTTAAGAAAGGTTTTCAACAAATGCAGAAAGTATGGTTTGTCCCTAAACCCCAAGAAAACACTTTTTGGTCTAGAGGAAGGAAAAATCCTAGGTCACATTATTTCGGAAGAAGGAATTAAAATAGACCCCCAAAGAATCGAAGGAATCCTACAGATAAGTCACCCCAGAAACATAAAGGAATTACAGTCCTTTATCGGCAAGATAAATTTCTTAAGAAGATTCATCCCAAACCTTGCCGAGCTCCTGAAAGAGATCACAAATATGTTAAGGAAGGAGGTCGGGGTTAAATGGACTATAGAAGCCAAAAAATCTTTTGAACTAATTAAAAGGGCTTTAACTGAAACACCAATATTGATAAGCCCTGACTTCACCAAAGATTTTTACATTTTCTCATTTGCCTCAGAACATACAATAGCTGCGGTGTTGTTGCAGAAAAATGCAGCTGGGCAGGAGCAACCCATTGCCTTTTTTAGCAAATCCCTGAGAGATGCTCCCTTGAAATATAACATCATGGAAAAATAGGCATTCGCATTGGTAAAGGCACTAAAGGATTTCCGAGTTTACATCTTGCATTCTCATGTCATAGCTTTCGTCCCTAATACTGTCGTCAAGGACATTCTCAACCAAGATCCCGATGGTAAAAGGGGAAAGTGGATTGCTATCATCCTAGAGTATGACTTAGAAATCCGGCCTACTAAACTAGTTAAAGGACAAGGACTTGCGAGACTAATGGCTGAAACCAACCTCCAAGCTTTAGATATAAATTTTGTCGATGCCTTAGAAGAACAGGAAGAGTGCACACTCCCCCCTATCGATCAAACATTTTTGGATTCACCTTGGTATGCAGACATTCTTTATGTATTAACTTATATGAATGCTCCTCCGACTTTATCAAAAACAAAAGCAAGATTCCTTAAACAAAAATCTTTAAAGTTTTGCATTATAGATAGTTCTCTATATTGGAAAAATCCTACTGGTATGCTGCTTAAATGTTTTCTTGAGTCTGATGCAGAGAAAATTATGCGGGAAATGCATGAAGGGGAATGTGGAGGTCATCTCTACTGGAAAACTACTGCAAACAAAATCCTTAGAGCCGGTTATTATTGGCCCACCTTGTTCCCTGATACTCACAAACTAGTTATGACATGCCATAAATGTCAAATTTTTGATGGCAAGAAAAAGCTTTTACCTTTGCCCTTACATCCCATTATAGTAGAAGGACCCTTCCAGCAATGGGGTTTAGATTTCATTGGAGAAATTCACCCCTCCTCATCCGCTCAACATAAATGGATCCTCACAGCCACTGATTACTTTACCAAATGGATAGAAGCCATACCATCTCGGAACGCCACTGATTCAGTCATCATCACGTTCCTAGAAACCAATATCCTATCCAGATTTGGCTGTCCCAGGAAAATCATTACAGATAATGCCGCTGCCTTCTCTTCCAAGAAAATGATAGACTTCTGTCACAAGTATCATATTTCATTAGGGCATTCCAAAGCCTATTACCCTCAAGGTAATGGTTTAGCTGAGTCTTCTAACAAAAGCCTAGTCAACATTATCAAAAAACTTCTTGAACAAAATCAAAAAGCATGGCATGGGAAACTAGTACACGCCTTATGGGCTGATAGATTAACTACCAATAAATCCATAGGTATGTCCCCTTACCAGCTATTTTATGGTATAGATGCCATTTTCCCAACATCTTTAGGGGTTCCGGTAATGAAACTATTACAAGAAGTCCAAATAGAAGAAAATGACATACAAAGGAGAGTAAATCAGACTATCCATTTACAACAAACTAGAGAAGAAGTTTACCAGAGGGCTCAATTAGCACAAGACAAAATAAAACAGATATTTGACAGAAGAACTAAGGAAAATGATTTTCAAATTGGAGATAAAGTTTTAAAATGGGATTCTAGAAGAGAAGACAAAGGTAAACATGGCAAGTTTGAAAATTTATGGAAAGGGCCTTACATCATCATCTCAGTCAGTGGAAACAATGCTTTCTTCTTGCAAGAACCTGATGGGACTGAAATTTTTGGGGGTCCTGTGAATGGCAGGACATTAAAACACTATTTTTGTCAGGAACTCCATTTTTGAGTTTGAAACACTTTCAGTCATTGTACATACCATTGTTTGAAATATTGAAAAAATAGAAAAGTCAAAAACAGTAAAAGATAGGAAAGTCAAAAACAGTAAAAAGCAGAAAAGAGGGCAAGTGAAGATAGAACCAAGGCCCCATGTTCCAAAAAATAGTCTTTCGGAAAGCGAGCAAGTCTAAATGCCGCTACTAGTGCTTCAATGTCTTGTTCAGCTATCTAGCCTAATCATAGCTGAGCATGTTTAAATTTATTTGCCGATAAGTTAGTGAGCGCCAAGATAGTCAACATTGTGTAAGATTGACTTATCACAGAGCTTAGATTAGGGAGAGATTCTGGTTCCACATGCCTAAAATAGAACCAAAGAGAGAAGCGAGGGATGAAAAACACATTGTACATCTTAGCCCCGCTTGTCTAGTTTCCTTTTATTGCAGAATAACATTTGTGTGCAGCTTGTCTTTATGCCGCAAATGCATGACAAATCAGACTGCCTAATCCTGATTTGATCATTTTTGAATTTCATGTTGTAGATTAGAGAATGAAATCCTGTCAAACCGCTTAATCTTGACAGTCGATCTAGTTTTAGGTAGAGAAATGAAGGAGTTCATCAGCTTAATCTGAACTCCCGGCAGATATAAGAGTAGAAATAGATAGGTTCATTTTGCAAAAAGAAAAATATGCATTGTCAAAAGGCTGCTAGTTCAAATGCGCCAAAGAGAAGAAAAATGTTAGGAAAGATAGTGGGGTAGGTAGAAGTATCATTGATGTTAACCATGCTGTCACTTTTCAGAAATAACATCAAGAGAAGGGTAAATTTTGCGCCAATGGATAAGGCACTGGTCTTCATAAGCCAAAGATCTGAATTCTGGACACCTCCTGACGAGGAGCCGCCCTCCCCAAATGGAGCCACTGTTAGCCATCAGTATTTTTTACATGTTAGTGATGACTATATCTACAGCTGAGTTTTCTAGAAACTGATTTCCTTATGTCAATATGTCATCCAGAAAACCCTCCTAAAACTTTTTTCGCCCTTCTACCTTTTCAGTTCGCCCATGTTGAAATCAAAACCTCATTATCACAATCCTATCTAGCTTCAGCCTTATTGGTCTGCCCATCAGCTTTAAAAGGCAAATCCACATCTGTTTCAAAAGTCTCCCCTATGTTAGGAAGTGGCGCTTTAAGACATTTCACCCTTGGCAATCATCAAAAAGCCAAAAAGCCTCCATCTGCTACAGACCAACCATGACTGACCTCCTACTTTGCAAATTAGTTTTACAAGCAGCCCTAAGTCGCGCCACTCACACCCCCTAGATCTCAGCACTACATAAAACCCAATCTCAAGCTGACTATTAGGTTTTTCACAGTGTTCTATGGTTTCTACAAAGGCAGGAAATATAATTTCATCTCATGGAGTAAATGCTTAAATTTACAGTTAGAGGAACAGCTGATCCTAAATGTAACTTGAGCCTGAGATATGTCTGCAAAACAGAAAGCTACTCATCCAAACTTTACAGCTCTTTCCAGCATGAAAATCACAGTAAGAAAGGGACACCACTGTCTCAGCAAACTGGTAAATTGTCAAGGCCCAGAACCTCCTTCATTTACAAGCAGAGGGTTAGGGCGCCTCCTTCATCCACAAGCAGAGGGCGCTGGCCAATATTGACTTGGAAGATTGCAAAGGTCCAGGTTTTCTTTGTATTGAACAGTGAAACAGTATCTCTAGGTTTTATGAATTTGAGTGATGGTCATAACAGGAATAGAGTTTGGAATATGCTAAGAAAAAGAGTCTGGTCTGATAAAGGAGGTCATCTGAAGCTTTCAAATCATGTGAATTGTTGAAATGAAGAAAGGCATGTCATTGGTGAAAATTCCAATCATAAGTACCCTGTTTATCCACAAGATCAAATAGAACAGATGCTGACAACAAATGCCATTACCCAGGCAGAAGGAAAGTTCTTGTTTTCTCATAAAACACTGACCTCCATAATTACAGAGATTATCCTTCAAATGGTTTGTCATGAGATGACCAAAACACATGATGATATTTTAGTCACCCTTAGAGCAGTACAGAGGAACAGTGTCACTGTGGCTAGGGTTTCTTCTGAAATACAGTGATGCTTGCAAGTAAAGATGCTAAGATTGATGTTTTTCAAGTGGTTTACTCACCATCACATTCAGAGAAAGGCTGTGTCAAACAGAGTTGTCAAAAAGCCTTCAGATACCTTACCTGATGAAGAGCCTCCTCCATGTATGAGCAGATGGCCAAAGCTATTGCAGGTTGCTGAAACTGATTGATATAAGAAAGTAGTGGAAGGATACCAAAAAACTGAATAGGAGTCATTGCACAGGTAAGTGTTACTGTTTATGATGCAAAGGTATTGATTTCCCTTTTCAAAGAGCTGTCTGTCAGACTGTACCTGTAGTGGAAAAGAGAAAATATTGAACATATGCATGCATTTATACCACAAGGAGCAGTTTCTTTAAAGGCAATGATTAAAACAGTACTCCACTATCCCTTGCCCAGAAGCCTAAAGAAACTCCTTTTGAGTAAACAGAGAAGTACAGTATGAAAACATGTCATCAAAAGAGTGCACTTACAGTCCAGAGAGAAGCTTGTGAATCACCTGGAAGCAGCAATTATCAAATCCATCGGAAGGACACAGGCCATCTCATGTTGAATAACACGACAATCGCCAAGGTTGGTCAAAGTTCTCTTTGACACATTCTAATTAATTTTCTCTGGATTATCACTGAGAAAGTAAAACAGTGGCCAAGGTTGAGCTATAGAATGCATGATGAATAGGTATACAATGCTATAAGTGGACAAAGAAGTAGTTTGATAAATTGTTAGTTTTTGAGTTTGGAACAAATGCATCTCTCTCATCATTCAAAGGACAAAGCTGGAGGTCCCCCTTCTAACACCTATGCTAAAGTCCACGATATACACGTGTTCAAAGGTATGGAAGCTCTCCAAATTAAGTTTTGAGCATACCGAAGTTAAGAGAATCAAAGGTTTTTTCAAAACAAAAACTCTGCAAAATACCAAACCAAAGTTCCATTTTACCTTTTAAAATGAAGTGACCGTTGGGGTGTTTTTTGAAAAGGATATAAGTTTGAAGCATCAAAGTAAGAACGTCATTTTCAAAGGTTGAAATAGAGCCCGCGCCTCCATAGCATCAAACAAGAAGGATTCTGGTCGAAATAACATAGTCTGCACGTTTTTGCACCACGCGACGTGCCTGGGTTTTTGCGCGACGTGCCTGGGCTAAAATTTACACATGCCACCTTTGTCGGCGCGACGTGCCTGTACGTTGGCGCGACGCGCCTGTACAAGGCCGCCCGACCATCCGACAGGCTGACCCGACAAGCATTGTATGAGCGACGTGCTGGTGTCAAAGGAGTGCCGCGCCGGTTTTAAAGGTTTTTAATGCTACTCCGGCCCTGCACAAGGGTTTTTCATCAATCTTAAGAAGTATTTCTCATACATTTTGCCGTGCTATTCAAAGCCACCTCGAAGCTACAAGGGAAAACTGTTGATTGACTATTTTATGTTGTTCAAAACCTATTTGGCAAGTGTTATTCATCCTAGCAGAGGTTTTCACAATATCACCAGAGGGCTGCACTTATAAGGGACCATTTATTGTTTTAAAAGAGAAAACTCATATAACCCCTGTCTTAAAGCTCCACAGTCTTCTAAAAACTCTGTCAATTTTTGCTCCAATACTGTGTATTGACAGTCTAATCATATGTGGGGTAGTTTGCTTGAGATGCAAAACAGTGGAAAGTAGGCACACCTGTACAGGACAGAATTGTTAAATGATTATAAGCCTCCTAGGAGCTAGGTGTGTTGGATTGTTGGCTGACATCAAGATCTCTGAAACAAAGAGTGGATTGTTGGCATTTTCTCACAAGCACACCTTTTAGCAACCGCCATTTTCACTCGTATTTTGTCAGGAATGAAGAGTTGTTGGACAGAGGTTTTCACAGAATGGCACACCGAGGGCGTAGGTTGTTGATGGTTGAACTCTAACATTGGAGACAGAGATGTATTGATAGATCTTGAACTCACAAGCAAAGGGTGTGTTTCCTAAAAGCATGGTGCACTGAAAAGCATGGTGCACTGATATGTCACCTAACCTAGTTCTGCCTTTCTTTCACCATATGGTGTCATTTTGAAGAGCTGTTGTTTGTGATATGTTTCAAGAGGAAGGTCATTTCTGAAGAACAGGTTTATCAAAACACTTATCACAACAAGCCCCTTCTAGCAGTCTGCCCCTATTTCACTGTATTTTTCATTAATGTAAGTTTGTTGGCAAAGAGTTTCCAAAGGTGAACAGCATATTGAAAGACAGAGTTGTTGGTGGTTAAATGTAAACATTGGAGGCAGAGGTACACAGGTGATGGTTGATCCTTTAACTTCACAAGAAAAAGTGTCCTTCATAAAGCACTGTGTATTGATTTTTCATCTAACCTAGGTTTGCCCTCTTTTTCACCATATTGTATCATTTTGAAAAGTTGGTTGACAAAGAGATTCTAAGGATAAATAGTGCACTGAAGGGTAGGGTTCGTTGATGGGAATTTAACTTTGGAGGCAGAGATACAAAAGTGGTGTTTGATTTCTTAAACTTCACAAGTGAAAGGGTGTGTTTCCTAAAGCACTGTGCATTGTTTTTTCACCTAGCTTGGGTCTGCCTTTTCTAGAAACCATATTTTATCAGGAAGAGAAATTGTTGACAGAGATACTCTAAAGGTGAATAGGGCTACTTCTAAAGGACAGGTGGTTGATGATTGCAGTTTTACATTGAAGACAGAGATGTGGCTATGATTGCTTAACACTCTATACAGGAAATTGACACAGGAGTTTGTCCCATCTTCACACAGGGTACCATATTAGAAAGTTTTCCTGGCTGAAGTGCATCTAGAGGTGAAGGGTTGTTTTTCTTAAAGAGTGCAGAGGTGGTTTATTCAAAGAAATTTTTTCGCATTTCATCCAAACCACATTGTCTAATCTGTCCAAACAGTCTAGTGACTAGTTTCAATCCAGCAGAATACTTTTTGTCCAAAAGCATAGATAAAATGGCTTCTACTGTCCAAAAGAAAGCTCCACCTTAGCAAATCCCTTCTCTCTTTCATCATTCCTTGATCAAGATTATCTTCTTACACCAGCTGGAGAAAAAAGGGGTTTCATGGGATTCATTCATTAGCCATGCAGATTTCGCCACTGTCCCTCTTGTTCATGTGTCTCCTACTCAGCCTGTCCATCGCCCAGTGCCTTTATCTAGTAGGCCTACCCCTAAAAAACTCAAGATGACCATTGGGCAGCCAAGTGAATAGGGAGAAGGAGAGGGCAGTGAACCACAGGGAGAAAAATAAGGCAGTGAACAGCAGCAGCCAGATTTTGAGGGACAGCAGCAGTTGGAGATCAGTGAACAACAGTAGCTAGATATTGAGGGACAGCAGCAGTTGGAGGTTAGTGAGCAGCAGCAGCCAGATTTTGAAGATCAGCAGCAGCTACAGGTTGATGAACAGCAGCAGACAGAAATTGAAGAGCAGCAGGTTGAGCAAACAATTGAAGCGCCTTTTGAGCCACAAGCTGGGCAGGATGTTGAGGAAGGACAGCAAGCTGAAGCTGCCTCCTTGACAGTGACCAAAACTGTTCCTAAAAAGAGGAAATTGCCCAAAAAGACAACTTCTAGCTTGCCAAGGAGAAAAAGCGCTAGGTTGGCATTCAAAGGCAAAAGTAAAATTGGAGAAAGTGCAAAGCATGGAGGTGAATTAGCTATTATCCCTATCCAAAGTGATGATAGTGACAATGAGGCCCGCCTCCTTGAAAACCTCCTCATTCACAAAGAAGGGCAAATTGAGGTGTTACAAGAAGATCTTCAAAGGGTGAGGAATTTCAACCACTTCTTGGAGGTTGAAAACAAACAAATGAAGTATCATGCAGCCATTCATGAGGCAAGGGCGATCAAGTATAAAAAAGAGGCAGAAAAGGCGCAAGTAAGAATTGAAGAGCTCATTGGCAAATTTGATGATGAAGAGGAGGAAGACCAGCCTAGGCAGAAGAGGCCTAGGACCATCGGGCTTAGAAGAGCCTTGGAGAAACAGAGAGCAGAAGAACAAGCTCATTTCGAAGCCTTTCCTCTCACTTCCCTCCTTGAGCAGGAAATTGAGGAAAACAAAGAAGCGTGGCTTGAGAGGGCTAACCAGCATTTGGAAACAAAGCTTGAGAAGGCGAACAGGGATCTTGAGCTACAGAGAAAGAGGACTCTTCACTTTCAGAAGCTAAATCAGTTTGCCAGGCGAAAATTAAAGGTAGCACAAGAGAAATTGAAGAAGTTGAAGGAGAGGCGCCTAGCACGGAAGGAAGGGAAAAGCATATCCGCCCTCGATATTTTGGCTTCAGCTTCGGAGCATGTTTCTATGGACCCTTGGGGGTCATGCATGCCAATTTTGGGCCTGTTTCGGCAACTTTTTGTTTTTTGGCATTTTTGGGCTTTTGGCCAAAAACTCATAAATTCGCCATGTCAGTTTGATGAGTTGTCAAGGGAGGAGGATGATACCGATGGATGCCATAATTCCATGAGCAGGTCTCCAGCGATTTTCAGGGCATTTGAAGATCATTCACCCCCTCAAATTGGCGAAAAACAGCCTCATTTTGCACATTCTGCCCGCCATATCAGCAGTCTGCTATTTTTTGGGTTTCTGCACACAGGTACAGTTTTGGATGACTTTCGGACCTCAGATTGAGTTGGTTTTAGTTGCGCCGGAAAGTAGACACAGAGAGATTTCCAACAAGCCCTCATGAGCCCCATTTCGACATCGGGAAGGCTGCCATTTGCATCCAGCAAGTCAGGGGACCTTTTTCAGGCATAAATATGAAGTATTTTTGTAATTTTTGAACTCCAAAAATCTGCTTTTCCCAAATGTGCGTTAAGCTATTTTTATCATTGGGAAATCATGTAAAGTCAATATAATTTCTGTTTTTAGCAGTTTTTTAGATATTTTATGGGATATTTTGTGCCTTGGGCTTTGCAAAGCCTCGAGGACAAGTTTAGATATTTTGACTTGGCCAATGGGATAGCTAGTTGCTCCATGAGGTTTTCCTTCCTCAAGCCTATTTATCCCATGATTCTCATTGTAAATCAGAGGCTAAACTTGAGAGAAGAATTAATACATTGGTCATATGAGCTTTGAAGAATACACTTGAGTTATGATTTTTGGACTGCCTCTTGGATGCTTTTGAGGAATGATGAAGGATTGTTGATGGATTCCTTGACATGGTAGAATGGTATAGTGCTTCTCAATGTGTTTTGTCTTCTAGTTTTTCATTCACACTACATATTTCTTGCTGCTATAGATCAGTAAAGATTGATTTTGAGATATGCCCATGGAGGCACCTCAAAATCCCTGAATCTTCATAGCTTGATGTTTTCTTCTCCCTTAGTTATGCTAAAGAATTCTTAGCTGCTCTTTAGTAATTTAAGGTATTGTTGCTAAGTTTTATTCATAAGTTCTATGTATGTTGAGTAGGATGTATGGTTTTCCCTACCTACCTATTAGCTGCCCATAGTTCTGTCCATAAAACTTTCTCTTTGACTGATTTGTTGATCATCTTGTTGAACCAAGGAGGCCTAGTCCCGACCTAGCCCTTTGCCTAAAACTATGAAAGCTTGTTTGTCAAAGTGCCCAATGACTTAGAGACTATGTTTAGGTGTTCCGGCGTAGTTTATGAGTTGTTAGTTTGTCTTATGTGTTTTTCCCCAAAGTCTGATAGCCATTTCCCGAAGTTAGAGGGTCTTATACCTCTATGTATGGCTGGAATGTTTGATTTCTATGTATTAATTAGCTCATAGTTGCATTCAGCATGATTAATGGCTTGCTATAACATGTTTATGTCTGCTATAAACTAGTTACACTTTAAATCCCTTGTCTTTCACCAACTTGTTTTCCATTTAATCCATTTTTCCCCAAGATCCCTTCTACCGTGAATCAAATCGGCCCTACAGCAGCTTTACATCATCACCTCATAGCTTCCTTGACCTGTTTGACCCCATAGCCCAATTTATCTACATCTTGTTATCAAGTTTATGTATTTGATCAGTTTCATCCCTCACAAACTTAAAAACTAAAAAACCAAAAACACACTTCATAACCTTCTCAATTCACATAAGTAAACACCGACATCTTTTGCAAATTTATAGAAGAGAGCCCTCTCTGCCCGAGTCAGAGCTGGTCCTTGGGCTCCAAAGCTTGGTTTGATGTTACATCGTCCATTTGGCTAGCGATGGCCATCACGGGACCACAACACATTCCACACATCTCAGCCACAGTACCTACTTCTTCATCAGCTCAAATTACTTCACCCATTTCACCACCATCATCACCATTTCACACTCAGATTCGGTCATCTAGCATGGTTAAGATCAGTAAGCTTCAAAATACCAAAGTGTCTGAGATAGAGACATTGGAAAAAAACATATCAGAGAGGTCATAGGCAAGTGTTTGATCCAAAAATTGTGTAAGGGGCCTTGCCTTCTTCATCATAAAATTATGTAGACAAAGGAAAGCAAAACATGACAGAGGCAAATATTCAGGAAGAGATTAGGCATGAGGAGGGAAAGCTTCATGAAACAGAAATGGAGTTTGACCTTGTTGACTTGAATCAGCAAGATTATTGTGAGATCACTAACACAGTCATCAAGGAAAAATAGGTCAATATTAAAGAGCTAAAAACTAATCTTGATAGATCTAAATTTTCCATTACCTTTATTGAGTAGGAGAACCAATAGCTAAAGACCAAACACTTCATTGATGAAGTGAAATTCATCAAATCTCAAAGAGAGACAGAAAAATCTAAAGTATTGCTTGAAGAGACACTAGAAAAATATGGTATGCTAGATGAACCAGAAGAAAAAGTGCCAAGAAGAAGGCCCAGAACTAGAGGTTTTAGGAGAGCCCTAGATGTAGAAATGCAGAAAAAAAGGGGACTAGCATATGAGCTCACTCTTAATGAAAACTTTGTAGTGGTAATCAATGAAAATTGGGAGCAATGCCTTGATAGGCCTAACCAACATTTGAGAGGCTCCTAGAGAAATCAAGCAAGGATAATGATATTCAAAGAAATATGGCAAAGCACTATGCCAATAAAAACAAAATTGCAAGGTCAAAACTTAAACAAGCCAATGCAAAAATTGAAACCTTGACCATGCAAGAAAATAAAAGAAGGCTTGATATCCTTGCTAAAGCCTCACTCCATGCCTAATCCTCACCATCATCCACCATTCATCAAATTTTGGCAAGTTTTGATACTTTTCAGGCATATTTTGGTCAAAAGGAGACCACCATTGGATTCATAACAGAGAAAACATGCAATAAAACCATTTTTCTAGCCTTGTTTGGTCAAACTAGCAAGTGAAAAAGTCAAAAAACCTTCAAAAAAATCATAGTTCTGCCTTCTTTTTCACCTTGGTGCTGTGCATAGGGAAGTCTTGGGAGAGTCACTATTTGGGAGGTCAAATCAAGTCAACTCTGCAAACCAAGCACATATCTGGATAGCATACTGGATAATCTTTCCAATGAGCTATGCTGAACTCAGTTTGGACATCTATAACCCCCTCAAAACTCATCTTGAAGATGGTGTTGCACACCTAACATGGCGTTGTGCACCTAACACTGGCGTTGCACACCTGACCGATGTCTGATTTTTCTAATTTTTCTTTGCAATTTTAATTTTCACCTTGATAAATCATGTATATACTGATGTAATTGATGGAAGTAAATGTAATTATGATGTTTTTACACTTACCTAGGGTAAATACATTAGGTGAAAATTTTTGATGACATGTAATGAATCAGTTTGAAAAAATTGTGGGATGAGTCAGTTTGACCACCCTACACTCTAGGTATTCAGGTCAGTGTTTAGTGGAACTGCTCCTCCTCTCATGGATTCGACCCCTGGGGATGGGAGGAGTTGTGTTGAGGTCTATATCATGTACTCTTTGACTCATTTCATAGGTTGGACATTGTTGGATGTTGATTCATTAATCAGAGACTCTAGTGTAATCATTTTGGTAGGAAATTAATGAAAAGGTTGCAGTTATTTCTTTGGGATTCTTGCGGTATGGAAATTTAGCATTTCTATTCTTATGTCTCATTATGTATGAATTTTTTGTTTCATTATCCATCTCATTTCTATGATATGTTGGTTTTTAAGTTGATAAAAAAAATACATCTCTCATGTCCCAAAACCTTCATAGTTTGTCCATATTCTTCAGTTTAGAAAGAATGCATGATTAGCCTTGCTCTTTCTAGCTCCTCACCTATCTGATCCATCCCACTTTCTATCACCAAAGTGATCTTGATTGGCTTCTCATCAATCAACTCATTGTAACTCTTTCAAACCACTTCTAACTAAAGATTAGCCTCTTCAGTTTGAAAGGGATCTCTCAAATGGGGTTTATGATTTTGAATAAGGATAATACTAGATGGCTAACTCTATGAATTGTAACTTGGTTTTTGTATGATTGTACGTTGAAAAATGAAGGCTTGCTACCATTGGACTATGGAGTCAACATCAGTACTCTTAATTATAATCTTTCTTCACATGGAAGCTGAGGCAGATAGAGGTCTTTAATCAAGATGATTCACACACACAATATAAGGAAAACACAGTAATTTCACACCTAAAGGAAGTCAGAGCATAATAGTATGAATTCAGAGTAATTAGAGATAAACTCCACTATAAGTGATTAGACATAAAGATACATAGCAACAACACATTAAACACCTCATGAGAATCTCAGGTGTGGAAGTAGAATGTCACTGTATATTACTAATAATGGACAAAAACATACAAGCAGCAATTTGGTGCAATATTCTCCAACCCTTTGCTCTTCGATGTTTAGTCTATAAATAAACATTCTTTACAATGTAGATGATATATATAGCTATTTTTATCTTTTAATTCTACTCTGACACCTATCATAACTGAAACTATTAACTTGAAACATAAAAAGGACAACTTTCCTTCAAGAAAACAAACTCCTAATAGGACTCTATCTCCTATTTATTACATTCATTTTTCCTATCAGTGAAACAGTTACATAATGAATATCACATGCTCGAAGGACAAATCACCATCACTTTACACAATTAAAACATCCCTATATGTATGGAACATACTCCTATTTTTTAGGGATGGATAACCTTCACTTTAAACGTTGTTTTAACTGTTGAGCTCGTTGTGTGACACTTATTTTGAGAAATGAGTCTCTGCTGATATGTTCCACTAATATGATGGAGGTCTCCAACTGGCTAATGTGCTGTTGGAGTGCTCAAAATTCTTCAAAAATCTCCTCGCTATGAAACAGTGCAGTTTAGGCAATTTCATAGCGAGTTTTAGTAGCATATGAAAACTTGTTTTTCCATCTATCTCTTTGACTCCTTTGTTGTTCCAACACCTTTACTATGCCAAGACACCTTGCAAAAAATCAATCTCCCTCCATAATACTTGAAAAAACTGAGTTTTAAGGAAAAAATGCACCGACAGGAATTTTCATAGCATTTTTCTGGCCTCAAGCCCAAGGTACACTACGAAACTATCCAAAAAACCAGAATTTGTTGAGTTCAAGATTGTCTTCAAAAATTGATCTCCAGAGGTAAAATTTGGGTACTTTGTAAGTCATGAACCTCATCAAACATATTCCAACTCAATTTTTTACTCCTATGGTGTTTCATCTTCATCTACAATCAATTGGTTGATGGGCTCTTCTACCATTGTCATCTTCATTCATTTCTTTTCTAACTCCATTTGAATCAAATCCAGTTTCTCCAAAAGATCTTCCACTTAATATTTTAATGCTATGTTTTTTATTGTAAGTGAAAGTTTATCCTTTCGATGTGTTTCACCTCTCCTCTTAGTGGCTGAGTCCATTTCATCAACTTTTCTGTATTTTCCAAGGTTTTTGAAACACTTGTGACTTGTTCTTCACATATTTTCCTCATTTTTTCAAATTGAACCTTCTCAGCTCTGTGTTTCTTTGCCTCCAGCTTTAAAACTGTTATATCTTTACATGCTTCCTTCAACTGCTCTTTGAGAGCTTCTATTTCTAAATTTTCAATCATTTTCTCTTTTCCCTTTCTTTTCTTGATAACCAGTTCCTCCTTTGCTGGTGAAGACAAATCTATGATGCTTATTGGCTAGGCAACTTCGTTGATTTTCTAAGTCTCTTTTCTTTCCATGACCTTCCTTGCATGTTTTTTCATTGGCTTCCTTGGTTGAAATATGAAACCAGCATCATCACCTGCAAAATTTAGTTTTTTAGCAGTCTTACCTTTCTTCAGCTTTCTTCGTCCATCTTCAATGCCTTGATCAGATTTCACAATGGGTGACTCTTCAATGTCAATTTCATGAAGGATATCCTCCAAATTTCCTTTAGCCAATGTCTGGCTCCTAGTGACTCTCTTGCTGCCTTTTTTGCTGACTGTATGCTTCTTTTTTTCAAGTGCTGCTTGAGGTGTGTCAGTCTACTGCAAAGGTTTTGTTTCCATGTCCACTTGTTCTGCAGGAGATGATCTATTTTCTTCTTCAAATTATTCTGCCATGGCTGGTGATGAAGTGGTTCTAGGTTTGGAGGCTTTCTTTGGAGTGACCACATCAATTTCATAGCCACTCATGAACAAAAATGAAATCTAATCTCTGTCTAACCTCCTAAATTCTTCTAACACTAAAAACTTAATTATACCATGATGAAAAATAGATGTCTCATTTCCTTTTGTCTTGATTTGAAACTTATCTGACATTTTCCCTACACTTTTGTATAAATAGAAAGGCAGGTCAAGTGACCTCTTACCTACAAAATGCAAAAGAATTCTGAGATGATAGGAGTAGACCATGTGAAACCTTCCTTCACAGGTAAAGTACTTTTGAATGACCATCAATAGCTTTACATAATTCTCCTTCATGAAACTCCTAGGGATAGCATTTGTCAAATCAACTTCACTATGTTCTTGCTTGATAAACTATTTGCAATCCTGCATTATGAATTTGATACCTTTAAACCACTGTTCGACTCCTCTAGGAATTCCTGTAGCTAAGGATATGCTCTATGGTGTCACTGTAAGGTTCAGAATTCCAACCTTTGATGTTGTTCCTTTGAAGATGGTGGAAAATCCTTTGAAACCTGTAAATGAAACCCCTGCAACATCTGATAGAACTGCAAGAAGCCAATCCTTAACGTCCATGCCAGTAGGGTCTTCATTGAGTAATTTCATTTCCATGGGCTCATACCCGTGACAATCGCCACCCTTATTTGTTTTCCTTCTTGCAGCCATGGATGCTTTATAATATTCACTGCCTCACTTATTGATGACACCTACAAAGTTCAAATTTTCCAGCAACTTGCTTGGCTCGATGAAGTTGATCTCCAGGGATCGACTCACATGCAAGGATAAAGTTCAATATGAAAAAAGGCTAATTAAGGTAAGGTTTAATGGTTTAACTGACAGCTCAAGATTCAATCATGACACATACAAGCCAAAAAAGTAATGATGACATCAAACACGGCTATGTACATTTGAATTTACCATAACAACCTTGAATGACCTCTACCCTTACTGCTCTAATTACAAAATTACACCTCATACAATTCTGACAAGTCAGGTTAAAAAACAGATTTTCATAGCGAAATTAGTTAAGCCTCTAACAGATTCGCTACGAAACTATTAGGCAGTTTCGTAGCGAAATCTATTGTTTTCCTGTGTAAAATGCTACGAAAATCTGAAAAAGTGATAGATGTGCCCTTTTTATTTTGAATACATGGGAAATGAAAACTGACACCATATGTGACTGATTTGACTGAAATGGCATAAATCAATGTGATCCTAAAACTTAGGATACACTTAAAAAATGCAAAAAATTTCCTATACCACATTAAAATGGATTAGGAGACCTTATCCCTTTGGTGAGTGTCCTATATGACCCTATCAAGAAATGTTTCACAACTTAATGAGTGATAATACCACTCAAGAAACCCTAATGTTTTAGGTTTTCTACCTACCTTTCCCCATTGAACCTCTGCAACCCTAATCTTATTTTCCCTTACCTAGCCTCTTTGACCTAATTCACCCATCCAACAACCCAATTCAACCCAATAAAACCCCTGTACTTATACCTAACCTAAAACATTAATTCATCCAACCCTATTGGTTGTGATTTATGGAGAGATACCTTTTTGGTTTGGTAGGGCTAGATACCAAGCCAAAATATTGGTCTGTGGTTACCTCTTTTTGGATTTCTTCTTCAGCCTTAGAAATCTGGCGGAGTGATAATAGGGTGTAAATGAATTCAAGTTGCTAGGCTTTTCTAATGGTGTCTTCCTTTGAGGTTGGTCTTTTCGTCACCGCGTCTTTTGAAATATCAATGGTGAGGGTTTTAAAACATAAGTCCAACAACACTCTGTTGTCGAATTTTTCTTTACACAAACTATCACGCCACCACCCTTCATGGAGATGGTTCGATATATGGATGATTTTTGTTTGTCTGAAATGTGTCAGAAGTTCCATTCCTGAGTCATGATGAATGGGGAGCTAGAAATATGTGAGGAATGAAATAACGAGGGTGCTAAAGGTTCCATGTGATGCAGGCGTCTTCTCGACATACCATTTCTCTGTTGGCCCTATGAGGGTGCATTGAAATAGTCTCAGCCGAATGGTATCATCAATGATATTATTCGATGAACAACACAGGTGGAAAATCATTATATGGTTTTCAGGGTCATCTGCCTGCTTCCTTTCAATTGTTGGGATATCAGAAGGGATCTTTGTGGGCATGGGGGGCCAATTAAGGCCATGTGTAATGGGGCAATTTTTTAGCTTTGTTAGATCTGGAAGATTTAATGATGCTAAGAAGGGTAACTTGAATTTACTGCCATTGTACTATGTTGAGAAAGATATTTTGAATATGTTGGTTTAGGGGAGGTGTCTGGGGAATGTTACCTCGTGGAGTACCCTAATGGATATTCTACTGACTCCTTGGAGGGGTAGCTACCTTTTGACCTCGAGGGGTCTTCGGAGGAGTTTAGTGTGGTGACCCTATTGGGTTTTCCACTAGTGTTGTGGTTGGTGACCCTTGGTTTTTTCCAATCAAATATGCCTTGATAAAGGATGTTCTGATAATGATGGCAGTGTGACATCCTTTCCACCTGAATGGTGGGAGGGCTGAAACTCCTCCCTTTAATGGGGGGAGGTTTAAGAAACGCCTAGATCGACGAGGTTTTTTTGGGTCCCATATGATGTCGATTGTAGAAATTATACAAACAATATGTATATCGATGGATTCAATCTAATCATGCAATACACTAGATCAAAATACTAAATCCTTCTATAATTAATTTGAGAAAAATAACAATGATCCCACAATCACACCAAGTAAGAGAAAGAAGCAAATCAATTCACAACACAGATATTTTTCCTAGTAAAAGCTTGCTGCTCAAAACCCCTCTATCTATAATGTATAATGAACCAAGGAATCATGAAACAATTATAATGCACTCTTCTCGCAAGAGTCTGTTGCACTTTGCTAATTGTCTCACACTGATCCAAATAAAATCGGGCCAACAGTTAGCCTATTCTCAGCATCTCTTCAGCCTTCCTTTCTCATGCAATTCATTAGGAATGTAATCCTTTTTCTTTAGAAATTTCATCCTTCCTTGACTACGCAAACATCATGGTCAATACTATTTTGTTTTAATTGCATCTGTGCAGTTTGCTAAAAATACAACTAATAGTTAACTTCCCTTTAACCTCTGTCTCAATTGGGTATTCATCAGAACTGACATGCATGCAAATATTAACAGTAAATCATCATCCACTTGACAAATCACTACATGTGAATTAAATTTGATTTAATTCACTTGACCTCTCACTAGTGCAAAAATCAGTTACAACTAGTTAGACTGACTTTAACTCACTTAACCAGGTTAACTAATTACGCATGCATTAAAATAATGAACTAACTGTAACATGGACTCAAAAACTAATAGAATCACTCTACATGCCTCACAAACCATCCTCAACTCGAAATTCATGAGCTAACTGAGTCTATCACACTCAGTTAACTATTACAAGTGTTTATGAAATAAGATTACAATTTATTGTCCAATTTAATTAGGGGAAAATAAATTAGGCACATTTCCAATTTATTTAATAAATTGGCTTGCACACTAATGTATCACAAGGACCCATCACTGTGTGACATATGGTCCCAAACTAGTGTTTTTTCTATCATGTTGTTTCTGGATGCCAATTTCACTGTTCCCTGTTGTTATGCTCCTATAACAATAGGTGTCATATTTCATGATTGACTTGATGAGCTATGCAATATGTTCATACCTTTTCTTGTTGCAAAGGTTTTCCATATTCTCAAAAAATCAAAAAATTTAAAAAATGTAAAGAGGGTATACCCTAAAACAAAATCAAAGGGTGAAAAGAATAAAAATGGCCCAAAAAAGTAAAAGAAAATGAACCCTACCAAAAGAAAGGCCAAGGAAAGTGTGCGAGTCTAAATGCCACTACTTTTTGCTATGATGTAATAATAAAATTGTGTGCAACTTGTATTCTATGCCACAATTTATGAATAGTCAAATAGTTAAAGCTTGGCTAGTTCATCTTTCAATTTTATGTTTTAGAGATAGAGAATAAAATCTGACCAAACTATTTAATCTTGGAAGATAAGTAGATAGGTAGAGTAAATAAAAAGAGCTCAACAGTTTAATCTGAGCCCTTGGATGTAATAAGGTTAGAATTAGATATATTTCCATATGTAAAAGAAAAAGTGTGATAAGGGTTTGCCAGTTTAAGTGCACCCTAATAAAGAAGAAAAATGGTAGGGTAAAGTAGGGAGGGTAGGTAGATGGTGTTGCAGAATTACTTGTGATGGATAATGTCTTTAGATGTGTTAATTTTTACTTTTATCACAAGTATAAGACAGACATTTCACTTGATGCAGTTCAAGCAAGACAAGGTTAAATAACTAACTTCCATTCACATTTTTCCCTAAAGATTTCACTAATTCCCCCTGAAGTATTAAGGTCTTTGAAAATTAAAGGGGCTCAGAGCATTTCTCTGACTTTTGGAGGGACCGAACCCTCGGTCCAATGATTTAAGAGCCTAAGTACTTAGAATCATCCATAAACCATTCATTTGATTTCATAAACTCATTTACTAAATGTAAATTCCTACTTTACTTAGGAAAATACATAACAACACCTAAAAAACCCCCTTTTTTTTTCATCTTTAGCCTAAGTTTGAATATATACGTGAAATGTTTTAACTTGGCGCTTTTCATTTCATGGTCATATTAACTTTAATACATAGTATATAACACCCAAATAAATTTTCACCTTTTTCCCGTATTATTTTAATAATTCCCAATTAATATAATATCCCACCCGTTGGTTGAAAAATAACCATATAACTTTAATTAATTGGTTGAATTTTCAATTAAATAAACTCCACCGTATAAAGGAATTAATTAACTCTCCAGGTTAATTAATAACTTAATCCGTCAATAGAAACGCCCCCGATGCAATTAATTCATAATAAATCACATTGGGCCCGCTATATTAAATCCCCGCCATCTCGCCTTCCCGATGACCGTTCGATCAATCAATCCAAGATCACCGGTTATAATCCATATCGCTGGCCATCCTCGTCTGAACGATAACGTGCGATGGCCAAGCAGTTTTCTGAACAGTCTCGTGCCACGCATCATTCATCGTATGGAATCACTCGCCCTTCGCCTAATACCACTTAACTCCAAAAGCGGTGCGATCACATACCGCTTACCGCCTCCCACTAACGAAAAAACTTCACATCGTCAAGTCAGCACCATCTGTCCACTGTTCATTCAAAGCTTACCCGCCAATATCAACCGTTTACCCATTTAAACACAAACACCCTAGTGTTGCTCATTTTCACCTGATTGTGCAGTAAAACCCTTTGTAACCCAGCTGCGCCACCTGAAGCCTCTGTTAACCAATTTGAGCATGGTTTACCTCCCAAAAATCATTCTAGATTCACTCCACAGACCTCTCAAAATCAAATGAAACATTTTCGACCTCCCCTGCAAACCAATGCTTTCTTAACAATTTGTTTTGTTTTACAGGTGATCAGAAGACCACATCCTTGGATAAACAGTCTTAATACTAGTAATAAGACTTGTTTACTCCAAGAGTGTTATCAAATCTATTCAAACAGAGATGGAAGATAAAACATACAATTGAAAGACAAGCAAAGGAAATAGGATATTAAACGATTTACTGTTGAAACAGACAGTAAAAACCTAAACTACACATTGAAGGTAAAAGGACACAGTAAAGAACAGTCAAAGAGTATCAGGGTTAAAGAGTATCAGATTGAATACCAAGTCAAGTAAATCAGCTAGCATGAAGATAAACAGCAGGGAAGACAGTTACAAAACAGAACATACAAGTTCATGACAAAGTGAAGACAGATAAAAAATAGAGCGGTAAAAAGTAAAAAGTAAACAGTAAACAGTGAAAGTAAACATGAAGATATTAAGGGTTAAACAAAGATGAAAACACTTTCACCAGCCACAATGAATTTTATCCAAAGTAAAAGTGAAAAACAGTCAAAAGAAGTTTAAGGTTAAAAGATGAAATTAGAGCAAAAATGGTACATTCTTCAAAAATTTCCTGTTTAAGTCATAGTTTTGCAGAAACTATTGTGATCAATCCAAGATTAATTTTTCAAAAATGAAGGAGGTTTACATTCTTAAGTGGAAAATATACAAAAACCTCTCTCACTTTTCTAACATCTATTATGGTTTTGGAAATATTAAACAATGTTGGAAAGCACTTTTTGTAGAAAATTCCAGTTAAGTCATCATTTTGAAAAGAAGATTGTGGCCAATCAGAAATACATTATACAAAAATGAAGGAGGTTTTTTATCCTAAGAGAACCATCTACAAAAACCTATCTCACATTTTTCACAGTGATTTCAGAATCATAGATACATGCACATCTTTACAGGTTATTGTTCAGACTCTGTAAAACTCTGTTTTACACATATTTTTGCAGAGCCTATTGTGCACAGCGAAAGAGGAATTTTAGGAAACTGAAAGAGGTTTATCTCAAAAACATATTTATCCACAATAACCACTTTAATTTTTTACATATATATTTAGGATTTAGAAATACAAAGATATCATTGGACCCCAAGTTTGCATAATTGTTGGAGCAGAATGCACAAAGAAAAGAAGCAGTTAGTGACTTGGATACCTCATCGTCAACTAAGAGTTGGATAAAATTCGAAGTATCTTATTTTTCATCACCTATCCATAACAAATAGTGCCAAATATATGCATTATTTTGAGTGTCCTTTACTTAAGTTCTATTTATGTAAAACAGTTGGAGAGATTTGTGAACTAATCTTGATATTTTTTCAAGATATTTTAGTTTAGAATTTGTATAAATAATTCACTCTTGGAAGTATTTTGGGGTGGATTCTGAAAATTTTCTGTAACATTGACTATTTTGGAATATAGTGCTATTGGAGATATTTTTTGTGGCTAAGCTGGATGATGAATTGAAGCGAAAGACTTTTTGCAGGATTCATGTGTCAGACTACAGATCAATAAGTCATCTTTCTCTTGTGCTTTAAGTCTTTATATTTGTTTATTATATCACTGTGTTTCATTTCTGAATGATCAATGAAAAGGAGTAAATCATAAATTGCTTAAGTGTAATCTGATTTTAATCATTTTTATTCTAAATGTTTTCTTCTAAACTGGTTTTAAACAGCGAATTCTTAATTGCTCTTGTTTTTCTAGTTCAATCATTTTGATTATTTAATAAAGAATACTTAATTTCTCTTTGTTAATAATCACTCAATTTTCCCTCTTATAAATGTGTTGAAAGATTCTTAATTGCCTTTCATCCATTTAGATTCTGCTCCATTTCACTTTAGATCTAAAATTGTTCTCTGTTTGATTATCTTGCCCTGTGAAACCATCTTTTGTGTAAAAAATTAATCCAGTAAAGCCATCTTTTCGACTCCATAGCCCAATGGCCTGAATTACTCAATCTTGCCCTCAGCTATCGAACTCCACCACCCAAACTCAAACAAAACCCTTGGAATTTATAACTAGCCTAATATTTTCTCAAACAAAGCTAAATTTTACAGAGAGAGCCCTCTCTGGGTACAGATTGGCTAGATTTTGTACCTAAAAGTTGGTTTATGGTTACATCGGACCCATTTCCTCCTGAGTGATAACATAGCGGCGACCATACTGGAGATCTGAATAATTTTATTGTTACTATTGTTTATTTTATAAACTATAGACGGAGCCTGAAGTTAGCCAGGTAGCCTTTGAAATTGCTCTTGCTTTGCAATTGCAAAAGTAAATAAATGCTGCTTCAATCTATCTCTGGTCTAGTTTATGGATTGAACATCTGGTTTCAAATACTTGATCAATTCCTCTTGTCAAATAAGTCTTTAAGAAAGTTTAAATCTCATATCTAAAGCCTCTTAAAGAAATCATAGAAGTTGTTTTGAAAATTCATAAAAAAAAACAAAATAATCATAAAATACTCAAAATTTGGTTTCCTGAAGAACTAACTTTTTCTTCAGAATTGTTTTACAGGTTTAGATCTGATCTATGATGGTGGACAGGGATCAGACACACAAAGGTTAAAATCATCCACCTGGCGACTCCAAAATCAATTTCACTACTAAGACTCCACTAGAGGAATGAACCTGAAAGAACGATACGAAAAGATCAGGCTTTTAACTTGGATTGTTATCCAAGACATTATGTTCTTTCTAAATTGATAGAGTTTTCCAATGTATATTTTATTTTAGAGAAGATATTAGAGTAGTTTTTAATTTATCTCTTTTGAAAATTGTAAACATAAAATCTCCATGCACATTTGAGCATCATTCTTCTGACTCTTTTGATATCATTTTCCAATCAAGACACTGTTGATCAAAGATCCAGAGCTTCAAGTTTCAGAGCAATTCCACAACCAAATAATCCATATTCCAAAGCATTAATAGTGATACAGGATGACAGGGTTTGTGGAAAATTTTTCATTTGATGAAATTTTAAATGAATTCAGGGATGAGTTATCAAAATTTCAGCTTGATGAAGATTTTTTAAGAGTTGTATTTATAATTGTCAAAATAATAAAATACTCTCATGAAATTAAAATGTGTTTTCTTAATTTAGTTGTTGAAAAATATGAAAATGAAATTAAACTTTTGCATTCTCAAATTCAGTCATATAATTTTCGAGATCCTAAAGAATTCTTACAAAATATTCCTTCTCCAAACCATGAGGAAATTTTACTACCTTTTGATTTGCAGATTGAGGATGATTATGCTTTCAAAAGAAAAACTGAAGAATTAGTTGCAGGGTTTAGAATTGAGGATATAGCTGATAAATTAGACAATGAAGGCCCAAAAGAAACTATCACACTTTATGCTTTTGTTGATACTATAGCAAATTATATGGAGATTCTTCTCAACTCAAAATATTTAACACGTTTTCTCTATGAGGACCAAATACATCAGCAGTGGCCTTTATATATCACAATTTCGATTATGTGGGTACATCATCAAATTAGGCTTCTTATTTCACTGACAATTAGTCAAACAGTTCATTTGTTTCTGCAGTTGCTTGATTGGCTTCATTGGCATTTTTGTATTACCTGATTCAATAAGATTTTTAGTAGATTAGAGTAGGTAAATGAGTGCTAATAAGCTCAGAATTTTGAGCATTTTTTTTAGTTTTCAATTTTCAGCTAGTTTTTCATTAAGTTGGTTTGAAAATTTTTGTGTGTTGTTTTAGTTTCAGATCAGATTTCAGGTTGCAGAAAAAGGACTATATTCAATTCAATATTTTCAACCACAACAAATGCATGTTTGGGATTGGAACAAGGCAGAAGATTTCCAACTGGGAAACAAAGTTTTAAGTTTTCAGTGGATAGTAACTTACTGGAGTTGAAGCCCGAGGAGAAGGCCCTAAGATTCAGAAGTATTACTGTCATACATACAATAAAACAACAAGCAGAAGAAGATTCCATGGTTCAGTCATAATTACTTTGAGGCTATCTGACCTGCTGTTCTTGACTTTTCATGAGGAAAAGCCATCCCCAAGTGGAGCCAGTGTTAGACTCCTATACCAATAGGTGTCATATTTCATGATTGACTTGATGAGCTATGCAATATGTTCATACCTTTTCTTGTTGCAAAGGTTTCCATATTCTCAAAAAATAAAAAAATTAAAAAAATGTAAAGAGGGTATACCCTAAAAGAAAAATCAAAGGGTGAAAAGAATAGAAATGGCCAAAAAAGTAAAAGAAAATGAACCCCACCCAAAGAAAGGCCAAGAAAAGTGTGCAAGTCTAAATGCCACTACTTTTTGCTCTGATGTAATAAACAAAATTGTGTGCAACTTGTATCCTATGCCACAATTTATGGACAGTCAAACAGTTTAAGCTTGGCTAGTTCATCTTTCAATTTCATGTTGTAGAATAGAGAATAAATATCTGGCCAAACAGTTTAATCTTGGCAGATAAGTAGATAGGTAGAGTAAATAAAAAGGAGCTCAACAGTTTAATCTGAGCCCTTGGATGTAATAAGTGTAGACTTAGGTAGGCTTGCCATGTAAAAGAAAAAAAGATTGATAAGGGTTTTCCAGTCTAAGTGCACCCAAATAAAGAAGGAAAAAATGCTAGGTTAAAGTAGGGAGGGTAGGTAGATGGTGTTGCAGAATTACTTGTGATGGATAATGTCTTTAGATGTGTTAAATTTTACTTTTATCACAAGTATAAGACAAACATTTCACTTGATGCAGTTCAAGCAAGACAAGGTTGAATAACTAACTTCCATTCACATTTTTCCCTAAAGATTTCACTAATTCCCTCTGAAGTATTAAGGTCTTTGACAATTAAAGGTGCTCAGAGCATTTCTCTGACTTTTGGAGGGACCGGACCCTCGACCCAATGATTTAAGAGCCTAAATAATTAGAATCATCCATAAACCATTCATTTGATTTCATAAACTCATTTCCGAAATGTAAATTCCTCCTTTACTTAGGAAAATACATAACAACACCTAAAAAACCCCCTTTTTTCATCTTTAGCCTAAGTTTGAATATATATGTGAAATGTTTTAACTTGGCGCTTTTCATTTCATGGTCATATTAACTTTAACACATAGTATATAACTCCCAAATAAATTTTCGCCTTTTTTCCGTATTATTTTAATAATTCCCAATTAATATAATATCGCGCCTGTTGGTTGAAAAATAACCATATAAATTTAATTAATTGGCTGAATTTCCAATTAAATAAACTTCGCCCTATAAAGGAATTCATTAACTCTCCAGGTTAATTAATAACTTAATCCGCCAATAGAAATTCCCCCGATGCAATTAATTCATAATAAATCACATTGGGCCCGCTATATTAAATCCCCGCCATCTCGCCTTCCCGATGACCGTTCGATCAATCAATCCAAGATCAAAGGTTATAATCCATATCGCTGGCCATCCTCGTCCGAACGATAACGCGCGATGGCCAAGCGGTTTTCTGAACAGTGCCGCGCCACGCGTCGTTCATCGTATGGAATTGCTCGCCCTTCGCCTGATACCACTTAACTCCAAAAGCGGTGCGATCACATACCGCTTAATGCCTCCCACTAATGACAAAACTTCACATCGTCAAGTCAGCGCCATCTGTCCACTGTTCATTCAAAGCTTATCTGCCAATATAAACTGTTTACCCGTTTAAACACAAACACCCTAGTGTTGCTCTTTTTCACCTGATTGTGCAGTAAAACCCTTTGTAACCCAGCTGCGCCACCTGAAGCCTCTGTTAACCAATTCAAGCATGGTTTACCTCCCAAAAATCATTCTAGATTCACTCCACAGGCCTCTCAAAATCAAATGAAACCTTTTCGACCTCCCCTGCAAACCAATGCTTTCTTAACAATTTGTTTTGTTTTACAGGTGATCAGAAGACCACATACTTGGATAAAAAGTGTTAATACTAGTCATAAGACTTGTTTACTCCAAGAGTGTTATCAAATCTATTCAAACAGAGATGGAATATAAAACATACAGTTGAAAGACAAGCAAAGGAAACGGGTATTAAACAATTTACTATTGAAACAAACAGTAAAAACCTAAACTACATATTGAAGGTAAAAGGACACAGTAAAGAACGGTTAAAGAGTATTAGGATTAAAGAGTATCAGATTGAAGACCAAGTCAAGTAAATCAGCTAGCATGAAGATAAACAGCAGGGAAGACAGTCACAAAATAGAACATACAAGTTTATGACAAAGTGAAGACAGATAAAAAATAGAGCGGTAAAAAGTAAAAAGTAAACAGTAAACAGTGAAAATAAACATGAAGATATTAAGGGTTAAACAAATATGAAAACACTTTCACCAACCACAATGAATTTTATCCAAAGTGAAAGTAAAACAGTCAAAAGAACAAAAAAGTGAAAAGATGAAAAACACAACAAGAAGGAACATTTTTGCAGAAATTTCATGTTTAAGTCATTATTTTGAAGAAACTATTGTGTTCAATCCACGATGAATTTTGCAAAACTGAAGGAGGTTTATGTTCTTCAGAGGACCATATACAAAAACCTCTCTCAATTTTCTAACAGCTATTATGATTTTGGAAATATTAAACAATGTTGAAAAGCATTTTTTGCAGAAAATGCTAGTTAAGTCATCATTTTGCAGAGAATATTGTGGCCAATCCGAAATACATCATACAAAACTGAAGGAGGTTTTTGTTCCTAAGAGACCCATCTACAAAAACCTCTCTCACTTTGTGCACAGTAATTTTAGAATCAGAGATACATGCATAGCTTTACAGGCTATTTTTCAGACTCTGTAAAACATTGTTTTACACATATTTTTACAGAGCCTATTGTGCACAGCTGGAGAGGAATTTTAGGAAAATGAAAGAGTTTTATCTCACCAACATATTAATCCACAATAACCTCTTTCAATTTTTACATATCTATTACGGATTGAGAAATACAAAGATATGATTGGACCCCAAGTTTGCAGAATTGTTGGAGCAGAATGCACAAAGAAAGGAAGCAGTTAGTGACTTGGATGCCTCATCATCAACTAAGAGTTGGATCAAATTTGAATTCTCCTCTTTGTCATCACCTATCCATAAAAAATAGTGCCAAATAGATGTATTAGTTTGAGTGTCCTTTACTTAAGTTCTATTTATGTAAAATAGTTGGAGAGATTTGTGAACCAATCTTGATATTTTTTCAAGATAATTTAGTTTAGAATTTGTATAAATACTTCACTCTTGGAAGTATTTTAGGGGGATTTGAGATAATTTGCTGTAACATTGATTTTTTCAGAATAAAGTGCTATTGGAGTAATTTCTTTGTGGCTGGCTGGATGATGAATTGAAGCGAAAGACTTTTTACAAGATTCATGTGTCAAACTACGGATCAATAAGTCCTCTTTCTTTTGTGTTTTAAAGTTTTATATCTGTTTACTATATCACTGTGTTTCATTTCTAAATGATCAATGAAAACGAGTAGATCAGAAAGTTCTTAAATGTAATCTAATTTCAATCATGGTTATTCTAAATGTTTTCCTCTAAACTAGTTTTAAATAGTGAATTCTTAATTGCTCCTGTTTTTCCAGTTTAAGCATTTTGGATTATTTAATAAAGAATACTTAATTGCTCTTTATTGATAATTACTCAATTTCCCTCTTATGAATGTGTTGAAAGATTATTAATTGCCTTTCATCCATTTTAAATCCATTTCATTCATTTTAGATTCATAATTGCTCCCTATTTGGCTATCTTGCCCTGTGAAACCATCTTTTGCTGAGAAATTCATCCAGTAAAGCCATTTTTTTTTGACTTCATAGCCCAATGGCCTAAACTACTCAATTTTTCCCTTAGCTATCGAATCCCACCACCCAAATAAAAAAAAAAACTCCTAGACCTTATAACTAGCCTAATATCATTCAAAACAAAGTTAAATTTTACAGAGAGAGCCCTCTCTGGGTACAGATTGGCTAGATTCTGTACCTAAAAGGTTGGTTTGTGGTTACCTTGGACCCCTTTCCTCTTCCCTACAACTTCAAGGAAAATTCTGAGTGATAACACCTTCTATGTGTGATTCATACTCTCAACAATACCATTGTACTATGGTGTATATGGAACAATATGTTAATTGTTCCCTATGTAATGTAGTAATTTGTAAATTTATTATTAGCATATTTTACTCCATTATCTATTCTTAACCTGTATAATTGATGTCCATATAGTTTTCCTACAGGGGCCTTGTAGGTCAAAAATTTCACTCTTAATTTTTAAGAAATAAACCTAAGTGCATTTAGAGAATTAAACAATGAAAGTTAATAAGTACTTACACCTAGAGAAAGGATAAATAAGTGAAACCAACAAATCACTATCAACAAGAAGTAAGGGAGCCAAGGTATGCCAAGTGGGACATTTGTCAAAATTATCTCGATGATTTTTTCTAATAACACAACTAACCCAAACACCACCTCAGCAAGAAATGAGAGGAATAACAATCACCATAATTTTATTACATATTTATTGCAATGAGAAATAGTTTATATTACCAAACCAACATGCCCCTCCACCCATGTGATTAACCTGTAGTTGCAACACAACCCACACTTAAGTTATGACGCAATTGTAGGCCAACCACGTGGGCAAGGGGAGAGGTCGATGGACACACCAAATTTTGATCAATGCTTCATGATGAGAAATAAAAAATAATGGACAATATCATGGCCCAAAATTGTCAAATTTGTACAACCTGGTAATATCATCAATAATGCCAATTGCTAGGATATTTTAAATCCTTGATTAACACTTGGTGAGGTGAAAATGTCATTGTTTTACCTTCATGTGAATGAGTGATTTCATATATTGATAGAAGGTAATAAGAGATACTTGGAACACACATTAAATCATTAAAATGGCCATTATCTAATTGAACTATTCCACGTCTAACCATCATCACCAACAAATATTTGGTTGGTTTTATATTCAGTAAGAGAATAAAAATATTTTTATCTTTATCCATATGATAAGAGACTCTAGAATAAATAAGCCACTAATTAAAACAATAAGTAAATGTTATATTGAATAAAAAACTAGAAGCAAAAAATGTATGTAGATGAGAAGAAGAGTTGGAAAAATAAGAATCAAGGTTATTGTTATGCATATTCATTATTACTTCTAAGGTATCCATCCTTTTAAAACACACAACCTCTAGACTGTTATCTCACCTACAAAAAGTGCAATGTCTCTAAGTATTCTTACATTTTTTTTTATCCTTTGTCACCATTGGGGGTAAAGGTTGGCTATGAGGGTATGGGGACTTTGTCATGGAATTAAGGCTTTTATATATGTGCATATTGTTGAATCCTTAGTTAAAATGAGAGGGGGGGTGAATCAATTTAACACATACATAAGATTTTTATATTTTTCATAAAAATTATTTACAGCTTAATTTTATAACCAACTTTAATATGTGAATAGCCTTAATATGTTGCAACAAGATTTAAATTAATGTGACACCAAACTTATTATGAGAGCTGCAAACATTAAGCAGATTGGGTAGATCATATCAACACATAGGCAACACACATAGAGACAGCAGATATAAGTGGAAACCCATAAAGGGAGAAAACCACATTTTATTATTGTTGTGATGCAAAGGCAAGCTCCAACTCCCTCTCACCACTGTTTTTCTGCAGGAACCAACCTACAGGAGGCTCCAACCTCAGTCAGCTACAACTGACAACTATCAAGCTTCAACTTGATAGGGAAGCTCCAACTTCCTCAATTTATCAAAATAAAATATTTGTTGATTTACCTCAGATATCAGCTCTGTTCTGTAGCATCTCTTTCTGCTCCTCTCTTTCTTATCTTCTCTGCCTCAATTTTCCATACTCTGCATTCTCTATCCTCACTCTCTAACCTCTCTATGCATATCAATGTGATATCATTTATAGACATTTCCTTATGACTATTTGTATTCCCTAGGGATTTTGAAATGGATAGCCATACCTCTTAGCCTTCTGCCTTCTCATTTCTTCTCCAGCTTACTCAGAAAAAATATAACTGTATGTACCAATTTTTATATTACAGTGGGATTTTTGTTTTCTTCTGGAGACTTGCCAATGCATCACAAACAATATAAACCAATTAAAACATTTACATTTAATTACAATGAGAACTCCAGCTCAACTCATTCAGCCTCTTGGATCACTGTGTATTTGTCTTTTCTGTGACTGTGTCTGTCTTTTTCTTCTCTGTATGCCTTTCTGTTCATTGTTGTTGCGTAACTCCTGCATGTATGTAACTGCACTTTTATATATAATGCAAATAAATTCTCAGCATAATAATAATAAGGTGTTTTTAACATATGCACTGCTGTGTTATATAACTTAAGTAACTTTCGGCAATATAATGATAAAAGATCATTTTAATACATAAAATGCCCTTATGGGCCCACTCGCCGAACTTTCTCTATTCTCCGATGCGATGTATCACCTCTCGAATACTTCTGATTGCGATTAATCACAATCGCAACTTCCATTTATATGTTCTGATGCTCTGCTCCTTCTCCGATGCGATCAATCTCTGTTCACTTCGATGTGCCGATGCGATGAATTGCTCCAATGCGATGTAACACTGTTCACTTTGATGTGCCGATGCGATGTAACACTGTTTACTTTGATATGCCGATGCGATGAATCACTCTGATGCGATGTAACATTGTTCAATTTTGATGCCGGAACTCAAACATATATGAATCATCATTTAAAACATATCGGGTCTGGAACTCAATATAAATCGCAACTTTTGTTAACATGTTCCGCTTCCAAGTTTCTCCGATGCGATTGGTGAGGGTCCCACCAAGTTAATAAACTCTTCGTATATAGAGTGTTGCACACACTGTCAAGCCTTATATCTAAGGTTTTCGGTCATTAGTCTCCATATAAAGAATTCTTTTTGTTCAATATAAGAATATGTATATATATACATAGGAGTCTATTAATCCAAAGTCTCCATTCTTAGTGTATTTCATATTTGAGCTCCGATCATTTAATATACTTTCAGCTGGGCCCCAACGCCTTCTCCACTTGTATTACCATATTAACACTCACATTTTCATTTCCAAAGAAGTATCAAGGTTTCTCCGACATAAAATATTTCACACAACACTTAACACTTAATATTTGAACAGTATTCATATGCACTTGTTAACACAGTCGGTCGAATCATCTTCTATACTTTGGTTAAACCATCGCACTAATATATATAGCAGTAGTGACTTTTTGGGCCCACAACCTCATTCAAGGTTTAACTTTGGTTTATGCTCCAATCGTCGATATATCATAACATAAAAGCTGGACTATACAACATAGCCCGATATGTAAACCCTCAGCCATATCATTATAACATATCCACATTATATAAATTGCTATAGGTCCGCACCCTTTGTATCATTTCATTCGAATCATCAATCAACTTATAACTAAACCCAACGCGACATTTTAATACACAACCATTCCATGGAGCCCACATTACATATGGCCCCACTAGTTAATGCACCTCTTCAATCGACGGTTGTGAGCTCATCGCTCCTCCAACCTCAATCCAATGGTCCTTAATGGTTTTCGCGTTTTTTATTGGTACGAGGTTTAACACTTCAAATTTGCGTGAAAAAAGTTGTTTTACAAAACCGCCTGAGGACAAGTGTCCTTCAATGACATATATTGCGTTCATTTTGGCAATAATGCTTACCACTTCAACCAACGCGCGAATCCACTGGTTTTGTGGCCCTCCGATTTTACTGTTTATGTTCGGGGTTCCGATTATAGTCATGGTTCCGCTCCAACAAAAACTTCGTGCCTTCGTTATATACATATACATATACATATAATCTCTATTTAAAAGTTTCATTTCTTATTTCTTCAGCACTTTAATATATGAACCCTGTTTCAATGTTATGTTAATACAATGCTACCATACGGTTTAACACCTGCGTTACGTTTTTATTACCCCTTATACACAGAGCCTCGCTTCCGCCCTTTTTACACGATTCCGCATCTCCTGCAATCATTTCACTGTTGGTTTGTTAACGGCTCTACCTCTGCTTCTGCTGCTCAACTGTTTCATCTCTGCCTCTGTATTCTCTGTCTCCGCCTCTGCTGCTCTGCCTCCTCTGGTTCCGCCTCCTTTCTCTGTCTCTGCCTCTGCTGCTCGACCGTTTCATTTCAACAGTCTTCTTCCGCGTGTCTCCTTTGCGTTGCTTTGCTTCTCTTTTTGCTGCCCTGTCTCTGTAAATAAACTCTCCCTCTGTTCTTCTCATGCTCCCTGTAAATGTTACTATACCATTCACCAAAGACCTGTTGTCTTCTCCTTTGCTTCTGTTGTTGTCCTTTTCCATCAATGACAACACTTCTAACAGTCTCCCCCTTTGGCATTGATGGAAATACGCTTCCTCTTCTTGCCTTTTAGGACCCTTTATTCTGTTGCTTGCTATTCCTCCCCCTTTGACATAAATGGCAAGGGGTTCCTCATTTCCCAGTGTGCTTTATAATCTCATCCACGTTGCTCTGATCTTGAGGACCTGTTTCATGCTTTCCTTGCTAACTAATCTCCCCCTGGAATGATATTTTCGTTTTTGTTCTCCCCCTGAAATGATGCTTTCTCTTCATATCAGAGAGTAGCATCTACAGATACTACCCCTAGTCTATCTCTCAAATACTCAAATGGTCCTCTAGCAAGAGGTTTGGTAAATATATCTGTTGTCTTTTCTTTTGTTGGCACATACTATAACTCTACTACCTTCTGAGCTACTTGTTGTCTGAGAAAATGATACTTGATTGGAATATGTTTAGTTTTTGAATGAAGCACATGATTTTTTGATATGCTTATAGCACTTGTATTATCACATTTGATAGAGATAGGTTCATCAATGCTTACCTTCATGTCTTGGAGGGTTTTCTTCATCCACATGACTTGTGTGCAACATGCTGCTGCTGCTATGTATTCTGCTTCTGCTGTAGATAGAGAAATAAATGTTTGTTTCTTGCTTAGCCATGCCACCAGACTTTCTCCTAGATAGAATGCACCTCCACTTGTGCTTTTTCTGTCATCCACACAGCTGGCCCAATCTGCATCTATGTATGCTGTCAAAGTGAAGCTTTTACCTTTTGGATACCAAAGTCCATATTGTGCAGTTCCTTGTAGATATCTGAATATTCTTTTGACTGCTAGAAGGTGATTTTGTTTAGGTGCTTCTTGATATCTAGCCACAATTCCTACTGCCAACATAATGTCTAGTCTTGTTGCTGTTAGGTACAGCAGACTTCCTATCATGGATCTGTAGAGTCTTTGATCTATACCAGTAGATCCATCATCAACACATAGCTTGCATCCAGTGATCATGGGAGTTGACGCAGGTTTGCAGTCTTCCATTTTGAACTTTTTCAACATCTCTTTTAAGTATTTTTCTTGTGAGATGAATGTACCTGTGTTCTTTTGTTGAATTTGAAGTCCTAAGTAGAAAGTGAGCTCTCCAATCATAGACATCTCAAACTCTGATTTCATCTCTTCAACAAATCCTTTTGCTAGCTCATCTTTATTGCTTCCAAACATAATGTCATCAACATATACTACAACAATAAAGAGTTTATTTTCATGGGCTTTTATGAATAGATTGCTGTCTACTCCTCCTCTTTTAAAGCCTTGTTTTTGCAAGTACTTATCCAACCTTGAGTACCAAGCATGAGGAGCTTGTTTTAGTCCATATAAAGCCTTCTTTAGTCTGCACACATAGTATTCTTTGTCTGTTAAAGAGAAACCTTCTGGTTGTTCCATGTAGACTTCTTCTTCTAGATCTCCATTAAAAAATGCAGATTTCACATCCATTTGATATACCTTGAAGTCTTGGTAGCATGTAAAGGCCAGAAACATTCTGATAGCTTCCATTATGGCTACAGGGGCAAATGTTTCATCATAATCAAGTCCTTCGATTTGTGAATATCCTTTGCAAACAAGTCTAGCTTTATTCCTGATTACCTGTCCTTTCTCATTCATTTTATTTTTGAATAACTATTTTGAGCCTATGACATTTTTCTCAGTGGGTCTAGGAACTAATTCCCAGGTATTGTTCTTCTTAATTTGGTCCAATTCTTCATTCATAGCATTCACCCAATACTTGTCCTTGCTAGCTTCTTCAAACTTCTTTGGCTCTATTTGTGATAACATGGCTATGTATACCTCTTCTGTCTGTTCAGTTAGCTGCCTTCTTGTCTGGACCCCTACTCTCTTGTCTCCAATGATCTAATCTTCTGGATGGTTATTTTGAGTGTATCTTGAGGGGGATTTCGAGCTCAGTTCAGCATCTTCTGTTGTCTTGCTTGTTTCATCATCAATTTGGTTTTCTTCTTCATGGTTGTCTGAAGGACTGCTGCAGTCTGTACTTCTTGTCTTGTTTGGAAGTTCTTCATCAAATCTTACGTCAATGCTTTCTACAATTTTTCGAAGAGTCTTGTTGTAGCACCTGTACCCTTTACTCTTGGATGCATATCCTAGAAATATCCATTCATCTACTCTTGCATCAAATTTCCCTAGATTTTCATCATTATTCTTTATGTAACACTTGCTTCCAAAGATTCTAAAGTGCTTGATTGAAGCTAATTACCATGACATAGTTCATAGGGAGTCTTGTCACTGCTTGGCCTTAAATGAGCTTTGTTAAGGATATGCACGACTGTGTGTACTGCTTCTTCCCAGAAGTTTTGAGGAATATTACTCTCTTGCATCATGGCTCTAGCAATTTGTTGTACAGACCTGTTTTGTCTCTTTGCTACTCCATTCTGCTGAGGTGTCCCTGCAATAGTAAATTGTTGCTTTATCCCATGTTCATTGCATAGGTTTGCAAAGTCATAATCTGTAAATTCACCTCCTCTGTCTGATCTGATGCATTTTAGCTTGCATCTTGTTTTATTTTCTGCTAAAGCTTTGAATATTTTGAATTTCTCCAGAGCTTCCGATTTATTCTTGAGAAATGCAACCCATGTCATTCTGGAGAAATCATCTCTTATCAGCATGAAGTAATATTCTCCACTTGGTGTTTTAGTTCTTGCAGGTCCACACAGGTCCATGTGCACAAGCTAGAGTGGTATTCTTGTTGATAACTCATCTTTGGCCTTAAAGGATGTGCGGGTCTGTTTGCCCAATTGACAAGATTTGCATATGGTATTGGAAGTCCTTTTTAATTCTAGCATGTCTCTAACAGCTTTTTTCTTGCTCAGTCTGATGATATGATCGAAGCTGAGATGTCCCAGTCTTCTATGCCATAACCATGACTCCTCAAGTTTGCTAAGATGGCATGCTTCATCTTCCTCATTCACTATGTAAACATTACTCTCTGTTCGAACACCTTTGATTTGACTTCACAGTCTTGTGCTCTAAAAAGAACTTCGCAGCCTTTATCACACATTTGAATGACACTCAGAAAATTTGCTTTCAACCCATCTACAAATAGTACATCTTGGGCCTTTCCTCTGCCATTATCTAGGCTGACTGAGCCTTTTCCTTTGATTTTTCTTGATTTATCATTGCCAAAAGTAACATTTCCAGATTTCTTTTCATCAAAAGTGATAAACTTGCTTCTGTCTCCAGTCATATGTTTTGAGCAGCCACTGTCTAGATACCATTGGATTTTTAGGTCTTGAGCAGTTAGAGCCAGGTCACATTTATTCACCTTCTTTTTCCACTAGAAACATCCTTTTGTTTGATATATTTTGTGAGATGATGAACCACATCCTCTGAGAGGACATTTGGAAGGCATATGTCCAACTTTATTGCATACACAACACTTGATCATAAATTTTGCAGGATTGTGAGTATGAGTAAATTCTCCTTGATTCATTAACCTCCTTGAGGTGCTGTACATCAATCTTTGTCCATATTTTCTGCACTCAATTATTTTATGGCCAAATTCCTTAAATAAAAACAGTAACCATAGAAAAAACTTGCATACCTGATGTGAGGTTGTCTTCTCCATTTGTTTGCTTGAAATAGTCTCTTCACTGTTTGCATCTTTTGCTGGTTTGAATTACTCATCCTTGTATGACAGTATGTAGCAATGTGTCCCAGCTTGTGGCAGGCATAATAGGTGGCATTTTTCATAGGAGGGAAGAATCTCCTTTGATGGATTCCAAATTTGATATACTCAGGGGTATATGAGCCTTTTTCTATTGTCTGAGTATTTATTTCATTCTTTGTTATTAGAGGTTTCTTCTAGTTTCTGTCTCCCTCATTACATGTTTCTTCTTTTGTAGTAATTATTTGAGCTGCTTCATCAGCCTTCTTTGCTTTTACAAAAATAATATTTTTGTTTTCCTTTTCTTTCCTTTTACTTGATTCTCCTTCATAGCCTATCCCAGTTTTTATCATAGGAGATCTTTGAGCATCCAGAATCTCGTTCAACTTACCAGAGCTTGTTGTTTGAGAAGAATTTATAGCCACTTTCCTTTGGGAATTTTCTAATTTCTTCCTCAGACATACTACTTCTTCTTCCAACTTCTCTTGTTCTTGAGTTTTATCCTTGATTTGCTTAAGTAACATGTCTTCTATCTTCTTGGCTTCTTCAAGCTTTATCTTTAGCTGCATGAGGACTTCTGAATTATGTTCTTCTCGTACATACTTGAGGAGAATGTCTTTTTTTTTCTGCACTTTAGTTTGAGTCTGTCAATCTCCTCCAGGGCACTTCTTAGCTCCCCCTCAAGGTCAACTTCACCTTCTTCTTCATCTTCTAGAAGGAGTCCTTCAAGTTCTTCTATGGCCATCAATAAAAATTCAGAGGTTCCTTCTTCACTTAAGGATTCATCTGAGTCTTCAGATGCACTGCTGTCTTGTTGAACATAAAAATATTTTCTACTGAATTTCTTTCCTTTCTGCTAGTTCTTTGATGTAGTTTTCTCTGATTCTTGAGCCTGATTCTTTACTTTATTGTGAGGAAACTTAGCATCATAGTGTCCAACTCTTCCACAGTTAAAGCATTTGAAAGGAAGTTTACCTTTGTATTTACCTGAACCTTTATCCAGTTTCTTGACAAATTTAACCTCTTCTTCATCAGAGCAAGAGCATATATCTTCCTTTTCTTCTTTGTTATTTTCTGTTTTAAAAGTTGCCTCCCTCGCACTTGGCTTCTTCTGTGGGAGTCTCATCTCATAGGCTGTTATATTTCCAAGTAACTGGTTCATGGTCAAGGTTTCCCAATCAACTATTTCTTCTATTGCAGACACCTTGGGATTAAAACTGAGTGGAAGAGATCTTAGAATATTTTTCACAATTACACTTTCTAGTATGGTTTCTCCAAGAGCTTTCATATTGTTAACAATTTCTGCAACTCTTAAGAAGAAGCTGCCAACATCTTCATCATCATTCATTTTTAAATTTTCAAACTAAGCTCTGTATACTTGAAGTTTGGCTGTCTTTACCTTCTTATTTCCCTCATGGATGTTTTCAAGAGTATCCCACATATATTTGGCAGTCTTTTTGTGCATTACTTTGATAAATTCAGCCTCACATAGTCCATTTAAGATTGCATTCATTGCCTTTGCATTTGCTACAAATTCTTGTTTAGATTATCTCTATGGGTCAGTAGCCTTTGGGGCATATCCAAATTCCACAGCAACCCAAACCTCTATTCCTAGAGACATTTTGTATGCTCTCATTCTGATTTTCCAGAAGGCATAATTAGCACCAGTGAAAAAAGGGGCTTTATTGGTTGAGCATCCTTCTTGACTAGCCATTTTGGGGACCTAGGATCTCCTTTCAATGGTTAAACTGGTACTAAAGGAACTGGATTTGATACCAATTGTTGAATCCTTAGTTAAACTGAGAGGGGGGGTGAATCAGTTTAACACATACATAAGCTTTTTATATTTTTCATCAAACTTATTTACAACTTAATTTTATAACCAAATTTAATATGTGAACAACCTTAATATGTTGTAGCAAGTATTAAATTAATGTGACACCAAACTTATTATGAGAGAAACAAACATTACGCAGATTGGGCAGATCATGTCAACAAATAGGAAAAAAACATAGAGACAACAAATATAAGTGGAAACCCATAAAGGGAGAAAACCACATCTTATTATTGTTTTGATGCAAAGGCAAGCTCCAACTTCCTCTCACCACTGTTTTTCTGCAGGCTCCAACCTCAGTTAGCTACAACTGAAAACTATCAAGCTTCAACTTGATAGGGAAGCTCCAACTTCCTCAATTTATCAAAAGAAAATATTTGTTGATTTACCTCAGATATCAGCTCTTTTCTGTAGCATCTCTTTCTGCTCCTCTCTTTCTTATCTTCTCTACCTCAATTTTCCATACTCTACATTCTCTATCCTCACTCTCTAACCTCTCTATGAATATCAATGTGATATCATTTATAGAGATTTCCTTATGACTGTTTGTATTCCTCAGGGATTTTGAAATGGATAGCCATACCTCTTAGCCTTCTGCCTTCTCATTTTTTCTCCATCTTACTCAGAAAAAATATAACTGTATGTACCAATTTTTATATTACAGTGGGATTTTTGTTTTCTTCCGGAGACTTGCCAATGCATCACAAACAATATAAACCAATTCAAAAATTTACATTTAATTACAATGAGAAATCCAGCTCAACTCATTCAGCCTATTGGATCACTGCGTATTTGTCTTTTTTGTGATTGTGTCTGTCTTTTTCTTCTCTGTATGCCTTTCTGTTCATTGTTGTTGCGTAACTCCTGCATGTATGTAACTGCACTTTTTATATATAATGCAAATCAATTCTCGGCATAATAATAATAAGGCGTTTTTAACATATGCACTACCGTGTTATATAACTTAAGTAACTTTCGGCGATATAATGATAAAAGATCATTTTAATACATAAAATGCCCTTACGGGCCCACTCGCCGAAATTGATCCATTCTCTGATGCGATGTATCACCTCTCGAATACTTCTAATTGCGATTAATCGCAATCGCAACTTGCATTTATATGTTCCGATTCTCTGCTCCTTCTCCGATGCGATCAATATCTGTTCACTTCGATGTGCCGATGCGATGAATCACTCCGATGTGATGTAACACTGTTCACTTTGATGTGCCGATGCGATGTAACACTGTTTACTTTGATGTGCCGATTCGATGAATCGCTCCGATGTGATGTAACACTATTCAATTTTGATGCCGAAACTCAAACATATATGAATCATCGTTTAAAACATATCGGGTCCGGAACTCAATCGCAATCGCAACTTTTGTTAACATGTTCCGCTGCCAAGTTTCTTCGATGCGATTGGTGAGGGTCCCACCAAGTTAATAAAATCTTCGTATATAGAGTGCTGCACACACTGTCAAGCCTTATATCTAAGGTTTTCGATTATTAGTCTCCATATAAATAATTAGTTTTGTTCAATATAAGACTATGTATATATATACATAGGAGTCTATTAATCCAAAGTCTCCATTCTTAGTGTATTTCATTTTTGAGCTCCGATCATTTAATATACTTTCAGCTGGGCCCCAACGCCTTCTCCACTCGTATTACCATATTAACGCTCACATTTTCATTTCCAAAGAAGTATCAAGGTTTCTCCGGCATAAAATATTTCACACAACACTTAACACTTCATATTTGAACAGTATTCAGATGCACTTGTTAACACATAGTCAGTCGCATCATCTTCTATACTTTGGTTAAACCATCGCACTAATATATATAGCAGCAGTGACTTTTTGGGCCCACAACCTCATTCAAGGTTTAACTTTGGTTTATGCTGCAATCGTTGGTATATCATAACATAAAAGCCGGACTATACAACACAGCTCGATATGTTAACCCTCGACCATATCATTATAACATATCCACATTATATAAATTGCTATAGGTCCGCACCCTTTGTATCATTTCATTTGAATCATCAATCAACTTATAACTAAACCCAACGTGACATTTTAATACACAACCATTCCATGGAGCCCACATTACATATGGCCCCACTAGTTAATTCACCTCTTTAATCGACGGTTGTGAGCTCATCTCTCCTCCAACGCCAATCCAATGGTCCTTAATGGTTTTCGCATTTTTTATTGGTACGAGGTTTAACACTTCAACTTTGCGCGAAAAAAGTTGTTTTACAAAATCGCCTGAGGACACGTGTCCTTCAATGACATATATCACGTTCATTTTGGAAATACTTCTTACCACTTCAACCAACGCGCAAACCCACTGGTTTTGTGGCCCTCCGGTTTTACTGTTCATGTTCAGGGTTTTGCTTATAGTCATGGTTCCTCTCCAACAAAAACTTCACGCCTTCGTTATATACATATACATATAATCTCTATTTAAAAGTTTCATTTCTTATTTCTTCAGCACTTTAATATATGAACCCTGTTTCAATGTTATGTTAATACAATGCTACCATACAGTTTAACACCTGTGTTACGTTTTTATTACCCCTTATACATAGAGCCTCGGTTCCGCCCTTTTTGCACGATTATGCATCTCCTGCAATCATTTCACTGTTGGTTTGTTAACGGCTCTGCCTCTGCCTCTGCTACTCGACTGTTTCATCTCTGCCTCTGTATTCTCTGTCTCTGCCTCTGCTGCTCTACCTCCTTTCTCTGTCTCCGCCTCTGCTGCTCGACCATTTCATTTCAACAGTCTTCTTCCGCCTGTCTCCTTTGCCATCTATGCTGTCTCCTTTGCACTGCTTTGCTTCTCTTTTTGCTGCCCTCTCTCTGTAAATAAACTATCCCTCTGTTCTTCTCATGCTCCCTATAAATGTTACTATACCATTCACCAAGGGCCTGTTGTCTTCTCCTTTTCTTCTGCTGCTGTCCTTTGCCATCAATGATAACACTTCTAACAAAGACAAGATCATATTGTTTTTCAACACAAATTCAAGACAAGTCAAAGAAAAATTGCAGCAGAAACAAGTGAAGAAAGGGTTGAAGATTGCAATAAGAAACAGTGAAAGGGGCATCCTGAAACATCATCCTTGATCCTAGTAAAAAATAAGCACCTAAACTAGGTGGGGCCCATGCAGGCTATTTTTAGGTGTATGTCTATTTTTAGAATGGTGAGCATATTCTAAAGTTAGCAGGATGTTGATTCTAGATGGTTGAGAAAATTCTATCTTTGGATGAATTTCTATTTTTAGAGATATGGGCAAAGTCTTTTTATAGATCACATATCTAAAAATAGAATGCATGCCATTTATTATTAGCCCTTAATGATAATCAAACAATAAATAATAAATTATTCTCTTGGAGCACTTGATTTCAGTGAACAGATGTGGCACATCAGTGGGCTGAAGGAATTACACAATTCCTAGGTTGGTTGGTGACTCATGCATGGAGGACTTCATTATAACTGATTGTGGAAAGTTGTAACATAGCTGGAAGAGTAGTTATGGGAGTTGTTATTTAGTTTAACTCAGTTAGGTGAGTTAAACTCAGTTGTGCTAGTCATCACTCATGATACACTAGTGAGAGATGAGTGAATTAAGTATTTAATTAATTCACAAGCAGTGTCTCTTATGCAACTGAATAAATACAACAGTTAACTACTTGCATGTCAGTTCCAGTGGAGACCAAGTGGAGAGATAGGTGAAAGGGTGTGATGGACTATTAGTTGTGACTATAGTGGAGCATTCAATGCATCCACACACATATTGGAGATTATTATGAGGATTGCGCAGTCAAGGCAGGAGGTAATAATTCATTCAGAGGTTCTTCTTCAATAGGGATTACGCATTGGAGATAGGCTGTCAGGAGGCAAGAAATTGGTGCATAGATATGCAAATTTCTGCATGACAGTGTGAGACGATTATAGATTGTACTGAGAGCTCTATGAGCTGAGCTTCATATGAGATTGTTACATGTTCCATTGATATACATTATTTTGTTTATAAATTTATACATGGTATCAGAGCTAAAGAATATTGCAATCTTGAAGCAGTGTTGAGTTTTATTGGTGGAAACAATTCGAAATCGCTGCAAGAATTTCTTGGTGCGAAAGTTGAGTAAACATCGAAATGGATTTCAATAGTTTGTGGTTAGAGTTTGCACTTGAGGGCAGCTTGAACTACATTTCATGGAAGAATAGGATGGAGGTAGTGCTTGAATATAATGGCTTGATGGAATTCATCGAGAAAGATATTCCTAATCCCACTTCGACGGATGTTGCATTACTTGACGCATGGCAAAATAAAGTAGCAAGGGTGACGAGGATTCTATTGGAAGGTGTGAAAGACCATATTGTGCCAAGCCTTCATGGGAAAGCCTCTCCATATGCAATGTGGAAGAATTTGACAGATCTTTTCCAAAGCAGCAACAACCATAGGAAATTGGCGCTAAAGGATAAACTCAGAAAAATCAAGATGGAGAAGAACGACACTATTTCGGTATACTTGATAATGTTTTTCCAATGCAGGGATGAGCTTGGGAGTGTAGGAGTCAATGTTTCTGATGATGATCTGGTGAGCCTGGCTCTCCTTGGAATTCTGAAGAGTTGGCACAGTTATGAAGACTCTATCAATGGACTGGAAAAATTTCCTGATTGGGAGCTACTTTGGTCTGATCTAGTGTAGGAGGAGATAAGGAAAAACAACAGGGATGGCTCTTCATCAAAGCATGATGATGAAGAGGATTGTGCTTTGGATGCCAAGGTGAAGAATAAAGGGAGGAAATTCCACTCTAGATCTAAGGCCGATGAATATGGCAAGGAGCACAACATGTCCAAAGTGAAGTGTTTTCACTGTCACGAGTTTGGACATATTTCCACAAATTTTCAACATAATAAGAAGAACAAGATGGTTGCTGGAGCTATAGCTGGTGAGGCTCTTGCCTCACAATTTGAGCTTGAATTATCATTGATCACATGCATGGTGTCTATTGCATTGGGATTGGGGTGGTACTTTGATAGTGGTGCTTCCTTTCACATGACAGGAGATGAGAAATGTTTCAGTGACTTGGTGGAGAAAGATCTCCAGATGCATGTTGAGTTGGGTGACGATGGATGATATAGTGCGACCTGCATTGGTACCATTACCTTTCATAGGGCATCATGTAAACTCTTTCTTTTAAAATATGTTGTGCATGTTCTAGGTTTAAAGAATAATTTAATCTCAGTCGCAATTTTAGAGGATAGAGGCTATGATGTTGTCTTTAGTGAAGGAAAAGTTTTCCTATGACAAAAAGCAACAAGGAAAGCCAAGAAGGGTGGGATTTGAGTTAAGAATCTCTACAGACTTGAAGTAGATGGGATTTCTACAGAGCTTCCTACTATTGGGAACTGCGAGAAAGACATACAATTGAAGCTTGAGAGGGAGAAAGATTTGCATGCAGGTAAGAGTGAACCTTGGGATGTGGAGCAACCACAAGATGAGGATCATGGAGTGGGAGCAACCACTCATGCAGAGAAATTTCATGCTAGATGGGTAAAGGGAGTGCATGCAGCTTTACCATCAGGTGAGAGGTGGGGCAACATGCATGAGTAATCCTAAGAAGATATTTCTGGGCACAATTCATTGAGATGGTGTGGCTCTCATGAATTGAACCTGGCTACGAGACGCCCATAAAGCAGTAGTAGCATGATCAGTTGGATTGATGCAGTCAAATCAAAGTAACAGTGTCAGATACTAGAGCGCGGATTAGATTTGACAACAAGTGCGGAGTGCATGGGTGCAGAGTTCAACAACACAGTGGTTCTTGAAGACATGTGCAGTAGCTAAGCAGAAGTCAGAAGACTTTGATGACATATGCATTATACTGATTTAGTTGTTTGGAGGCTTTCAGTTTCGGAAGTGTTGCATGCAAGAGTTGCAGGGTGGATGCATGGAGTTGCAGGGCACTAGCAAAGGTTGCAGGGTGAATGCATGGAGTTGCATGTCGCATGCAAAGATAGTCCTTTCTTGTTGAGAGGGACTGTTGAAGATTGCAACAAGAAACAGTGAAAGGGGCATCCTGAAACATCATCCTTGATGCTAGTGAAAAATAAGCACCTAAACTAGGTGGGGCCCACACAGGCTATTTTTAGGTGTATGTCTATTTTTAGAATGGTGAGCATATTCTAAAGTTAGTAGGATGTTGATTCTAGATGGTTGAGCATAGAAAATTTTAGGGGCAAATTTTCGCCCATGGGCGAAATTAAAGGGTTTTAAATTTTTATTGGGTGAATTTTTTGTATCATAATATATTATTTCAAATGGCCCCAAATTTATTTTATAAAAAAATTACATCTAGAGGTTAGCCCACCTTATTTAAGGGAGAGGGTGAAAAAAATATATTTATATTTCAAATCGCCCCAAATTTATTTTATAAAAAATCTAGGACTAGAGGTTAGCCCACCTTATTTTAAGGGAGAGGGGGAATTAAAACAACTTATATACATCTTAACTCTGAATCTACTTGATCAAATCTCGTTTCACCCTAAAGAGGTTTGCATCTCAAGATATTTGATCCCTTTGGACCCTTGATAGCTTCTTGTAATTTAATATAATGTGTTATTTATCACTAAAAATAAAAATCACACTATGTGAAAACAATTTTACTTGATCAAAATAAAAAAATAAAATAAAAAATAACATTAAAATAAAGATAATGTCATGGTATTTACCCATGGTATTGACACATGGTATGAGAACCCGTGGTATTTACCCATGGTATTGACACATAGTATTGACACATGGTATGAGAACCCATGGTATTCATGTCGAACATAACATATTTAAAGGGTAGAATTAAACCAAGCTATATTCATCTTAACTTAGGATCTACCAAGGCGAGAGAGAGATATCAAATAGCTTGTGACGCAGACCTATTTTCACTGAGTGAAAAGAAATTTGAACCCTTATGAGGTTTGGTGGATCCAAATTTAAAATGGATTTACACGGGTCACATTTTGTAAGCCTAGATGATGCTTCAGAAGTGGGTATGTTTTTTATGTTATACATTCCTAGATGAGGCTTTAGAAGTGGGTATGTTTTTTATGTTATACATTTTATTTTAAAATATTGTTAGGAGTGGTATATAATTTATTTCCCAATTAAGCTAGAGATTTAAAGATAATACGGAAATTGACATTATGGATTGTGTGAATTTGAAGATGATGTTTAATAAATGGTTGTTTTCTTTATCTAAGTGAGTTATAGCTTAGTGAGAATATTTTAGTATTTTTCTGTACCAATGCTTCAAATTAAAAATTACTTGGACTATTTTTCCAACACTATAATGTGTGGCAAATTCTGATATCGTCCTTCAAATTAAAAATTACTTGGACTATTGTTACAACACTATAATGTGTGGCAAATTCTGATATCTCGAGGGTAGACATTTTTAAAAAAAAATCTTCTTGTAATTTGCTCAGAATGTCTGATTCATGGAATATTTTCTCTCCTCCATGGAATTCATGTTCCAACACTATAATGTGTGGAAAATTTAGATATATGGAGGGTAGACAATTTTTTAACAAAATATTCTTGTAATTTTCTCATGGAATTTCTGCAAGACAAGACTTCTCCTTTAACTGAGCCTCATGAGTAGCAGACTCTTCTCTGGGGAATGATTCATGTTAACTTCAGTAAGTTCAATTGACCTTTACTTTCATTTGAATACCTTTATTTTCAATATCTAATATCAACACATTAAACATCATTTTAGCAAAATCTTATTGAAATTTAAACTAAAATGTTATATTTTATGAATAATAAATCTAATTAAAAATGAAACTTTGGAAATCTATTTTTAGCAATGGCACGTTGTTTTTCACCCTAATCTCTTCAAATTTTAACTGCATTGGCTTCAATATTTGCAAGTATACATTGTGTTTTTTTTACTTTTAACTTAGATGAAACTCAAAGGAAATGCTAAAAGTGATAAGAAGGGTTGTTTAAAAATGTGATCATCATAAAAAATTTCTATGATGGGTAGGAGGACCCATCAAATTTAACCCCTAAAGCTACTGATTTTAAACCTTCACAATTTCGAAATAAGTCTAGGTGGTGTTATTAACTTTTTTCACTTTATTCTTAGTTTCTTTTAATTAAGCATGAAAACATTTTCTTTGAAAAGTAAGTAAATGATCTCTAATTATTTTATTTTTTTATTTTTTATGAAAATTATGAAAAAATTTCCTTAGAAAGTAAATAAATTATGATTCTACATATGTATTTTTTTTATGAAAATTGCAAAATACAATTCTAGCTATTTTTCTTAAAATGTATCTTTAAATACATACAAAGCTAGATTCTACAATTCCAAAAAAAATACTGAAAAACTAAAAAGTGATTTTATCATAAATAATAAAAAAACAAACAAAAAAAATTATGGGTTCTAATTAACACACGGGTTACTTTTAATTCAAATAAAATATAACCTCAATCCCACGCATAAAGTTATCTGATGAAAAAAAAAATTAAAATATTTTAACCAATTCCACTAAAATTTTTAAGGAAAATATATAATACTTTTAACACATAACCTAAATCTTATAAAAAACAAAATAATACAATCACAAAACAACACTGAGTTTCAAAAAACTAACCCTATTTGAGGTTTTCGCCACTTCTACCTAATTTGATAACCAACATGGGAGGGAATCCCACATTGTTCTTCCAATAAAAAAACATCCAATTCCATCTTAAAGTCTGTTACTAATAATTTTAGAGGTTATAACATTAACAAGCATGACCTTTTATGGAATAATCTTCCAAATCCAATGACAGTCTTATCATTAATACTGACACATTCTTAAATTTAAAAGAATTACTCGACAAATGTTTCAAGATTGCATACAAAACTTCAAACGTAGGCATAAACTCAGTAACGAAGTTGTCCAGTTACACAAGAGATCTAAGTTATTACAGAATCAAATGTAGGCATAAACTCAGTAACGTAGTTGTCCAGTTACACAAGAGATCTATGATAATGCATAATCTCTGAATAGCCGCATACTAAAGATTCACTGAATAAGGAAAAAATGAGATAGCTTTAATTAACCGAGTCTTCACCACCTTCCTTGTATCTGAATATCTCTAGTACGAAGAGTGAGTTATCCATCACCTCCCTTTCTTTTTAGCGTTGGTGGCCTTAGGTTCCCATCTAGGTGTAGAGGGAACAATTTGAGCAATTCTCCCCTCTTTTCATATTCCTTTGAAATTGCTAGTCCCTACTCATTAAATAAAATGTAACCTAAATTAGAATTTGAACAATGTATTTGAGAAATTTGAAAACTAGAATATGAACAACGTGTTCGAAAATTTTGAAAATTGGTTGCTGAATGGGGAAAATTCATGTGTATATATGTTTGAAATCAATAATAAAAGAGAAAGAATTTGGATGTAAACGTAGTATCTGGCAGCTGAAGATGAAATGTATGTAATATTTGATTTAACATTTAACACTGAAGGCTCATTGCAATTCTTGAATAGGTTGGAATTCTAATAAAGAAGAACTAGCTTAGCCAATTATTTGACTTGGCTTTTCATTGTAATTGTAGTTTTCTCAATATTTTGCTAATCCGATAGATATGAAAAAAGTTAATTGTTAACTATTTAACTTTGTGCATATCCATCAAAATTTTGAGAACATTTCGAAATTTGAAATGAGTTATGCTCAAATCCCTTTGAAAACAACTTTGATCACTTTCTTATGCATTTAACAAAATATTTCCCTATTAATATCCATATCATAGAAATTGAGAATCGATAATCTACTTACTTGAGATAAAAAAGTAGCTATATTCATCGAAGTCTCGCAAATAATGTTGCAGGTTGGGGCTGAACACAGACAACGCCACAAAATAAGAATTTGTTAGGAAAATAGTTAAAATGATTGAAAAACATAAACAAACAATGTAGAGTTTACCATGGGTTGAAGGGGTGCAGGGTGGCCCCAAAGAGAACTCTGTGATTTCCTTCTCATATTGAGAGGGCTCCTCCATGGAAATTTTTTGTTCTTTCCATCTCTTGGTCTAGTGAATGTTTTGAAATCAATAAAAAACACTCTCTTCTTCCACATCTCTGTAGGGTTTGAGTAAACTCACAATATCTGTGACCTCATCTGGAGTAGGGTTAGTACAGATGCATTTTGCGCATAATTCTTCCTGAAGATTCTTATGCTTTTGGGTTGGATTCTTCCAGAAGTTTCTTATGCTTTTGGGTTGTTCTCTAGCTAATATGTGGAAATCCAATATTAAAAAAAGCCTCACCAATTTTGCTGTAACGAACTTCGAGATTTGACATCTATGGGTGGAAGGAAGTGGAGGGAAGGAATGAGGTGCCATACTTCTTTATATTTCCTTACTGAAAGATAATAAAAACCCCAAATCAACCAAAATTAACTTGCTATTGACTTATATATATATATATATATATATATATATATATATATATATATATATATATATATATATATATATATATATATATATATATATATATATATATATATATAAAAAGTTTCAATAGCTATATGAGCGGGAAGTGGACGATTTTAAATGATTTTGTTTGGGCAATATTAAGAAATTGAAATTGGACGCATGATAAATTCTTTAATTAATGAGGGTATACAGTGAGAAAATCATGTATCTAATAAAAATACAATTTAATCAATGTATTTTTCTTTCAATTATTATTTTTTTTTTCTAGTAACTTGTATAACCCATGAAATGTTTTAAAACATTTTTTTTCTTATTTTAAAATTAATAATTATTGTATTTTTTTAATTTTTTTTCTAGAAATTTGTATAACCATGCAATGTTTTAAAACATTTTTTCTTATTTTAAAATTGATATTAGGTTTTTTTCATTTGAGTTAATTATTTGATTGTAATTTTGATAATATAATTTAATAAGCACATTGAGTGAGATTCAGAATATGCACTTAATTATAATTATAAAAAATAAAATAAAAGTGTAATTATTTATATTTATATTTATAATTAATCCAAAAACATTATTATCAATATACATCTATTTATATATGAGATAATGTAATAAGAATTTTCTTTTTTTTCTCTATATTCTCAATCAAATATGAAATTTGTTATATATATATATATATATATATATATATATATAGATATATATATTCATAATTGTTAACACTGGAAAATCGTATAGCAGAAAACAACATCAATTAATGTCGAGCCTAAGGATTTACAGGACAGGGATACATTATGGAACCAAGAAGTATTTAAAATCTCTAAGGTTTTGAGAAAATCAAATTTGAACTAGTCATAAATGCTCAAATGTGCGCTTTTTCCTTCGAAAAGAGCGCCTTCTGCTCGCACTAGAGCCCGATAAGCACACATTCATGGAAGTAGAAAAAAGTCTCTTTCCGGGACCACAAGCAAGAAAATGACAGTTTCTCCTTATGTGAAAGCTGCCTAAGGATAGCACCAGCGCCCACTTAGGCATTGTGTGAGCATACAAAAGCATATTTGAGCACACAATGGAATCATACCCCTCCCTTGGGTCACCATCCATCATGTACCAAGGAAGGGAAGGAGAATTTGAAGCTCACCTATTTAAACCCACCAAGAGATGAACAAAGGGTGATCACAAGGTTATGCTAGCCAAAGTTGCCCAAGCAACATCAGCATTTTATGTGACCCAAGGATCTGAATAAGAGGAATCGATGGTTGGCCACCCAACATCCTAGTCCATTACAGCAGAGAGAGTTACACTGCGTCAGAAGGCAGAACTTGAAGGACAAACATCCTTGCATCGGGTCCTAGAGCCACTGCCTAGGCCCTTTGGCAAGTGGGTAAGATTTGTTTTCATTCCAAGCATTCAATAAGAAGAGGCCATCGAGTCGTTGTTTACCTTGTTACTGTTTGGAACTCTCTTTATAGCTTCTTTTTGTGTTTTTAGTTTTAGTTTTTTAACAGAGCATACTTTAGTGTATTACTTCATTTAAGTCTTATACTTCTGAGATCCCCCCAGATACTACCTATTACCTATAGTTTATAGGGTAGACCACACTCTCTAAACTCATGCGATTTCGTACACCCGTGTGTCGAATCCACCACAACAGGATTGGTGACTCCACTGACGTGTTTCAAGTTTATGTGGTTATGCCTTCTTTTGCAGGAGACCCTTAGTCTATGCTGGAGTGGAGCTGACAGTCCTCTGACCCATCTTGCAAGCCCTAGACTCACTGAGGTGACAGACTGAAGAAGGCAGCTCCTAATTTTTTCACTTGCAGGAATTTTTCATGCATCTTTTACACACAGACGCACAGGGCACATGTTTAGAAGTGACCTACGCGTATGAAAGCGCACATGTCAGAGGTTTTTTTTTTTTTTTCTAAATCAGACTAATCTATTAATTTATAAAAGTACTGTGACAAAACTACCCTTGCTGCTGCTGTGTGAGCCAGCTAGCTGGGACTGATTATCATCACTGTTCTTGATTGTTTTGGGTTGCCCAGAGTGGGAAACCAACCCATTAAGCAGAATGTGCTGAGCCGCCCTTAGAAGGGAAACCGGCCAGAGGATTATACATAAAATGTAAACAGTAATGTAAAAACTAGAAACATCATACTGCTCATCAGTGGAGCAACAATTGAAACAGCAAAACTCAAAAAGACCAGAAGTGAATGAGCCAGGGGATTTAGCCCTCGTGCTCAGAAGACATTGGTTCCTCTTCAATCCTGCATGCATATTCATTCTCCTCGCTACTGTCCTCTTTTCCTGCATGGCTGTCAGTCTGCAAATCTTTGTTGTCAGCTCCAGAATGCAACTCCGTGGGAAGAGGGGGTGAGGTGCGATGGTCAATGGGGCGGGGAGGGGTGGCGCAAGGCGGAATTTCCTCACGGAGCGAAACAGAGATGAAGGCGGTGATGATGGAGTTGGCGGAGGTGCAGTGGAATCGGAGCTCGGCATTCTGAGTAGTTTGATGGATAGAGGCGCCTCGAATGCTACTTTCCCGGGGAATGGGCAGACTGGGAGGGGCAGGGAAGCCAGAAGGTGGCTGACTGGAATGAGCCAGAGCTTCAGGAGGGCCAGGAGGCTCAGAGGCGGGAGGTAGCTGACACGGGAAGTCACCAGAATTCCTAGCACGAACACGACCTCGCCCTCTGCCTGCATGAACATAATTCATAGCACGTCGTCCTCTGCCTCTTCCTCTGCCTCCACCACCGCGAGAGGCAGGCGGGGGCGTATGAGCGTCATCCTCAGAGGACGAGCTGAGCTCAGAAAGCGGGGAGGGAGGATTTTCAAGTGCCAGACCTCGACTCGTGCCCCTTCTGCAGCGCATGCGCTGCCTGAGGCGTGGCATAGCTAACGAGAGGTGGCGCGTGCGAGGACTGCCAAGGAGAGAGGGCGGAGCTTGAGGAATGGTGAGGAGGCTGCCAGGGCTAGGCCAACCAGACGGAGAAGCAATATAACCAGACTGAGAAGCAATATAACCAGACGGAGAAGCAATTTGACCAGCGATACAATTGCGAGTGGAGAAATTGTCCGAGGAATGAAAATTGAGACCAGAGAGAGCCGAATTACCTGCAGCGAGTTCTGCTGTGGCTCCAATTGAGGCCGAAGCACCGCAGAAGGGACTGTTGGTAAAATGAACACCCGGGACGATCTCCAGACAGGCTAAAATGCTGCAGCAGCGTCCAGTCTGCGTTTTGCAGCTGGAATTGGCACAATCGAGCGAACAAACAGCATCAAGAGGGTTCAGAGGTCCGCCATGGCTCTCATTGTTCGGCATTCCCTCCATACTGCAGACATTCCACAAAACCATCACCATATACCCGAGAGCAATGGTGCAATAACTACCTCTCTGTTCAGATCGAGGCGTATTAATATCGCCAGCGGGTGTAGTGCCATGAGCCATGTGGGCACGGCGTGTGGGCAGCGTTGGAGGCTGCGCGCGAGCCCAAGGCTCATTAATTCCCTTCTGCAGCCGCATCCGGCGGGGAGCAATCCTTGTGCACCAGGGAGGAGCAATTTTGTTGTGTATCAGCATCATGGATGATATTGAGATCCCCGTGAGTGAGCAAACTGTTGTTCTCAGTGCCATAATTAGCCAGAAGATCAGCTACCTTATTTCCTTCCCTTTTGACGTGGGTGAAGGAGATGGCTCTGTTGTCATGGAGCCAGTCACTTATCTTGCAAATACGAGCTGCCAAACGCCAACTCTGAGTAACCTTATTGGGGTCGGCTCCCCAAAGAAGCTGATTGGCAATATGAATAAGGATTTGAGAGTCCCCTTCAATAATGGTAGGGAAAAAGTTGTGTTGAAGAGTCAGTCTGAGGCCTTGCCAGAGTCCTTCAAGCTCCGCTGAATTGTTGGTGTCCCAGCCGATCGATCCAAAGTAGAGAAGCTGAGTTTCACCATTGGAGTTTCTAATAATGCCTCCAAAACCTGCTTGCCCAGGGTTCCCCTTGGAGGCACCATCAAAATTTAATTTGAAGAGTCCTGGGGGAGGAGGAGTCCAGTGTAAAGGCACATTTGAAGCCACTTTATTTCGGGTGTTCTGAGTAGCCCCTAGATTAATATTCCAGTTGTTCCAGATGAGGACTTCTTGCTGCTGCTTAGGGAGATCCTCTTCTTGCCAAGAGTGGAGGTCCAAGGATTCCTGGAGGTTGCCTATGAATGTGTGCCATATGGAATCTATGGAGCTAGTTTGGTTTTTGAAGATACGCTTATTACGTTCTTTCCATAAGGTCCAAAGGATTAGACCTGGGAGGAGATGCCAAAGCGCGTTGAGGAGGGCTGAGGCATAGGGACGTTTGGGCCAATTTCGAAGAAGGGAGGTAATATCACAAGAGGGTATGCGCTTTTGACAGCGGATTCTGCATTTGTTCCATAAGGAGTTGGCAAGCGGGCAAAACAGCATGAGATGAGGGATGGTTTCAGCATTGAGAGCACAGTTTGGGCAGCGGGATGGCCCAACGAAGCCTCTTTTGGTGAGATTATCCCAGGTGAGTATGCGTTTGTGACTGAGAAGCCAGAGGAAAGTGGAGATTTTGGGCCAGGTTTGAGGATTCCAAATCATCTGCCAAAGAGGATCCCGGGGAAGAGGGGGAGGGTGCATCAGGGCATAGGCCTCTTTGGTGGTGAACATGCCTTTGGTGGTGTGACCCCATCTGAGAATGTCAGGATCAGGGGAGCTTCTGATTTGTCTTCTTTGTAGCTCTTGATCCAGGTCTTCTATCACTGTATTCTGGGCTTGAGCAATAATGAGATGCGAAGGTTTCCAGATCCTGTATCCATTGCTGTCATTTTCCATCCAATGTTCATTGATTTTCCTGTCTAAAACAATTCTGGGATCCCCAAGGTTGGTGAGAGGGAATCTTTCCAGGAGGGCGGATTCCTGTTGCCATGCATCTGTCCAGAATCTCGCCGATTGGCCATTGCGCACCTCCCAAAAGCTGTGCTGCTGAATAAGCGCATGGTGTTGCTTTGCCGTGTTCCAGATTAAGGAACCCGAGTTGATGGGGGTTAAACGAACCAAATCAGCAGTTGCTCTGTTGTTTGCATACTTCGCTGTCCAGAGTTTGGCCCAAGGAGTTTGGGGATTGGATATCCATCTCCACCAGACTCGGGCAGCCATAACTTCATTACTGTGCATTGGGTCTCTCAAACCAAGACCTCCATCTGCAATTTGCAGAGATATTTTTTTCTCCCTATATTCTGCTTGTAAATGTGTTGGACAACTCCTAATGTATCTGCCAACACCTGTGTTGATACCCCACAGCTTCTGAAGACTGATTTTTGCTGCTTTTTGTAGGCATTTAGTTAGTTTTCATTTAAGTTGGTTGTTTGCAAAAAATGTTCAGATGGTTTAAGTAGGGAGCCAATTAACCATTGCTTTCTGAACAATTTATGTCTTTTGTAAATTCTAGTATGCACACTTAGTTTAACTAGTCCAAGTAAGTGGCTCATGACCACACATGCATAAGCTAGTGTAGAAATTGTTTAGTTTAAATTTCAATTTTTGCATTTTGGAAATTGTGGGACTAGGATTGAATCGCAAGTTAGAGAAAGTAATCTCTGTTGTCTTTGTGCCATTGGGTGACCCTACAAAAGCATATGAACACTCTATATTTATGATTCGCCATCTCCCTTTAGTCACTCACATAGACTAATTAGGAGGTTTTGGAAGCGGCCCATTATCTGCAAATGATATTTATTTGAGCAAGGAACAACGTCACATAGTTTAACTAGGGGAATTTTCTAAAGGATCACCGATATCCATATGTTCAAATTATGAGATTTTTCACCATATGCTCACATACATTCACCCACTAAGAAAATAAAGCCACCTAAAAATAACTTAAACCAACTCACTAAACTCTCCCCACAGGGGCCACAAGAGAAGTTATAGTTTAAGTTAGGATCAAGGGGGTAGGCATCCAATAAGTCGCCTTGATCACGCTTCACATTTGAAACATAGAAGTTGAATTTTTAGGGAGCTTTAAAATCCACCTATCATCCCACGGAAAAGAAAACCCGAGCGCTGCAGAGACTCGATTCAGAGGGGGTTAGGCTTAGGCACAGTGCGTGCGGTATCAGTTGGGGCTACTTGACCCGGCTGATACTCGATACTATTAGCTGACTACCAAGAAGCCCAAGACTTGAACACTCACATGGGATGGTGGTTCTTAGAGGCCAAAACTAGGGCATCCTTTACCCTATAGGTGACGGTGCAGACAAGCGCCAGACCCTCTACCCTTACCTTGGTTGATTCTCTTCGGCTGACTAGGGGCATTGCTAGTTCTTTCGGGACGTTATGCCAGCACTCGCAAGAAATCCTCTCAAGGCCCAATTACTTTTGAGTGTGTGAGGACGTTATTAGGTCTTCTAGGATTTTTTAAGTATCACGCGCAAACAAACAAAACCATTTTTTGCTTGATTGCTCACATAGATTAAGTTAAAGGAAAATTCATTTCATTTTCACTTTGTATTATGTATGTGGCCATAAAATTGTCGTGATCATAGACTCAATCTCCTCAAAAAAGATTTCCAAAACCCAACTTGGATGACCCTCAAGCAGTTCCAACAGAACCTCGTTGATCCAAGCATCTGTTGGACCTCCCCCCATTATCAGGAGGGGTTCCAGGTCTTTTGCCATTTAGGCGTCAAAGATGGCACATTGCCACAGTGGTTGGTTCCTCCTTTCTTGGAGCAACCTTAGTTGGGAACCCTAGTCAGTCTCCCAACACCACATCGCACATCATTCCCCCCTTGTCCCTAAGGGGGCAGAAGAGTGCATCCCATACGGGAAGCCAGCTGAATTCACAACCGGGTACGTCATAGACTAACCCTCGTTCTAACCAGAACTTCGTGTCTTCACACGTTGCCATGGTGTCAACCTCTTAGTCACCCTTATTAGTGGCACTAAATCTATTGTATTTAACCAAGCTCACCAATGAACCCATCGCGCAGGACCCCTATTGGCCTCCCATGCCCACGAAGCTCCCTTCAGACATACCAAAGTTTGAGGGCAAGTAAGCAGAAGACCCAGGAAATCATGTAATGACCTTTCACTTGTGGTGCTCATCGAATAGCATCATAGATGATACTATTTGATTGAGGCTATTTCAATGCACTCTCATGGGAATGGCCGCGAAATGGTACATCGAGCAACCCCTTGCTTCACATAGAACCTTTAGCACCCTCGCTACTGCATTCCTCACATACTTTCAGCTACCCATTCACCACGATTCAGGAATGGAGTTACTGACTCATTTCAGACAATCTCCCTCTACCCACATTTCTGAACATCTCCATGAGTGGAGACGGCATCATAGCCTATGCAAAGCACAACTAGATGATCGAGTCCTTTTAGATTTATTCTTGAAAACTCTGACGGCGGAGATTTCAAAGGATGTGGCACAACATAACCCCACTTCCAAAGAGGGCGCAATCAGTAAATCCCAACAACTTGAACTGATATATACGCAATCAGGATACATATACAATATCTTGCCTAAAACCCCGCGCTTGCAATATTATCAAGAATTTCCAGGCATGTCAAACTTTGCAGATGGACATATTGGGTCGATGACCCAAGGATACCTAAGCAGCAGAAGTCAGAATCCAGGTTACACACATGGGTCTACCCAGAACATGTCTCAACCCGGATTTCAAAGTCATCATATGCAACAGCAAAATTTGACTAATAGGGTGCCAACGTATCACTAAGGAGGACCTTACCCTCCAACTGAGGGGACCCAGTACACAGGAAGAAAAAATTACTGAAAAACTCCCCCCCAATGGCCAGGTGCAAACATGGGACAGCAATATGCTCAGTCCCAAGCACATAACCCACTGACGCAAAACAATGCATAGGTGAACTTTGTGCAGTCGTCCCAAAATCAACCACACTAGTATGATTAGGAGAATTACCCTCCTAACGTGGTCAAAATAAAGGTAAAAAACAAACTCAAAGGGAACCCTAGATAGGGGGCCAGCAACAAATGGCGCCCACCACGATCCTGGGCTAGAGATAACTCCAACTGGAACCAGAACCAGGAGCCAAGAAATGCTCAAAAGTAAGGCAAGAGGCCACCTCTACGAACAAACCATTCTTGTTCAATATGTGGTGAGTACAGGCACTATACTCACCACTGTCCCGAACTCCCTGAGCTTAAAAACCTTTAGAGTAACTGAGGACAAGGAGGATCTTCCCAGACAACTACAGTTATGCAAGAACCCTTCCCCCATCAAGGAACGGTCAGCACTCAGCAGCAAAACCCTAATGATTCCGAGAAAAACAACCATGAAATTTACATGGCTGGGGAGAAAATGTTTTTCCAAACCCGGAATCACAACTACGACACCCCACTAGACGCCGGTACGTCAAGGGCTAGTATGTCCACGCCGACTGCACCTTTGACCATTCCAAAGATTCCTTTGGAACCACTGCCAAAAATGGTTAAAGGGCCTAATAGGCAAGCAGGTAACTACTCCAAAGCAGCCCATAATTACAGCATCATAGATGATTTAGCCCAGTCACCTACTGCTATGTCTGCTTTGAAGGTACTATAGTCATGCCCAAAGCAACGGAAATCCCTGCTTTCTGCATTAGGTGCCATCGACCCTGCCGACACGTGCATGATGGCTTTTGATTTAGACAAAGCCACCCCTAGGCTTCCTTCCATGGTCGCCTTCCAGATACCAGTATCAGTACAGAATATCACTATTCACCGATGTGTCATTGACGAGGGTGCAACCACATGCATCATGTCAAAAAATGTATGGTAGGAGTTAGGAGCCCTAGAACTCAAACCTTCCGTCATCACACTCAGAGCATACGACGGTCGGCCCTCAACCCTCGATGGTCTCTTCCAAAATGTATCGGTCTGCTTAGCCAGCAAAATGTTCCACATAGACATCAAAGTCTTGGATGCTCACTTGCATTACAATATACTCCTTGGGCGGAGTTACATGTATGCCATGTATGCCATAGCATCCTCCATTTTTTGCATCATGATGTTCCCCCACAAGGATCGAATCATTACAATAGACCAACTGACACACACTGAAAAGCGTCCTTTGAACAACACAAATATGGTTCTACCCTATGTAGATACAGCCACAGATGGTCCTGTACGGTATCAAGAATATGGCCCTGGCCAATTCAAACCGTTGTCCGTCTTAGGATCATTCCTAGGAGATCCTCCTATTATCCCTGAGGTATCACCCGATGCCACAGGGGCCCCGGTGTGCATGATGTCCACATCAAGCACCAAGGTTAGTCAGGACACGGACTCAAGCAGTAACAACACTGAGGCATCAGCTACTGCAGCCTCCCTAGTGTATACCGCCTCCCAAACTCCTTTCCTATACCCACCTCCTAACTTCACCTCCCAACAAGTCTTGGCAACACTGGTACTACCCAACATATCATTGGCATTCCCAGTGTGGTATCTCGTTCGCCCGCCAGAAATGCCAGCTACCAACATTACTGCATTTGGGTTAAAGCCCCCCGGTCCCGAGGAGCCCCAAACTACCCAAGTAGTAGTCGTAATTGCCCCCACAAGGGAAATCCCCACTGCGAAACCGGAAGCCATAGTAAAGAAAATTGCCAAGAAAGGAAATAAAGTGGTTACCCCCACCATACAGTGGGATTCATCAGCATGCGCTATATGTGATGTCACAGGACACCCTACTCACATATGCCCAGAGTTGGACGAATTGAAACCACTCCTCAGCTGCGAGGAAGGCACCTCAAAATGGCATTCCCATAAAAAGGAACTGGCCACCAAAAGTATAGGAAAACCGCTGCGTACCAATCACACATGTGCCCTTTGTGAAACCTATGGGCATTATACCCACCACTATCCAGAAATACCATGGTTTAGGGACGCCTTACACACGATCGAGCGATCCTATCAAAAGGATCCCTCCATCCAGTCTATCAATGATGAACCTCGTACCATCCTGTACCTACAAGAGGAACAACAGTCACCAGAAAGACAACCATTTGTCCCTCCTCCCCCCAAACCACCATACACCAACCAGGGAAAGGGAAACCTGGTTGCCTCATCTTCTTGAGATTCAGGCACATCGATTATTGCAAACGGCTTGGTTAGGTCTTTGACCTAGGGTCACCTAGGCAGCAGTAATCTGTATTCGGGGAGATCCTAGATGGGGGGCACTAACTGGAAACGCCCTCCCCCATGATCTCGGCCTGGGGGCAACCACAACTGAAATAAAAACTAGGAGCCAAGTAACATCTCTTAACAAATAGAGGTGATGCCACACATTCGCACTCCTGAAAAAATAATTTTTTCAAGCGCCGGTAGGTATGCACCCTCCCATCTTCCTTTCCAAAATTCATGATTTTCAATAATATTGGATAAAAATAAGATGCTTTCACTTGAGGTAGTTGTTTTTTGCAGGAAGAACCCACAAACCATTCACAACACTGACCACCGAAAGTTCCGGAGCAGGTATCATTCTACCCTCAGCTTGATAGATTCCCAGAAAATTTTTCATATCCTGACATCATTTCTCCATTAGAAATAAACCGTAAGGTCCTCATACCCCACCACATTTATCATCACCTCATCCTACATATGATAAACATCCGCGATGGTCGGTAGAGCTTCCCCTCCATGGCGATCGTCATCCCATGTAGACCATACATCACCCTACAAGTGACGCCATGACCATACCATTTTAGTCCAGGAAGCACCTCATGCCCATCCATATATCATGCATAAGGTCAAGTTCACCATCTAAACCAACCCCCTTCCCGGACGATTAGGTTGTACAAGCAGAATGAATGCGCACCTCCACGCACCGCATTTGGCCCCCTGTTGGGCCGCTAGTTTGTCATTATTGTTACCACTTTTTAATACTTATTTCATCCATTTCTACCATTCTTTATCACATCATTTATCATGGTTTATCATATAATTCCATCTTATAACTATTTATGCTCTTATGGATAAATATCATTTCCTCTCCTTTATTTTTAATAAATTGATGATTATTATGCATGATTTTATCAATGATGGTTTACTAATATATTTTGTAACATCACTCACCATTTTATCCTCCAAGATATTTTCCAGATTGCAGATTTGATCTCCAGCTCATTATCAAATATTCCAACTCAGAAATTCGCTGGAATAAGAAGTGTCAGTTTTGCGTTGGACATTATAGGAAAATGGAGAAGAATATAGAAAATCCAAAACATGGGTTTTGTCCATAACAAACAGAATTAACTTTATTAAAGAACGGTTTGCCCAAATTCGATCCGTATTAAGAGAAATAGAAGGTTCTCTAAGGATGATTTTCCCATATTCACTATTGCAGCTGTTTTCCAAATGATGTCAATTGCAATACCAAATTCGACTTGTTCCTGTTGAATGATTGATGGAAATATATTTTCTTACTGATCAAGTTGTTGGGAACAATCCAAATTTGTTATGAGGGATCACATTTACTATTTACTTTCTCCTCTTTCTTATTATAAAAGGAGAGCATGTATTGCCATTGAAGGGAGATTTCCTGTTGTAATTTTTAGAATTGTTCATCGACTCTTGTTAATTAAAACAGAGTACAATTTCTTGTAAACTCTACTACATATGATTAATACATAATTCGGCTGTTGTTCCATCATATGATACTAGAGTAGTGCGGTAGTGCTCCACTAGCAGCAAAGGGCCCGACCCTGGTGGATCCACTTGCCATTTGTATTATTATCTCTTGATTATAATTTTCTGATGGTTTGTATTTATTTTCATTACAGTTTCAAGTTTAATAGTTTACTTTTTTATTGCTTTATAATCTTGGTGTGTTGCATTGTTGAATTGCGTTGTCGTTCCTTTCCAATTTAACAAGAATCTTGATCCTTGTATAAATTATCCTGTTATGCTTTAACAGAGCTTCATTGTTCAACATCTACTGTTCCATTCCAGTTGCTATTCCATTCCATTTGTTGTTCTGTTCTAACTGTTGTTCATTTCGGATTGATGTTCAATATAATTTGTTGTTCAATTCCATTAGATAGAGTTTGATGTTCATTTCCATTGTTGTTCAATTCCAGTAAAATAGATCTGCTGTTCATTTCAGTTAATTAATTTACAGTTTATTTCATACCTGCAAAGAGTTTGGTTTTGCTTTGAGAGCTTGCCTAGTTTACTTTCATTAGCAGCATTAGTGATTTAGTTCAGTTTCCATTTAATTGCTTTAGTGTGGAGTGTAAGATCATCAACTGTAAAAGACATTGGTTATTGCTACCTACATTCTCAGATTGATTGTCTTGTTCTTATTTGATTTCATTTACATCATTTTCCAGAGGAAAGAGTTATTACTACTACATCATTGACTGATGATTGTTGAGTGAAGTGATTGAATTTCAGAATATTGAGTTTCATATTGTTGTAATTAGATTTCATTTTTAGCATCTGTTTACTTTTGTATTTGAAAGATCTATACTACATTTTAAGAAACATTACTCTCTGAGATTATAGCGTGCACATATTGTGTACACTCTTGAAATAAGAGGACTTGCCTGGGTTGATAATTAATGTGGGGTAAATAGGAGTTTTAAAAGGAACCTTTTAGCACCCAAAATTTTGGCACCGTTGCCGGGGAGAGTGTTGCCATTTCACAGAGAGTGATGTATGTTTGATTTTTGTCTGTTGTGAAAGAATTGGGTATTAAAAATGGAAGGTAAGAACCTATGTAATGAGCAAGTAAAATGCTTGCTCCTCCGCCCGCTTTTCAACAGAATTGCATAGGAATTGAAGTAGGAATTTTAGAGGTAGAAATTTTGAAAAAAATCTTGTAATTCCACTCGAGTGGTGATGTAAGCACCACCCATTTCACTAACCAATTGACACGAAAATTGGAAGGAGGATCCTTAAAGAAACACATGAAGAACATCTTCTATTATGGTAAGAAAAGGCTCACATTTCAACTTTTGAATTCCCTATCAAAAATCTAGGAGGAGTGACACAAATGCACATAATTCCCCCATTTTCTCTACCAAATTTTCATGGTTTGAAAAATGAAGATCCATATACATTCTTACTTGAGTTTGAAGTATTTATTAGAGGATATTATTATTTTACTAATGATCAAAGGTTGAAAGTGTTTCCTCTTACTCTAAAAGGAGCAGCTCTTCGATGGTTCATGAGCCTAGGTGGGAACTACATCCAAACATGGGAGGATATGAAGAAAATATTCCTAAATAAGTACCAAGACTACTGAAAATCCAATGAAGATATTTTCGGTATGATACAAGGGGAAGATGAAAGCTTGGAGGACTATGTAGAGTGATTTCAATATAACCTTCAAAAATCAAAGCATAAGCATTTGGAAAAAGAGATTTTGAAAACACTCCTTCTTAAAGGAATCAAGGATAATTTTTTAGAACTATTAAATTTGATAGGAAAAGGGGATGTTTTTCATTTATCATATGATGATGTTTGTGAATTGTGCATAAGGTATTCAGGAGGAATTTCCAAGGCTAGTAAGAATTCTAGAGAAGTTTCTTCTTTCTTTTCCAAATTTACTACAAGAACAAGAGACACAAGAGCTGAAAAAATCAATGTTTTATTTGAAAATTTTAAATATGATTTTATTAGCTCTCTAAATTCACAATTGAATGTTTTGCAAGTTCAGAAAAATCAAGAATTTGATGAAATGTTTTACCCTCATTACCAAAAGGAGCATCCCATAGATACTCACTCTTCCTTATCTAGGATGGAAGTAGCATATCAAAGAGACGAGGAAGCTGCAACAAGGTCAAAACCATGGAAATCGTGGCCTATAGGTATGGTTCAAAACACTTCCTCTCCATTCTCTTACTTGCATAATCCATTATGGAATACTCATATGTTAGGGAAGCCATGCCAATCTCAACATAACCACCACCAATCTTTTCTACAAGTTTGGCATGGTTCATCTTATGATTGCATGACTACTCTCCCTCATCTTGTAGCACAAACACATCTTCCAGCTCTTCCACAACATCTTGCTTGTCCATCAAAATCATCCATTCAACCTAATCAACTACATCAACAAAATGCTCCATTCCCTACACAATTTCCTTCTCAACTCATTCCACACCCTCACCATAATAAACCAGTACAACATGCTTACAGTGTTGAACTACAAAATTTACCCACCCATCCCACCCAGTCTATCTCAGATGCACCATTGGAGAAAACTTATACTGAGATTCAGAATGTATCAAATCCCAAAATTGTAGAGGTTATGAAAGAAAATGAGGTTCTTTCTAGCCTGCATCAACAAGCCGTTTTAAACACTCAAGAAATTCATGATATGACGGCTATGGGAAATCAAGAAATTAAGGGATACATTGAAGATTGGTTTCACTCCATTTTTTTGCAGCATCACTCCATGCTTCAAAAAATTTTGGTACCATCTTTTCAAGGGAAGTTGGCTTCTCATACCCTAATTTTTATTAACATGCATTTTTCAAATTTGGGTATGTACATACTTGAAGCCTTATTTAGAAAATGGTTACACTGAAAATACTCTTATACGTAATCATATTCATTTTCCAAATCATAGTAGGCTAGAGAAAAAATAAAATAAATAAGGAAATAAAATAAACACATTTTATTTCATTTTATTTTTGTAAAAAACAGTGGTTTTTGTTGCAACACACTGTGGAAATCAACATCGATGATAAATATTTTAATTTATTTGTGTACGTAGATAGATTATATTGAAAATAAAAATTTTACAAACACTTATATTCATTTTTATCACCAATATGGAAAATTTCTTGAATATCATATTTTTTGGCTTGTGGGCTTGATGAAATTTCTGAAAACAGAGTTGGGACAGTCAAGTTTTGAGGGACAAAAAATGAATATTTTTAAAACTTTTTTCTATCATAAGTATCCCTTGATTTCTATTTTTCAACCCAATTTGAATCACTCAATTTGGCTTTGAAACGAAAAACTTATAACCAAAACATTGACAGGGTGTCTAGTAGGCAGCTCAGGAATAGAGTTAGGACAATCAGGTTTTGAAGGCCTAAATGACTATATTTTTAAAATTTGTTTCTATGGTATATTCCTACATGAATATAATTTACAATACAATTTCAATCACTCAATTTCGATATCGTATGAGGAATTTATGACCAAAATACTGACTGCTTATCATGAATCAACACTCTTGAAACTTTGTTTTCTCGGCTGTTCACTAGCATATTTGACCCATCAATTGTTCTTGTCTTCAAAACCTATTTATATTGGAGATCAATAAATTAATCTAATTTAATCTCCAATTTGAATCGGTTCAATCTGCTATCAAATGAAAAATTTATGCTTGAAATATCTACCGTTGGTCTGAGCTGGAAAATCGAAAATGACTCTATTATGTAGGTTGTTCTAAGAAAATTTAACATACCATTACATGGATTTTTTAAAACCTGTTTCTATTGGAGAAATATCTCCGAATTCAATTTCATTTGGCTTTGGAATCACTCAATTCGGACGAGAAACAAAAAATTTATGATTAAAACACTGCTGGTTAGTATGATTGGCCATTGCTCGCTCGCAGGTAATAAATTAATTTTGTCCACGGATTTGTTTTACAGAGTAACTACTTGTTAGTTTTTTTCATAATTCTTGGATTAGGGGAGCCCAATCACCTCTCTTTCTCCATGATTTAATGTTTTATTGTAGGTAGACACTCGTTTTTTGCAGGTCTTAGTAGAACAAAGAAGGTCAATTTATGGACAAGCGATTCTTGAAAGAAATTTTAGTGAAACAAAGGCATTTCATCCAGTTCATTACCTAACAAATTCATAACAAAAGAAATGAAAAATTGGTTTCCATTTGAAGATTCATGTCACTGCTACCAAAACATTTTTCAAAAAGATCATTTTTTTTCCATTGACAGATTGATATTCCCTTAGGAAATAACATCATAGATGTTGTAACTTAATAAAGTGTTGTTTCTTTTCTTATTTATTTTATGTTTTTGTGTCTCAGGTGTTGATCCCTTCAAATTGTAGTTTCTGCTCCATTGGCAATTGAGCAATAAGGACCCCACCATGCAAGTTTCATAGGGTAATTCTTCGGCAGCACCAATTCTGTAAAAAGTTACTTTTTCTTGAAACCTGTACATAAATTTTCCTTTCTAGTTGATTGGATTTGCTTGACAATAGATTGTATATTAGTTTTGTTCTTTCCTCTAATTTTTTTCCTTTGCTATTCCCTACAAAAATTTCTGCGCACATTTTATTTATTGTTCCCTATAGGGAACAACACTTTTTTGTGTGCCTTTATTTTCATGTTGTTCCTCTTAAGGAACAGCTGTTGTTCCTCTTAAGGAACAGTTGTTGTTCCTCTTAAGGAACAGCAGCCGTCCCTCTTAAGGAACAGTAGTCGTCCCTCTTAAGGAACATCAATCTTGTGTGCTTATATTTGTTTGCTATTCCTCTGAAGGAACAACAGCCATTCCTCTTAAGAAACAACGCGTTTGTGTGTTTCCTTTTGCTATTCCTTTCAAAAGGAATAGCATTTCCATTGATTATTTTTGTTGTTCCTTTAAACAGGAGCAACACTTTTGCCACGTGTTTTTTTTGTTCCTTTCCGAAGGAACAACAGTTTTTGCCGCTTGTTTTTGCTGTTCCTTTCCAAAGGAACAACAATTTTTGCCGCCTGTTTTTGTTGTTCCTTTCCAAAAGAACAACATTTTTCCCGCTTATTTTTGTTGTTCCTTTCAAAATGAACAGCATGTTTTTTTGCTGACTATTTTTGTTGTCCCTTTTCAAAGGAACAACATTTCTGCGGATTGTTTTTTATGTTCCTTTCAAAAGGAACAAAATCTTTTTTCCCGATTGTTTCTGCTGTTCCTTTCAAAAGGAACAGCATTTTCACAGATTTTTTTTGTTGTTCCTCTTAAGGAACATTAGCTGTTCCATCTAAGTAACAACACTTTTTGAGTGAATTTTTCTTGTTTTATAACAACATTTTGAGGATTTTTGTGAATTCTTCATGACTCTTTTAAAGGAAAACATACAATTTATGCAATGACACAAAAATTAGAGGTTACTGGAATCGGCAAATCAAGAGAAATTGTAATTTTTAAGAAATTTTTTTGTAGTGATAAGAAAAGGAAACGACCGAACCATCTATATCACTTTGCTGCCTTTATTTTCACTAAAATTAATATGTTCGGTTATCTTTATCATGTTGGTTCTTCCCTAAATCTTCATAACTCTCTTTGATTTTTATTTATTGAATAAGAATAAGGGCATACTTTCACTATTGAGATGTTCAGACTTCTTCCACCATCCCTACTCTTAAAGAGTGTTGAGCCATCCTCTATACATAAATAGGGAAGTGCTACATGAAAAAAGAAGAAAAAAAAATCTCTATATGATTACTAACAATTATATGATATGGCAGATGGAGGATAGGGGGTCTCATCAAGAGCTAGCCTACCATGATCATAAGGGAGCAGTGAAGTGGCATTCCCATTATGGCCACCACACTAGGGATATGATCCAATGGACAACTCAGAAAAATAAAAAGTCCTTGGAACAAAAGGTCTCATCACAAGTCGGCCTACCCACCTTTCACTCCTTGGTGAATGGCATTGTGATTCATCTGGTTCCCAAGCCAACACAGTGGCCTTCATCATGACATCACACAGCACTTATCTAGGCATAAATAAAGGATAATGGTTCCAAGGGTGAGAAAGCAACTTTGTCAAGGTTATAGACATCTGTGGGCAACAGAGCTCTGTTGATGGTATTGGAGTCATATTTTTCACAAATCAATAGTAATGATAAACCATTTTCTTATATCTTTATCTAATATCAAATGAGAATATGCTCCTAAACCCTTTATTCGGAACCTCTTATGCATGAAATTTATTTATAAATCGATCATAATGGTTTATCTGGATAATGACCGCATAAGTACTTTTTTCACATCAACTGTGATTTTCCCTTATTTTCGAATCATTACATAAACATTTCCATATCTACTCATGATTTCAAAATATGTATTGATTTCAGTAATGTGATAATTTTTTGATCATATCATACGTATGTATGCCTTTCCATGCTATACAATTGTTGTACAGTGCGCTGCTCTTCTATTTTCCGGTCGAGGGAAACCTTTCATCTTTCAGGGGGGGCACGGATGTCTTTTAAATATGCCTGCATGTGGGTCAAATCCCAATATTCATACTGCATTTCTATAGAAGTTTTTCTGATTGAAATTTTGGCATACATCTTATCTGTTGCTCTTCAAAATTAACTGTGTGGATTCAAGAAAATTGCATGCAGAATCGTGATTTCTTTACAGGAAAACAACAAATATCAGGGGGAAATTCTATTCGCAGCACGACCACACTATTGCAACTAACAGCAAAGGCTCGCGCAACTCATAAACACGCACAATTCTTCAAACATGATGTGCTTGCATGGCTTCCACCTTTTGCATCACTTTCAGTATCCGCTTAGCCTGCATCAGCTTCAACAAAGGCCAATCCGTACATGTCATTTCACATTTTTTTTCGAAGGTAACACTTGAGGTAAAATAGCATAATTTTCTGATTTATTACAAATTTAGGAGAATTTCATGAAAATCCATTGAGAATTATTGATCATCATTCATTCCACATCTTTACCACTTCCCATTTTTCAAAGATATATCATCTTTCAGTTTGGGGGAGTGTTGTTTTCCTTCATTTATTTCTTATGACCACGTCAGTAATATTCTTTATCATCCATTGATATTCTTATTCATTCTCAACACCTCCCTTATTCCATGTTGTTTTACACCAAGCATTGATTTCAACAGATGGTAGCAACCACCTCTCTTTGTTTTCTAGCATTGCATGAAGACATGCTAATTCTTTAGTTTGGGGGAGGAATTGCTACACATGATGGATGTTTTCTACTTTCTTTCTCGTTTAAGGCAAACAATTTCATTTTTATACAGTGCAGAAATTGATTTGCATATATCTTTAAAACTATGAACTGAATTCTTGTGATTTCTGGATAACAAAAAGGTATCATTAAAATACACAAACCTACATAATTTCACGCTAAATTAGTTCATAAAATTTCAAAAATTATGCACTATCACCTACAACCATTTTGTTTATATCTCATGATCTGTGTATCAAAACGATCTGGTTTTTTAGAAAATGGTTAATGAAGTTTGTTGTTACTTATATCACATTTTTTTGCAACTTCATATACATATAGTTGAACATTAACTCTAAAAATCATTACGCCTTCACCAAGATTGCTAAAATTGAATATTCATTATTTGAGGAAAAAAATCATTTGTTCCATCCATTTCATGAGTTGGGATGAACAACGTTTTTTTGATTGGTTAACACATGGGTTTTGTCTTTGGGTTGCATGAGGACATGCAATATATTCAGTTTGGGGGTATGTTGGGCCGCTAGTTTGTCATTATTATTACCACTTTTTAATACCTATTTCATCCATTTCTACCATTCTTTATCACGTCATTTTTCATGGTTTATCATATAATTCCATCTTATAACTATTTACGTTCTTATGGATAAATATTATTTCCTCTCCTTTATTTTTAATAAATTGATGATTATTATGCATGATTTTATCAATGATGGTTTATTAATATATTTTGTAACATCACTTACCATTTTAGCCTCCAAGATATTTTCCAAATTGCATATTTGATCTCCAGCTCATCATCAAATATTCCAACTCAGAAATTTGCTGGAATAAGAAGTGTCAGTTTTGCATTGGACATTCTAGGAAAATGGAGAAGAATTTGGAAAATACGAAACATGGGTTTTTTCCAGAATGAACTGAATTAACTTTATTGAAGAACAGTTTGCCCAAATTCAGTCCATATTAAGAGAAATGGAAGGTTCCCAGACAACAATTTTCCCAAATTCACTGTTGCGGCCATTTTCCAAATGATGTCAATTGCAATACTAAATTCGACTTGTTCCTGTTGAATGATTGATGGAAATATATTTTCTTGCTGATCAATTTGTTGGGAACAATCCAATTTTGTTATGAGGGATCACATTTACTATTTACTTTCTCCTCTTTCTGATTATAAAAGGAGAGCATGTATTGCCATTGAAGAGAGATTTCCTGTTGTAATTTTCAGAATTGTTCCTCGACTCTTGTTAATTAAAACAGAGTACGATTGCTTGTAAACTCTACTACATATGATTAATACATAATTCGGTTGTTGTTCCATCATTTGATACTGGAGTAGTTCGGTAGTGCTCCACTAGCGGCAAAGGGCCCGGCCCTAGTGGATCCACTTACCATCTATATTATTATCTTTCAATTATAGTTGTGTGACAGTTTGTATTTATTTTCATTATAGTTTCAAGTTTAATAGTTTACTGTTTTATTGCTTGATAATTTGTGTGTTGCATTGTTGAATTGTGTTGTCATTCCTTTCCAATTTAACAAGAATCTTGATCCCTGTATAACTTATCTTGTTATGCTTTAACAGAGCTTCACTGTTTAGCATCTACTGTTCCATTCCAGTTGCTGTTCCATTCCATTTATTGTTCCATTTTGATTGTTGTTCATTTCGGATTGATGTTCAATAGAATTTGTTGTTCAATTCCATTAGATAGAGTTTGTTTTTCATTTCTATTGTTGTTCAATTCCAGTAAAATATATCTATTGTTCATTTCAGTTAATTAATTTACAGTTTATTTCATACCTGCAAAGAGTTTGGTTTTTCTTTGAGAGCTTTCCTAGTTTACTTTCATTAGTAGCATTAGTGATTTAGTTCAGTTTCCATTTAATTGCTTTAGTGTGGAGTGTAAGATCATCAACTATAAAGGACATTGGTTATTTCTACCTATGTTCTCAGATTGATTGTCTTGTTCTTATTTGATTTCATTTACATCAGTTGGCAGAGGAAAGAGTTATTTCTACTACATCCTTGACTGATGATTGTTGAGTGAAGTGATTGAATTTCAGAATATTGAGTTTCATATTGTTGTAATTAGATTTCATTTTCAGCATCCGTTCACTTTTGTATTTGAAAGATCTATACTACATTTTAAGAAACATTACTCTTTGGGATTATAGCGTACACATATTGTGTACACTCTTGAAATAAGAGGACTTGCTCGGGTTGATAATGAATGTGGGATAAATAGGAGTTTTAAAAGGCACCTTTTAGCACCCAACACCCATCATACCTCCATCAACATTAACCCATATGCGACATCTTCTGCTTCATCAACCCCGCACATGAGACCAACCAATGGGACCCCTACCTCCAGCAAAACACTGTCCTCACACCATCAAGTGAGCAACCCTCTTTCATGTTTTTGGGTACCCATCTCTGTGTTTTGTACAAACCAAAACCCATTATTTTATTCTTTTGGTAAGTGTACAAAGATCACAAACAATGCCCTTCACCTCTTCCCCCTCATATTGCACTCTTCCTCCCATGGCAGCAGTCCCCCATCTCCCTTGGTCGAAGTATTCCATACCCCATATGTACACACCATTATTACAATCATAGCCAGTTCATACCCACCCTGGAAATCCTACTGACTCCAGGGACCTTTCCCTACAGAAATACCTATGACTGCCACCAAACTGCTCAAATATACTTCGACCTCCTGCCACTGAATTCCCATAATCCGTTTTCAGCTACCGCTCGCCAACATGCCTATGTTAAACCCATTATGGTTCAGTTAAGGCTTCCTTTTTGTCGACATCAACACCTCTTTTCCAAAAAGGAAGCGGTACCTTGGATTACCCCTCCCCATGCAAAGGGGTATCCTTGGGTGGCACTATGGGAGACATCATTGTCCATAGATGTCATCGATCCTCTTGAAATTTGACTATAGCAAAAGCTTTCATGTCACGATGGTATCGTACCTCACAACCATTGCACTTTGATCAAGATCCATCGAAGACCTGTGCCTTTATAAGCGTCTCTAACAACAATGCTTACACGGGAAGGTCCCAGCCAGTACATATGCGTACATTGCACAGTGATATGCCATACCAGGATTACGCATATGGGTACCACATTCCACCTATCGTCAATGAAAAAACGCCCCTGAGGGCGTTAGCAATCGTCGTCAGCAACCACCAATATCACTACCACAGTAGTGGCACAGACAGAACATGTTTCTGTCAATTTTGTTTAACTAGCTATAGCATCACAAGCATGGTACATGCTCGCCTCGTTGAAATTTTGCAAATATGTTGTATATTTTTTCTGCTTGCAGGGGGTCCCTTAGGCCATGGTTATCTCGAAACCGGTGCAAAGTGTTGTCTATTCTACACGCTGGCCTCGCTCTCTCTCTCTCTCTCTCTCTCTCTCTCTCTCTCTCTCTCTCTCTCTCTGTACGATATAGAAAAGAAACTATAATGTATTTCGGCTATACAGTTCTTCCTAGACCTCACACATTAGGGGGAATCTGTTAACAATGGAAAATCGTACAACAGAAAGCAACATCAATTAATGTTGAGCCTAAGGATTTACAGGACAAGGATACATTATGGAACCAAGAAGTATTTTAAATCTCTAAGGTTTTGAGAAAATCAAATTTGAACTAGTCATAAATTCTCAAATGCGTGCTTTTTCCTTCGAAAAGAGCGCCTTATGCGTGCACTAGAGCCCGATAAGCGTGCACTCCTCGAAGTAGAAAAAAGTCTCTTTCTGGGACCACAAGCAAGCAAAGGATAGTTTCTCCTTATGTGAAAGCTGCCTAAGGACAGCACCAACTCCCCCTTAGGCATTGTGCAAGCACACAAAAGCATATTTGAGCACACAATGGAATCATACCCCTTCCTTGGGTCACCATCCATCAAGTACCAAGGGAGGGAAGGAGGATTTGAAGCTCACCTATTTAAACCCACCAAGAGATGAGCAAAGGGTGATCACAAGGTTATGCTGGCCAAAGTTTCCCAAGCAACACCAGTAGTTTGTGTGACCCAAGGAGCTGAAGAAGAGGACTCGATGGTTGGCCACCCAACATCTTAGTCCATTACAGTAGAGAGAGAGAGTTAGACTATGTCAGAAGGCATAACTTGAAGGACAAACATCCTTGCATCAGGTCCTAGAGCCATTCCCTAGGCCCTTTGGCAAGTGGGTAAGATTTTTTTTCATTCCAAGCATTCAATAAGTAGAGGCCATCGAGCCGTTGTTTACCTTGTTACTATTTGGAACTCTCTATATAGCTTCATTTTGTGTTTTTAGTTTTAGTTTTTTAACAGAGCATACTTTACTGTATTACTTCATTTAATTCTTATACTTCTGAGCTCCCCCCAGATACTGCCTGTTACCTATAGTTTAGAGGGTAGACCACACTCTCTAAACTCGTGCAATTTCGTACACCCGTGTGTCGAATCCACCACAACAATAATAATACAACTTATAAATTCCATGTCTAATTCATAAATTTCATAAGTATGAGATCCTTCTCATACTTTTGGCTCTTGTGTAGCTTTGTACCTAATATTTCTTACAGAATTGCACTCATTTGAATATTTGAGACCATTCCACCTACAACTTAAATTTTTTAATGAACCAAATAAAAGTGATTATCTATGCCTATAATCCTTTCTTTCAATATTTACTACCATACATGAGGTGTTCTTAGAATAATATTAACAAACTAATAATTCAATCATTTTTAGTTGTTAATCATACTCAATTAAATGGAACTATGTTTCAATGTACATGTGTTACTTAGCATACCTACCATTACAAGATGAAACTAAATATTTATTCCAATAAACCAATGTGCCTATACTCATGATCACCTCTACTCAATCCATCCTTATCGCTTGATTTCAAAATCCTACATTTCTATATCATGTATTCTGCCATCATCAATTTAAAGGTATAACCAATACCTCAACACATCATCTAGTCACCCCCCATATGTACCTCTAACACACTACAAGGAAATTCCTTTCTCTACTATATATTACCTTAGGAATCCTCTCCTTTATAGGTGCTCCTCACTATTTTCCAGAACATTATAGTCTACAATGGCAATATAAGCGAAAATACAAGCAGACATTTGTGTAATACTATATCCTTCCATATCCATCAACAATATGGCCTCACACATTAGCTCTATTGGAATTCACTAGAAATGTGTTATAAAAATTCATAACATGATTTTGTTACCCATTCACTCATTATAAGTGAATCAATCATGAGATTCTAATTCATGGTTGAATCAAAAAGATTATAAAAATCTTGTCATACCAAAAGATTCTTCATTCACCATATCCAACCTAGGTATCATTCTCATACATGCATTCAATCATAAACAAATAAATGAATATATAAAGTATGTATAAATGAATTCTTACTCCAATCATTACAAGTCATGTATATTGGCATGATTAATTTTCATATTTGGATAGTTTCCTTCATCATTCCTTATGTTAATTGACCATCTGATGTCTCCTGGGAACTCATATGATCCCTTAATAAACCTCTTGACAATCATCCTATCATCTTTATCCTTTTCACAAGGTTTTCTATCATAGGCTACTTCATCATCAACATTTTCAACCATCGTTGAGATTTTTTTTTGGAATAAACTATGTGTCAATATTTGAAATGTCCAATGTTTCGAGTGGAAACTCCACCCATCATCAAGGAAAAAAAAAAGAAATAAAATATGAGGTGGTTTTGGTAATGAAAAGAGACTATAAAGGTAACGTAAAGGAGCTAACCATGAAATACGAAAACGGGTTCCAAGGAATGGAAAAGATCTTTAAATAATATAAAGAATAAAATATACCTTAGGAGAAATTTGAGGCATAAATTATTAAGAAGCCAACGAAGACAAATAATTATAAACTAATTAAAGGTTTCAAAAAAACATGAAAATATGGATTAAATTATTAAATTATTATTTTTTAAATTCAAGGTATTTTGGATTCATCAAAATTATTTCAACAAGCCATGTGCTTTGCTGAAACAATGTGGAAACAATTTCATGTGTTGGAGAGTCTTCTAGAATATGGTGCGATAACAAGATTATGGAATATTTTAAATGTGAGATAATACTTCCAAGAACATATATCATAATATTTCAAATTAGAATATTTGTTTCAAACCATGATTTTGTGATCAGTAGAGGATGAGAGGATGTTTAGTGCACTATCATATTTGAAGTCAAATTTGACGAACAAACTTGATAAACATATGGATATATGTCTAAAATTATATGTAATAAAGTATGACATTAACAATTTTCCATATGAAAGAACACTAGCTCTTTTGCGATCATATTTTGATAGAAGGGGCAAAGACAATACAATAAACTTCTCTAATAAAATTGATATGGAACATGATATTTTGGAGGATCAAAATTACAGTTCATGTGGAAACGATTTTGTTCAAAACGAAGCAAATGAGGACCAAATTGAGAAGTGGAAAATTGATATACCACAATATTTTATCTATTCCAATATATATGAAGTCCCAAAGGACACTTATTTTGGTATAAATGTTCCATAGGTTGTGTAAGAAAAATTGAATGAAATAGTACAAATGAGGTGATTATTTTTATTTGATTAAATTTCTTGTTCCACTATTTTTGGTGCAGGTTCTAAATTATTTATCACAACAACATTACTAATAATATATGCCAATTTGACATTGCATTTGAGGTAATAACGGGGTCTATACTTTCTTTCTTTATTGTAACATTGAATCCATATTTCCTTGCTGCAATGTTTTTTAAGATTGATGTCTTGATAATTAACTATTACTTTATCCATTCTTGTATGTGATAGAAATTGAAGCAATAATTTTATGAGGTGAGGATATATATTTTGACATAGGTAGTGTCCTTGTATTAAAGGATAAATAAGTACTTTAACAAGGCTTTTACTAAGAAAGAATGGGTTCATTTCAATTAGATGAGTTTTTTTTTTTTTTTTGTACCTCTAATATCTTGGCCACTCTTAAAGCTTTGTGTGTTTGTTGCATTTGGATCATTTTTCCAAGTTTGAAAATTTTGGGTTTATTTTGGTTAAAAATTATGATCTCTTAAATTCTTCTAGTTTTTATTTGATGTTTATTTGATCCTTTTGTTAAGGCATGATTTGTTTCATTTTATTTTATTGACTTAAGGGGTTCGGTTAAATTTAAAGACCTTTGTTGAGTAAAAATGTCTTTTGTTTGTTTTTTTGTCATGTTCATTTGAGAATGATATGGTATTAGGATTAATATATGACTTCACTTATTATCTAGGCATTCAATATGTTTTCCATAATTATAATTATTTTCTTTATATATTTAATTATTGAAGTATATGTTTTATTCTATTTTTATTTTTATTCCTCTCACGTTGTGGTGTCACTAAAGAATATTCACGTTTTAGAATCTACTATTTTATTTTATATTTTATTTAAAAATACTTCTTGTTTGTTAAGAGAGGAAAATGAGCTCTGCTCAGTTAAGTGAAGAAAAAAATGGTCTATGCACTAGGATCCTATGTGTTCATCATAAAAGTCATATTATCATGAGAATGACATTCATCTAATGCAATTATCCTTTGATACCAATACAAAAAACATCACATGTAATTAGTTGAGAACGATAGATTGTTTAGTGTAGCATTATTCTTGAAGTGAAAAGCCCCTTGATGATCTTTGTCTTGTGACATATTATTCCAAGTAATGAACATGCATAAACTATTTTTTATATTTGTGTCAGATTTTTTAACTCACCCATTGTAGATTTTTAATGAGTTTGTGTTATTACCTTTTTTTCATCGTGTAGGAAATTAATTTTCAATGCATATTCATCTTCCATTCATTCTCATTTTTTATTTTGTGTGATTTCAAATAATTTTTTACCAGGTCAACATTATTAGACTTGTTAACTGTAGAATAAATTGCAACAACGACTTCAATGGTTATGATCTAAAAGTAGGTGAAAAACCTACATATTATGATGAAACACCATATTTTAAAGTTGTTGGTTTATTTGAACTTGAGGAGCTAGAGAAGTATCTACCTTTTAGAAAAGGATGTATAAGAAAACAAAAGAATTTTATGTAAATATTCATGATTTTGATATAGCTATTCGTAGACCTTATTTTCATGTGAAGCCTATAGAATATGAATTACATAGAATATGGCAGGGTTATCTAGATGCATAAAGACCAAGTTTGAGAAAAAGAATTTATTTGGTTCAATATCACATGCCTTTGGGGGTGCATTTCCAATTAATTTCTCCTTGGGATGTGATAAGACATTTGTGGTAAAACATAATAAAAACATGCAAAAATATTTTCAATAGTGTATAACAAGAACCTAGAGCAACATTACCCGTGATTTTTCTTTTCCAAAACATGGAAAATTGTATATCATAGTTTTCAAATAAATATTTTTCTTATTATTAAATATATTTCTATACATTGGTAACGAATCACTAATATTATACAATGTTATCTAATTTTGTAGAAGATTAACCAATAATTTTCAATACTTTATAACCTAGCGAAAAATTCACCAATATTTAAGAAAAAATTATAATTTAGTAAAAGATTCACCAAAAAATTATATATGTATATTATATTAATGAAAAAATAGCCTATACATTTTTCTATATACCATGGGGATTCACCCATTTATTATACATATAAATTTGGGGGGTTTCTTAAAATTTTCCTTGTGGTTGAGCAAATTCTATCTTTGGATGAACTTCTATTTTTAGAGATATGGGAAAAGTCTATTTATTGATCGCATATCTAAAAATATAATGCATGTATATTATTATTAGACCTTTATGATAATAAGACAATAAATAATAACTTATTCTCTTGGAGCACATGATTTCAGTGTACAGATGTGGCACATCAGTGGGCTGGAGAAATTACACAATTCCTAGGTTGGTTGGTGACTCATGCATGGAGGACTTTGTTATAACTGATTGTGGCGAGTTGTAACAGAGTTGGAAGAGTAGTTATGGGGTTTAACTCAGTTAAGTGAGTTAAACTCAATTGTGCTAGTTGTCACTCATGTTACACTAGTGAGAGATGAGTGAATTAATTATTTAATTAATTCACAAGTACTGTCTCACATGCAAATGAAGAAATACAACAGTTAACTACTTGCGTGTCAGTTATAGTGGAGACCCAGTGGAGAGATAGGTGAAAGGGTGTGATGGACTATTAGTTGTGACTATAGTGGAGCATTCAATGCATCCAAACACACATTGGATATTCTTATGAGTATTGGGCAGTCAAGGCAGGAGGTAATCATTCATTTAGAGGTTTTTCTTCAGTAGCGATTGCGCAATGGAGGCAAGTTGTCAGGAGGCAAGAAATTGGTGCATAGATATGCAAATTTCTGCATGACAGTGTGAGCCACTTATAGATTGTACTAAGAGCTCTATCAGATGAGATTTGTATGAGATTGTTACATGTTCCATTGATATACATTATTGTATTTATAAATTTCTACAGAAATCCTATAACAAGAAATTGCAATAGAGAATGAAGCAATTTCGAGGATATAGAATCTTTAAGAAAAGAAAAATAAAGTGCAACACTGTAAAAGTTTTGAGTCATTGTAACCCTAGCTGAGACATAGACCAGCAAACATGTTTGAGTGATAATTGAGTCAATTTATATTGCAAGCCTAGAAGGTATAGTTAAGTCTTGTTTGATTTATGTTGATTCATACAGTCGTAATTAAGGGGGAGTGTTAAAGTAAGCTAATTACTCCTGCATGAAGAGTTTTCTATATTTAAAGAGTCAGCTGACTGAGCGTTGAGAGCGTTGATTCAAGTCTAGTTTAAGTGATAGGTCAATTTGGAGAGTGTGGGCACGTTAAGTTATATTAGGCAAGTCACTGGTCGAAAAGGTTTAAATACCCTTCACCAAATTCATTGTAAATCAAGTCATGTAATCCCAATCAAGTTTGTGTGAACAATATAGAAGTGCCACAACTCATATATTTTGTGTGTGTTAAAATATGTTTCTTTTCTCTACCTTTCCAAAAAAAATTAAGCACAATCCCCACACTTTATTCATACATAGTTTAGGCATATATTTTATGGTCTAGACCACAACTTGAAAAGAGTGATTGATTTATAAATTCGAGTTTTTTTCTCTGATCTTCATTCCACTGAGATTATAAAAAGGTATACAATTCGACGCACAAGTTCCTAAGTGACTTTTTCAACCCATGAAGTTTAGATTTGGAATTATATGGTTTAAATATTGAATGTGGATCACTATTTTATATTAATATAACAAAAACATTACTTATGTTCACAAAAAGGGACACATAGGTGATTTGAAAAATGTGTATTTTTTACATTTTTACTTGTATGAGCCTTAGGGGAGATAAAAGGGTTTAACAATGTTTTGTGGGAAATATATATAAAGAATATTTTATTAAAATATTCTTTGTAGTGATGGAGTGATAGGAAGTTAATATTATGTTATTTTAGAGTGAAAAGTGAGGGTTTTTTTTTAGTGGTGAATTCTTCTTTTTTAAATTTTTTTAATAGAAGGTTGTTAGTCACTCAGTTCTTGAATAATTTTTTTGAGTGGAGAAGTGAGAGTGTTTAAAAACAAAAAAGAAGGTAATTTTGAACCTACCTAAAATTGAATAAGGGGGTTTATTTGTGCATGTGTGTTTCAAGTGATTCAATCATTTTCATTATACTTAAAGAAAATTAATGAAGTCAAGATCAAATAAGCAAAGCACATATGTTCAAGCACCCATAATTAAGAAGCTGCAAAGAACAAATTCAAGCATTCAAGTTAGCATTTTACATGAGCATTCTGACATACATCTACATCAACAAACAAATACATTAACAACATTTGCATAAATTCAACATCAATTTTTGAATAATTCACTTGCGATAGTTCTTTGTAAGAGTCAAATCAAATCAAAATCGAATTGTATTGTAAATTTTGAAACACTCGTTAGAGTGATGTTGCAAACGAAACAAACCAATTATATTGAAGATTAACTATGCATGGATTGATCCTTAGGAGTGGTTATCAATAGTCAAACAATTATATATGTTTTATCGAATAATTCAATCTCACATTAAGACAAATATTGCAAACAAAAGTGAAAAGAAGATGCTACTCTCATGAGTATGAAAGGGGGAGTACATTAGCGAAGCTCTCCTACATCTTGGGGGGGAGTTCAAAAAAAATGCAGATGGTTTTGGTCTCTCCTTTCGGCTGAAAAATAGATAAATTTATTATGAAACTGAAATTGAATTGATGATTATGGTTATCCGACTAAAATTTTTGACAACAATTGATGGGGGTAAAACCCACAGTCCCGGTTTTCTCAAAATTTCAATCTCTAACTGTGTATAAATTTCATCCAAAAATTCTTTGCCCAATCAATTCCACACTCTGGCAAACTAACTAACACTGTTCTAAATACTTGAACTAGCAATTTAGCTAAGTCTGTGTACTTTAATATCTCAATCTAAGATTGAGATATTAAACTAAATTCTCATTTTGTTTATGAAACCACACCTCTTCTTGGAATTTATAAGGCGGAAGCTTTTCCTGTTCCTCAAGGGTTAATAAAACCTTTCCACATATAATAAGATCAACCACATTATTGTAATAACCCACAACTATGATTTTCTTTTTGTAGGGTCCACTACCATTAGATGCGCCCTATAATGTATCACTACATATATTATATCCTTCTTCTTATATTTCCAATCAACTTATCTCTTAATGCTCATCCTCTCATTATATTTTGATATTCGAACTTCTTAGACCATAACCCCAAGCAATAACAAATATAACGCCCTTCCGAAAGTCTCACAATGGACTTATGTTTAATAAGCATTGACCAGACCTTAGAATTAAAACCCCAAGTCGTATCATGTCATTAGATCATTAATATGGGCTCACAACGTACCTTAATTTTAATAACACTACGTTGGACATCAACCAACGATACCATAGACACTTTCACATATTTATTAAATCGCCATTATGCATGAATGTCTGCCATATATATATCCCGGACCTAACTATAAGGCCAGCGCCCATATAACGTTCGGGCCCACCTCTTAACGATCCTCTCACATCCGATGGCTGGAGGAGTATCGCGTTGATGAGGGCGATCCAACGAGCAGGGTGGAGTTTCACATTTTTTTTTATGCTGAACTTTAGCATGTCAAATTCATGCGATGAGGGCGGTATTTCCCCATGACGTGGCACAATATAATAGGATCAGGTTTTTTTCTTGTGATCTCACCTCCGGGAAAGGGCGGTGCAAAATAGGTGGGTTTGTTCACGAAACCACCCGACTATTACCTCCGGTTTCACGTTCACCTCTTGGTTCTGTTACTTCCATGCTCCAGGTTCCATCTCTGCTCCGTGGCACCGAGTTCCAATACGTCTTAAACTTAGAGTTATAGCCAAACTCCGTCCTTCATAAGTGAAGGTCACAATGCAGCAAACTTCGTATTGAACTCTTTACACAGGTTAAGCGCTGAGAATGAGAAATCAATTCCAATCGATTTCAATTGGTCTGGTTCAAAGCAGATCCAAACTGTTAAAATTGTTACAACAAATGTAAATTTACTTATTACCTATGTAGTTAGAATAAAAAAATGTAGGTTGAATAACGAGATATAGTTGGAATAACAAGATAACGAAATATGAATAAGTTAAAAGAGGTGGCCCGAGAGGCTTGTATGCACGAAGAATCATTTGATAAATAAAAGTTTCCAAGTGTTTTTTATCCTTCAGTTCCTTCAGTTTCCAATTCAGTTATATTTCTCCTATTCCTTTTCTTGTGTACTTTTTTTCCCCACAACAATGGTATCAGAGCAAGGTTATTGATTCGATTGCAAATAAGAATCGACTGTTGTTTTGAAAGGTTATCTTGGAGAGAAAATTGTTTGACTTCCCAGAATCCGAGAAAGACTGAAGGTTCGTATTGAAGACTTTGTGAGTTGTGCATCACACGACTACCGAGTTGAGCATCACACGACTGCTTGTAAAACCTGCAACGGAGAACCACTACCGTCGAAAGAGGCCGGAGAAGCCGGTTGCCGAGCAAGATGCAGAGGGTTTGACCCAAACATTTTCTGCCCAAATCGTAGAGTGAGAAGCTAAGGAGGACAGTGAGTCGAGTCTGTTGCCTGAGGACGTTGGGGTTCGTTGAGCAGAGAACTGCGCCAGCGTGAAGCTAGCCATTACATGCTATCGAGAGTTTGAAAAAAGGGAGTCAGCCTTTGCGTGGTGAAGAGCCGCAGATCTTGAAAAACTAGCCGCTGAATACAAAGGGAAGCCGTCAAGCACTAGAGAAAGCCATTGCAAACTGTTGTGGGTTTTCCAGCCACGAAATACAAAGGGAAGGGTTGCCGCAATGTTGATATGAGCCATCGCTGTTGAATAGAAGCCGAGTATTTTTTAATCAACTTCATCGATGCATGAATGGAAGTTTTTTTTTTAAATCAGTGTTTCTTTTAAAGGGTTTATGAGCAGAATACTGAAAAAACATATTTTTGGGCTGTGTTAACATTGAAGAAATCGAGTTTCTTTTTCAGTTGAAGAGAAAAGGCAGATTTATTCTTTGTTTTTTTTTTAAATCAGTTTAAAAGGGTTCAGTTGAAGAAAAAAGGCAGATTTATTCTTTGTTTTTTAAAAATCAGTTTAAAAGGGTTCAGTTGAAGGAAAAAATTGAGAATAGGGTTTGAAGTTTTTTTTAATGAGATTTCTCTGAAGTAATAGCTAGGTTTTTTTTTTTTAAGTAATAGCTAGGGAATTTTTTTTTTAATTTGAGAAGAAGGGAAATCTAAATCCCTAGGAGGGAGAAATGGCGAAAATGACAAACGCAAAATTTGAGGTGGAGAAATTCACCAAGAAAAACAATTTTTCTCTATGGAAACTGAAGATTAGGGATTTGCTGGTGCAACAAGGGTTGCACAAGGCATTATACGAGGTAACTAAAAAACCAAAAAGCATGTTGAATTCGAACTGGGAGGACTTCGATGCCCGAGCTCTCAGTATCGTTCGGTTATGTTTGGAAGATGAAGTACTCTTCAATATTGTTGGAGAGAGTACAACTATAGGGTTGTGGAAGAAATTGGAAACTCTCTATATGACAAAATCTTTGAAAAACAGAATCTATTTAAAAAGACAACTGTACAGCCTTCGGATGAAGGAGGGTACGAAAATTGCAGATCACTTAAATGTTTTTAATACGCTTATTTTTCAGTTGTCTGATATGGAAGTAAAAATGGAGGAAGAAGAAAAGGCAATAACCTTGTTGTGTTCCATGCCTGAGTCATGGGATCACTTCGTTACCTCAGTCAGTTTGAGCACTGTCAATTCATTAAAACTTGAATGTGTCATGGGTGCTCTCTTATCTGAAGAGGTACGAAGACAATCTAGCATTGAGACTTCGGCATCTAAAGCCATGGTAGCTAGAGGTCGGTCAAAGGAAAGGGGGGAAAATACAAGAGGTTCTTCCAGATCAAAGTCAAAGGGTGGCAAGAAGAGTAAAGCAAAATTTTGGTACTACAACAAACTGGGACATCTCAAAAAGGATTGTTGGAAACGGAAGGAGGCGGAAAACAACAACAAAGAAGCAAATCAGGTCTATTCAAGTATGGATGATGAGGTTTTAATTGCTGAAGCACTCCCTGTTTGTAATATCTCACAAGATGCTGACTATTGGCTATTAGACTCTGGTGCTTCTCATCACATGAGTCCGCACTGAAATTGGTTTTCATCATATGAAAATGTAAACAGTAATTCTGTATTCTTGGGAAATAATGCATCTTGTCAAACTGTTGGGATTGGAAATGTGAAAATTAAAATGTATGATGGTACAATTAAAACATTATCGGATGTTAGGCATGTACCTGATCTAAATACAAACTTGATTTCCTTGGGAGTTTTGAATTCGAATGGTTATAATTTTACAGGTCAGAATAGAGTGCTGAAAGTCTCGAAAGGAGCCTTGGTTGTTATGAAGGCTGAAAAGGTCAGAAACCTATACAGACTCAAAGGAAGCACTCAAGTTAGTGAAGCAGCGATCATGTCAGATAAAGAAGAAGAAGTTTATTGTCTATGGCATCAGTGGTTGGGTCACATGAGCGAGAAAGGTCTTCAAGCACTGATGAACCGCAAGCTACTTCCTGATTTGAAATCCTTGAAGTTGGATTTTTGTAAATATTGTGTGTTTGGAAAACAATGTAAAAAAAGATTCAAGTCTGAAAATCATAATAGTAAGCAGATTTTGGACTACATTTATTCTGATCTATGTGGACCATCTCCTACTGTGTCCTATGGAGGTGCCCTATATTTTTTAACGTTTATTGATGATTTCTCCTGAAAATTTTGGGTCTATATGTTGAAAAAGAAAGCTGATGTGTTTAATGTGTTTAAACAATTTAAAACAATGGTGGAAAAGAAAACAGGCAAATCAATTAAATGTTTAAGAACTAACAATGGAGGTGAATTTACCTCTTTAGAATTTGAACAATTTTGTAAGGATGAAGGGATAGTTAGACTTAAAACTGTTGTTTATACTCCTCAGCAGAATGGTGTTGGTGAACGAATGAATCAAACTCTTATGGAAAGAGCCAGAAGCATGATTAGTAATGCTAATCTGCAAAAGGAGTTGTGGGCAGAAGCAGTATCTACTGCTTGTTATTTAGTTAAAAGATCACCTTCGGTTGCAATAAACTATCAAATTCCTGAAGAAGTTTGGTCAAGTCAGTCTTGTGATTATTCGCATTTGAAGATTTTTGGTTGTGATGCCTATGTTCTTATTCCTAGAAATCAGCGTTCAAAATTAGATCCAAAATCAAAATGTTGTGTCTTTGTTGGATATGATTATTCAGTGAAGGGATATAGGTTGTGGGATCCTACTTCACAGAAAATAGTCATTAGTAGAGATGTAACATTTGATGAATCTTCTCTTTTAAAATTAGATGTTGAAAAAGTTGAACAAAAGCAGGTATTTCTAGGTCAGCAGATTCAATTGGAGACTGTACCTTTTCCAGAAAGTCAAAAGGAAGGAGAGACTTCTAAAAAAGGTGGAGAAGCAGAGGAAACTAGAGAAATTACAGAATCTAGTCAGCAACCAGTCACTCTAAGAAGGTCTACAAGGTAAAAAAGAACACCAAAAAGGTATGAAGACTCTACTTCATCGTTTGAATTGATTACTGAAGATGGGGAACCATCTTGTTATCAGGAAGCAGTTGATGATGTAGATAGCAAGATATGGAAAAAGGCTATGGAAGAAGAAATGGACTCCTTAGCCAAGAACAATACCTAGGATCTTGTAGAACTTCCTGAAGGGAGAAGCGTTGTTGGGTGCAAATGGGTCTTCAAGTTGAAGAGAAAAGTTGATGGAAGTATCGAAAGGTATAAGGCGAGACTGGTTTCAAAAGGGTATTCTCAAGTTGAAGGTATTGACTTTCATGAGATCTTTTCACCAGTAGTTAAACTTGTTTCTATTCATACTGTGTTAGCACTAACTGCTTTACTTGACCTTGAGTTAGAATAGTTAGATGTTAATAGATGTTAAAACAACATTTCTTCATGGTGATTTGGATGAAGAGATATATATGGATCAGCCAGAAGGTTTTGTACAAGGTCACAGCAGAAGATTAGTTTGCAAGCTCAGGAAATCATTGTATGGCCTGAGGCAGTCGCCCAGGCAATGGTACAAGAAGTTTGATTCCTTCATGGTGAGCCAGAATTTTATCAGAAGTGAGTATGATCAATGTGTATACTTCAAAAGTTTCAATGGCATATTCATTATCTTGGTGTTGTATGTTGATGATATCCTTATTGCAAGCAAAAGCATGGAAGAAATCAGCAGGTTAAAGGCTCAACTCTCTAAGACATTTGAAATGAAGGATCTTGGAGCGGCAAAACATATCTTGGGCATGGAGATACACAGAGATAGGAAGAATTGTAAGCTTTGGTTATCACAACAGAAGTATGTGGAGAAAATACTTGAAAAGTTCGGTATGAACAATGTGAAACCTATTAATGTTCCATTAGCTTCCCATTTTCAGCTTTCTTCGGATTTAAGTCCTAGAACTAATGAAAAAAAGCAGTATATGTCTCGTGTACCATATGAAAATGTGGTAGGAAACTTAATGTATGTGATGGTATCTACAAGGCCTAACATTTCACATGCAGTTGGAGTTGTCAGCAAGTTCATGGAAAATCCAAGGGAAGAACATTAGCGAGCAGTGAAAAAGGTGCTTCGGTATTTGAGAGGCACAAGTAACCATTGCATCAGCTTTGATGGTCATGAAGGTACAGTTTGCGGATATGTGGATGCCGATTACGCAGGTGATTTGGACAAAAGGAGGTCTACTACAGGTTATGTTTTTACTCTTGTAGGTGGAGTAATCAGTTGGATGTCAAAGCTTCAAGAGACAGTTGCTTTGTCTACTACTGAAGCAGAGTATATAGCTGCTTCAGATTCCTGTAAAGAGGAAATCTGGTTAAAAGGTCTGCTTGATGAGATTGGAAGGATGCAGGAGAAAGTGAATGTGTTTTGTGATAGTCAGAGCGCTATTCATTTGGCTACAAATCCAGCCTATCACAGCAAGACCAAGCACATCGATGTAAGGTATCACTTTGTGAGACATGTAATCGAAGGCGGCAAAGTAGTCCTCAAGAAGGTCTACACACAGGAGAATCATGTAGATATATTCACAAAGCTAGTTACAGTAGAGAAGCTGACATGGTTTCTCACTTCTCTCGGCTTGCAGAAAAGATGATGAATGGGCATTAGGAAATTTGTTGTCAAGGTGGAGTTTGTTAAAAATGTGACAACAAATGTAAATTTACTTATTACCTATGTAGTTAGAATAACGAAATGTAGGTTGAATAATGAGATATAGTTGGAATAACGAGATAACGAAATATGTCTAAGTTAAAAGAGGTGGCCGGAGAGGCTTGTATGCACGGAGAATCATTTAATAAATAAAAGTTTCCAAGTGTTTTTTATTCTTTAGTTCCTTCAGTTTCCAATTCAGTTATATTTCTCCTATTCCTTTTCTTGTGTATTATTTTTCCCCACAACACAAACTGCAAATTAAACTCTGAGGTCATTAAAATCGGCTCCTTTGTATTACAGTCGCCCTTACCAAGTTTCATACCAAAGCAGGGGTTTGATCTACCCTCTAAACATATTCTATAGCCGGAAATACCATTGATTTCCCTATCAGGTACATATTACCATTCACCCTTTTATACAGAACTTCCGCACATGTTCTTATACACTTTCTCTTAGAGATTTAGGGTACTCTTCACGCATACCATTCAGACATCATATTTTTAACACAGGATTCTATCACATACAAATATACATGCAGGTTCTTAATACAACTTACAGAGACTACTCTTACTCAGCGTACGAAGGTTCAAGCCTTCCTCACACATAAATCAACCAGCAGATGCACATAAATGCTGAAACCAATTCTTCATTATATAGTGAATTAACTTACAGCTCCGGCTCGGCGATATTTTCAATAGATTGACCCTTCTGCAACCAATCTTCTACAGATTCCCCTACAACTCTACGCAGTCCTATGCAAATCTCTATGCAGGTCCCCTATTATGCCTCTTAGGCTTATTTTTATACAAAAGCCACTGAATCGACTCAACTCCTCTAATGCTCAAAAACTCTTCAAATCTCTAATTTTTTGACTAACCTTCTGATAGACAGAGACAGGCTGTCTCTTCCTATGCCCACTAATCATTCGGGCAGTTAAATTTTCCTCCACAATTAACTAAAAAATAACTCAACTATGAATAATTACATGGGGAAACAAAAACATGAGACCCCCTTTATGTTTATTTATGCACAAGGATTGTCTTGAGCCTAATGCCCCTGCATCAGACTCCCCAAGTTAAAATATTTCATGATCTCCTGATCATGTGCTTTCATCTTTATCTTCCTGGATCCCACACTTTGTTCTGCAACTGGCCATATGTTGCAGTGTTCTTCTTTTGCATTCCTCCAGGCTTCCATATCTTGGTTTGCATCTTTGCACTTGCTATGCCCTCACAGTCTGTGACTTCTTCTTCTTGCTACTATTGTTTCTTTACTTCCTTGCTGCTATCCTTTTTTGAGGCATCTTCTGCATTATTTTTCTTATCAATGCTATTTCTCTGTCTAATCTTTCCTCTGACTGCTGGACTCTTACTTCTGTTTGATGCACTCTTATTTCCTCAGTTCTTACTCTTGTTGTCAATTGTTGATCTCCTGTTGTAGCTCTAGCTTTTATTTGTTGAGCTTTTGCTTGTTGAACTTTTATTTGTTCAGTTTTTACTGCTGCCCTATTTGCCACCCAATCATCCATACCCTCTTGCTCTCTGCAACAGTAAAATTCTTCCTGATTGTCACTCATGACAATTTCTCTACTCTCTGTCTTCAGCAAATCTTCAGACTGGTATTTAAATTGCCAGTCATCATCCTCATCTCTTCTATTCTTCTGGACTAAACATGCCTTAGTCCCTCCATTAGTATCTGCAATCAGGAAACAAACATCAAAAGTACAAACTCCTTGTGTCTCTTTCTCCTCTTCTGGCAACACTTCAGTTTGTTGCTCCAACATTTCTTCTAGCAACACTTCAATCAGCTGCTGCTCTGCCATTTCACACTCTCTTCTGGATGGTTTCTGCAAAAATTTTAGCCATCTACTTTGGCCAAACACATCATCAATATGCTGCAACTCAGTTTCAGCATCTTCTTCTTCTGCCTTGGCAATCTTCAGCATTTGCCTTCCTTCTTCTTGAATGATTTTGTTAATCACCTCAAGTCCTTCAAATACTAAGATTTCATCTTCTATCAGAGTAAAACTCTGATTTTCCATTGCCGTATTAGCCCCAAAATTCTGCCATCCAGCCTTCTCTCCAATCTTCCTTTGGCTATTCGAACAAGCCAATTCCTCTCTACTACTAATAGCAACAAATTTCTGCACATGAGACATGACTATCTCATCTTCTTTTGGTTGCTCATCTTCATTCTGCAACAGCTCTTTTTCCTTGTCATATGCAGAAATAATAGGTTCATTTACAGGGGGCATGATAGCCTCACCTTCCTCCTTCTGTAACAATCCATCATCCTTCAAAACAACTCCAAAAGATGGATTGCTTTCTGCCATGCCTGTCGGCACAACCAATTTGTCAACTTCCAAATCACAAGACCTAGTGGTCTTAATTGATGACTCAATCACCAATTTCTCTTTCTACAGTTCTAAGTCTTTCCCAAGACTCAGAGAATCTTCCCTGGCCTTATTCCTCTGTATCTTCTCATGCTACAATCCCCAATCTTGAGATTGAGGTTCCCTCCTTTGTATAGAATCCTGTTGATTCATCATAACCTCCTGCAACTCAAATTCTCCATTCCATGGACTAAAATCTTCCACAGAATTATTCTCCTTTTTCAAAGGACTGCTCAATGCTGCCAACCTTCCTCCAACATTAACAGGATTTGCATTTATCAAAAAATTGTCAAGGAAAAATTCACAAGGCCTCAGAAGCTTCCCTTCTTCTGCCAGCATCTCAGTATGATGTCCTGCAGTTCTTTTCTTCTCCATCAGCACATCAGTATGCTGATTCCAATCCTTCAAACAATCTTTGAGAGTATCAGTCAGTCTCTCCTCTATATCATCCCTTTCAAGGATGTCTCTCTGCTGTAGTTCATAAAAATGAACTCTCTCATCTTCAATCATCTTTGCCCTTACAATATGAACACCCTCCCTCTGTGGCTATGTCCTATGTTCTAGAGCATTCAACTTATGACAAAATCCTGTCATCTCATCAGAGAAAACATCTTCAGAATCTTCCTTCCTATCACAAGATAGGTTTCTTGTTGTCACTATCTTCTCATCCTCCATCAAAATATAATTCTGATCTTCCATCTCTGTAATAACTTCAGCTATCTGTCCATCACTCTTCATTTGGCCATTTAACAAAAGCAATTTGTCATTATCAGCATTAATGACAAACTCATCATCACCAACCTCATTGAAACAATCTCTTCTATAAAATAAGGAATTAATGAATTCCTTCTACTGCAATAGCACAATCTAATATTCTCGTCATATCTTGCTTGGCAACAGTCAGCTTCATTTGTCACAGTTACATCATATGAACTTCCTTCATTAACACTTGCATTCACACACAACTTGTCAGATGCAAAAACATAAGACCTCATGGTCTCATTTGATGATTTGATCACCAAATCTTCCTGCTGTTCCAAGTCTTCCATGCTCTTCAGAGATTCTTCAGTGGTCTCCTCTTTAGTCTCCTCAAGCTGTTCAACCTCCAGCTTTTGGCCAATATCATAAACTAAATCTCCTCAGCTTCCAATATGTTGGAAAGTAGAATCTTTCTCTAACTGTGCATGGACATCTTCAAAACATGTAGCTGCTCCATTTTCCTTCTCAGTGACAACATCAGCAGTTTGCTCATCTCCACATGGCTTTCCTACAAACATACAAAATATGTCAGATGTAAGGCTCTTGGACCCCTTGGCCCCACTTGAAGCTTCAGTCTCCCAGTTCTTCTTCAAATACTCAATCATTCTGAGCATTTCTTCCTCCTGTTGAGAATTTATCATCTGCTCCTTCTTCCTTTGTGGCCTCTGCCACTTTACCTTCTTCTTCATGAGCCAACCAACTCTCTGGTTTTCCTCTATCATCCTTTCTAGCTCAATAAGTTGCTCACTGATCTCAGCTAAATCCTTCCAATGCTCTTCATCAGTGAGTCTCTTCCCCATGCCATTTGCTTTGGCATCTTCCCTCACTCTTCTGTTTTGGCCTCTCTCAGAACCTCTACAATCTCTGATATGGCTGTCAGCAGCCATCTTCTCCTCTAGGAGTTCTTCACTCACAAGCTGCACTAAGCCTCGACAACAGCAAGCTCTCTTGCTACAACTTACCTCACCAATCCCTTCCTCTGGATCTGGCTTTTGGCAAGTACTGGTCCCCTTCTGCTCGAACCTTCTGAGAACTCTCTTCTACTCCCTCTAGGTTTCACTCTGCAACTTCTCTCAAGAACACCTCTGTTCTTCTGTCATCCAACCTCTGTTGGGAATCTTCCGGGTTCTACCACACTCACTCTGCACTCAGAATCCCTTGCTGGACTCTTCTTATCACTGCTCTCAAAGCTGTGATCTGCTTCTACTGAGATTTCTTCCTCAATTTCTTGCACTCTACACTCTGCAAACAATACCTTCAAACTAGAGTTCAAATAAGGCTCCTCAACTCACCTCTCAAGATCCCTATATGATCTTGCTTCTTTTATCACCTACATTGCATCTCTACCTACTGCAAACGTCAAGACTCTTTGTCTTCAACTCCAGATTCTGCACATCTGGAGACCTTCACTGCATACTCAATCAGATCAACAATTCTGTTAAACAGATTTAAACATCAAAATTTTCCCTTCCTATTTCAGTACATGTGCATTCCAAAAATAAACCTCCAAAGAGCTATTTCAATTCAAGCTATGATACCACTATGATGGGGGTAAAACCCACAGTCCCGGTTTTCTCAAAATTTCAATCTCTAACTATGTATAAATTTCATCCAAAAATTCTTTGCCCAATCAAATCCGCACTCTAGCAAACTGACACTATTCTAAATACTTGAACTGGCAGTTTAGCTAAGTCTGTGTACTTTAATATCTCAATCTGAGATTGAGATATTAAACTAAATTCTCACTTTGTTTATGAAACCACACCTCTTCTTGGAATTTATAAGGCGGAAGCTTTTTCTATTCCTCAAGGGTTAATAAAACCTTTCCACATATAATAAGATCAACCACATTATTGTAATAACCCGCAACTATGATTTTCTTTTTGTAGGGTCCACTACCATTAGATGCGCCCTATAATGTATCACTACGTATATTACAGCCTTCTTTTTATATTTCCAATCAACTTATCTCTTAATTCTCATCCTCTCATTATATTTTGATGTTCGAACTTCTTAGACCATAACCCCAAGCAATAACAAATATAACGCCCTTCCAAAAGTCTCACAATGGACTTATGTTTAATAAGAATTGACCAGACCTTAGAATTAAAACCCCAAGTCGTATCATGTCATTAGATCATTAATATGGGCTCACAACGTACCTTAATTTTAATAACGCTACGTTGGACATCAACCAACAATACCATAGACATTTTCACATATTCATTAAATCACCATTATGCATTAATGTCCGCCATATATATATCCCGGACCTAACTATAAGGCTAGCACCCATATAACATTCCGGCCCACCTCTTAACGATCCTCTCACATCCGAAGGCTAGAGGAGTATCGTGTTGATGAGAGCGATCCAACGAGCAGGGTAGAGTTTCGCATTCTTTTTTATGCAAAACTTTAGCACGTCAAATTCACGCGATGAGGGCGGTATTTCCCCAACGACGTGGCACAATATAATAGGATCCGGTTTTTTTCTTGTGGTTTCACCTTCGGGCAAGGGCGGTGCCTAATAGGCGGGTTTTTTCATGAAACCACCCGACTATTACCTTCGGTTTCACGTTCACCTCTTGGTTCCGTTACTTCCATGCTCCAGGTTCCATCTCTGCTCCGTGGCGTCGAGTTCCAATATGTCTTCAACTCATAGTTATAACCAAACTCCATCCTTAATAAGTGAAGGTCATAATGCAACGAACTTTGTATTGAACTCTTTACACATGTTAAGCACTGAGAATGAGAAATCGATTCCAATCGATTTCAATTGGTCCAGTTCAACGCAGATCCAAACTGCAAATTAAACTCTGAGGTCATTAAAATCGGCTCCTCTGTATTACAGTCACCCTTACCAGGTTTCATACCAAAGCAGGGGTTCGACCTACCCTCTAAACATATTCTATAGCCAGAAATACCATCGATTTCCCTATCAGGTATAGAGTACCATTCACCCTTTTATACAGAACTTCTGCACATGTTCTTATACACTTTCTCTCAGAGATTTAGGGTACTCTTCATGCATACCATTCAGACATCATATTTTTAACACGGGATTCTATCACATACGAATATACATGCAGGTTCTTAGTACAACTTACAGAGACTACTCTTACTCAGCATACGAAGGTTCAGGCCTTCCTCACATAGAAATCAACCAGCAGATGCACATAAATACCGAAACCAATTCTTCATTATATAGTGAAGTAACTTACAGCTCCGGCTCGGCCATATTTTCAATAAATTGACCCTTCTGCAACCAATCTTCTGCAGATTCCCCTACAACTCTATGCAGTCCTATGCAACTTTCTATGCAGGTCCCCTATTATGCCTGTTAGGCTTATTTTTATACAAAAGCCACTGAATCGACTCAACTCCTCTAACGCTCAAAAACTCTTCAAATCTCTAATTTTTTGACTAACCTTCTGACAAACAGAGACAGACTGTCTCTTCCTATGCCCACTAATCATTCGGGCAGTTACATTTTCCTCCACAATTAACTAAAAATAACTCAACTATGAATAATTACACGGGGAAACAAAAACATGAGACCCCCTTTATGTTTATTTATGTACAAGGATTGTCTTGAGCCTAATGCCCCTGCATCAACAATACAATGACATTTTCTAGTGGGAAAGCAATTGGGATGTTGATTGATAGTAAATTAGTGGACATTTTTTTTCACTTGGATGCATTATATTGAGTTGTCAAGAATTTTCAGGAGTGTGTCATACATGCAGCTAATTCACTTCTTTTGGTTCTCTCTCTTCATATCGGAGTTTTTATCATCCAACTTTGGTGATTGTTTAGGCAATTCTTCATTGAGGATCAACTCAAAGTTTCAACATGAAGACTTGGAGATGATACTCTTTTATGTTATATTTATGGTATTATTGCCAGGAATTATGATTGAGGGGGGGAATGTTAGCCTCTTTCTCATGTTACCATCATAAATTCCCTAAGTATATCACCTTATTTATTTTACATATTGGGATATATTTTTATCTCAAGTATGTTATAGAATTTATATATCCCAGATCCTATTTTCTAGAGCCTAGATCCTATTTTCTCTCATCCTTGTTTATCTATTTTATGAGGTGTCAAGTAGAGAGAATATGGGTGGTTTATTCATTGTATTATAAATTTTTCTATCATTGAATATTTATTAATCCAATGAAGCTTAAAGCCTTTACAACCAGTTTCAATTTTCATTGTGTCATATTATTATTTTTCTTATTTTCCTATATTTATTCAGCTTGATGGGTTGATTATGCAATAATTTTAATTGAAGAAATGAAGGCATTCCTAGGTTTCCTTTAGATCCCATCATAAGCAAGGTAAAGGATAATTGCATCATGGGTTGAACTGTCCTAGAGGGTTGATTAGCGTGGAGCTGGGATGAGGATCCACGAGTAGTCTGTTTGGGGGTAATAATTTCCACACGAGCATGCATATATAGATAGGTAGAGGCTAATAAATTGTCTCATGCTCTCATGTGTGAAGATGGTTGGTATGGGGACGTAGGTACAGAAACACTTTTGTGTAGTGGAGAGGAGAGAAATTACTCTCATGCATACACAAAGTAAGGTAGTTAGCAGAGCAATGATAAAAACACATAATGATCAGGATTTGGAGAAATTGAATGAGCCGAGGTACCCTTAAACATGATTTTTGTATTAAAAAAAATTTTGGATGGTAGTGGCTTGCCTGAACGTTGAAGAACCATTGGAAACTTGTGGATTGGTGAACCACTTGCTAGGCGAGAAGCTCCCATAAGCACTCCACCACAAGCACTAGGATCTGGTACAAGGGTGGCAATTACTGTTGGACATTGGGTTCAACACTCCCCATGTGTTTCGTGACATGGACTAATCTCCTCTTGTGGATCCCAACTCTGGCTATTGTAGCAGAGACAAATGCCTATGGGTTTGGTCTAACGGCAATCGTGATTCCAACAAGTGGTAACAGAGTGACAAGTCTCGAGTTCAAAACTCAGTCGACTTCCGTTGGGGGGGGAGATTGTTGGACATTGGGTTCAATGCTCCTTGTGTGTTTCGCGACATGGACTAACCACCTCTCGTGGATCCCAACTTTGGCGATCGTAGCGGAGACTTATTCCTAAGGGTTTTGGTCTAACGACAATCGTATTTCCAACAATTACACATAACTATGGTTGTAGCATGTCTATGGTTGGGTGGAGAGTTAGATTCCCAATCTCAGTTGCTAGAATTTTACATTACCAGATAATTTCTCATGTAACTCTGTGTGCATGAATAGTCTTATATGACTTATCACTATTGAACTCTCTATGTACCATCATAAGTGGGTATTACACTATGCATGCCACATATTGCTAAATGGATGCATGAAGTGTCATGTAAACATTGTTTTAGATGCATGAAATAATTATTTTCTATAAAATTAGGAACATTGGGCTTCTACATAGCGTGTGAGGAATGGATTGATTTAGTATTCATTCATGAGTCTAGATTTTGTGCTTCAATTCCCTAAGTAAATACCACTTGATAAATCATTCAATACTCCATTAATACCACTGACAATTTACACTAGTTTAATATTCTAATGAACCATGGATATCCTAATGCTAGGGAACGGTTTAATCATGTGCTTATTATTGTGTCTAAAGTTGTTTTGTTTGCTTGAATATAATAGTTATATGGAATTTGTGTCATTGTAGGCCTAAAATGAATCTATTTACTTGAGCATGAAAGGTGGTAAAATCCTTGTGTGGAAATTACCTCTGTGTATTTCACTAATTTTTGTAGTTTCCTTTTCGATGTTAGAAGTAGAGTTTCCTATATGCCTGAGAAATGTTTATTTCTTCCATGGGTTTGCAATAGATCGAGTATGGAGAGAGAAACAATATTTTTCAATCAATTGAATGCATGCATGTGAATGATGTGGTTTAAAAATTGTAAGTTCAGGAGGGAGTATGAATTATATATATGTGTGATATGATTTGGAAGTTGGTTCAGTCCCTGGAGTTTTGTGAAGTGCATTTAGGTGCACATCTCCTGTGTATTTTTGTCAAGAAAGATAATAGCCTAATTTATACTCGTTCCAACAGATTATGACAGTAATAATTATGTGTATTCTGGTGAAGTGTAGCTAAGGGTTCCAAGCATGTTTATTCATGCCTCCATGGCCATGGTGTGCCAAAAATACATGAAAGATCTTAAATCTTCACCTTAGATTTCGTTAATTTTAGCTAGGTGGTCCATTCCTGCAAGCCTCAAGCCTGGGTAATTTCACAAGTAAACCAGAAGAAAATTTCCCAAGTATAAAGCTTCTGAAAGAGGCTTAAATTTTCTGCTGGGGCCGACTAGGTCATGGGTTAGACTAGTTAGGATGAATTTCTTAGTTCAATGGGACTCACCCTGGACCAAAGGAGCGATGTTAGACTAGTCAGGTGGGGCCCTCTAGTTAGAGGCCATGAGGTTAGGCCTCGATGGAATGCACAATGTGATTTCTTGTGGATATGTCGACCTCAACCCTCCTATTGATGGGACCCAAAGTCGAGTGATGCACCTTCCATATATTCTCTCCCAGTGGCATAGTAGCCATATGGGCATAATGTGGCGTGCTATGTGGGTGCTATGTGGCAAGTTAGATGACATGGTAAGGCCTAAAAGGCTATTTTTCATTGGGAATATATTTTGATCCAGGGATCATATTGGGGAAAATTTTATATCATTGGAAAGGTCTTGATGAGACAAATGCAACGATGTTATCCATTTTAATATTTGATGAAGTTGAAAAGGTTTGAAAAATTTGGACCCTAATTCCATAACAAGGTGTTGGAGATTGGGCTAGCATAGTAACTGCCTCCTTCCAACCTTATTTATGGCTAGGGTTAGTAGTGGGAATGTTGCAATCCTTTTGGGAGAAAACCCAACTGGAAGGTGAGGCTACTTTTCTCTCTTTCTATGAGTGGAAAAAGTATTCACATATAAATAATTGAGACTAGTGGATCGTGGGCTAATATGGTGCATAATCCATCTCTGTTTTCTTTCTCCCTATCCCTCTTAGGTATTTTACGTATATATGGAACAAAATGCACTCAAATAGAATTGAACCCATTTTCCTCCTTCCTCTTAGTGGCCTAGTTGTAACACAACCCAATAACCTCATAGTGTTTAACCAAATCTTCTAAAAAATCACAATATAATTTGGAGGGCAGATGTGTTTCGAACTACCCAGCATAGTTCATCAATACGACTTTGCTACTTGTGCTGATCATAATAGTTGAATATAAATACTGTTGAGATGCAACGGTCACCTGTCAAAACCTAGTCAATATTTAATGCAATATAATGTTATAAAATATTAATAAACAAAAATAAAATCTAATATTAAATTAAAATTAATAGGGGTGAACGTTAGAATAATAAATTAAAATTAAAATTAAAATAACAATAAATAAATAAAAATAAAATCCAAAAATAAAATAAATAATAAACAAAAAGTAAAATCCAATTAAAATTAACAAGGGTGAACTTTGATAACTTTGATAACCTCAACTCTTAACTATAGTTAAAATATTTAATCTTCTATATTATTCTTCATCATGATCACGTGTCTATCCAATTTTCCATGAATAATGGGGGCTAATGTGGCATCCTTTTAAATTATGGTGGTAAAAATAGGAAGGTTAAATTTTGAGTGGCATAAATTTTGTTTACAAACTCCAATTGAGATGATTCTTGCACTGTTGTAAAGGTATGTGTTTGGAATAGAAAAAATAGAAGTTATTCTTAGTTTTACCCCCTATTTATTTAATTTTATGACTCAAAATTCTCTTATAATGTTTTAGACCCCAATTTGCGAAACTGGGTCCTACTGATAAAAATGGTCCTATGAGCTAGTTCCTCTAATTTTACCACTCTAAAATAATTAAGATGGATCAAAAAGAATATAATGATATAATATGGATCACAAATACCCATTTTGGGAGGCTCTTGGTCTCCAAACGGTTATACTAAATGAGGTGAGGAAAAATTTCCTCTACATTTTCTGAGGTGTACCATTTAACCTTATCTAGCAGCTTCCCTTTCAACCCATTATGCCAAAAGTCATGCTACCCTTGTATTTTAGTTATGTAAATCGTGTGAAAAATTGTATCTTCTATCAACTCTGCCTAAGAATTGCTGAGATTCAACAAGATGATGAGCTTAGTGAAAGGAGTCTCCTTCACTAATTGGGCCCGCAGGCTATTTTTGGTGCAAGTCTATTTTTAGAATATGTCTATTTTTAGACATGGTGATCATATTTCAGAAGTTGCAGGATGCTATTTGTGGATGGTTGATCAAATTGGAAAAATAGATGAAATTATATTTTTAGAATATTGGGCGAAGTCTATTTATAGATCATTGATCTAAAAATAGATGCATGTCGATTATTATTAGCTCTTAATAATAATCAGACACTAAACAGCAACTTATTCTCTTGGAGCACTTTGTTTCAGTGCACAGATGTGGCACATTAGTGGACTGAGGGAATTACACATTTCCCAAGGGTTTATTGGAGCTAATGCATGGAGGACTCAGTTAGAACTCAAGTGGCAGAGTTACGACACAGTTGGAAGAAGTAGTTGCGGAGTTGTATTCAGTTTAACTCAGTTAGACTCAGTTGAGCTTGTTGTATCTAGTCTAACTGAATGATACAATAATGAGAGTGGAGTGAATTAATTAGTTAATTAATTCGCAAATAATAACTCATTAATCAACTAAACAATACAGCAGTTAACTACAGTGCATGGTAGTTTCAGTGGAGACCCAGTGGAGAGGTAGGTGAAAGGGCAAGATGGAGTATCTGTTGTGACTATAGTGATGCATTGATTGCATCACACACACATTGGAGTTTCCAATGAGGATTGCAAAGTCAAGGAAAGGGTAATTAAAATTCATTCAAAGCTATTCTTCAGCAGGGATTGTGCAGTGGAGGCAGGCTAGCAAGAGGGTAGAGATCGGTGCATGGATTTGCAAGATTGTTCCTTATTAGTGTATGACGATTGTACTGTACTGAGAGCTTGATAAGCTTTGTATGAGGATTTTCATATGACTCCATGATATATAATATATATTTGGGGTTTTCAGCTTCAGTATTTCCCAGTTAAAAACAACTGTGTTATGTGCGATTATTTTTATTTATGCTTTACATGTGTGTGCAATTAATTTTCCACAAAAGATTAACAAGTGGAATGATTCAGTATCTTGTATAAAGTTAAATAGTGTGAGATCAGGTGCATATAGGACATATGCATGCTTAGTGCATATAATTTATATATGGTATCAGAGCATTGTTAATTGAAGATTTCAATTGTGAAGTGAGTTTGTGCTGGTGGACAATTCGAATTTGCTACAAAAGATTCTTGGTGCAGAAGTTGAGTATACATTGAAATGGATTTCAATGGGTTGCGATTGGAGTATGCCCTTGATGGGAGCTCGAATTACATAGCCTGGAAGGACAGGATGGAGGTAGTGCTGGAGGATAATGGACTGAAGGAGTTCATTGATAGTGATGTTCCTAAGCCGGGAGCTAGCAATGCTGCATTACTTGACGCATGGCAAAGATAGAAAAGATGAAGGATTACATTTGGAAGGTGGAGGACAATATTGTCGAATTCACAGGAGAAGAACCCTCATTCTTAATGTATGAAGCACGAGCAGAACTTGTTCCAAGTAGAAGTGGCCGGAGGAAGTTGAAACAAGAACCAAGCTAAGAAAAATAAAAATGGAAAAGAATGACACTATTCCGGTATACTTGACAAAGTTTGTCCACTGCAGGGATGATCTTGGGAGTGTAGGAGTTAGTGTGGATGACGATGACTTGGCGAGCTTGGCTCTCCTTGGGCTTCAGAAGAGTTGGCATTCCTATCAGGACTCTGTCAATGGTCGAGAGAAACTGCCAGGATGGGAGCGACTTTGGTCGGATCTTGTGCATGAGAAGATAAGGCGGGATACCAGGGATGGATCTTCATCAAAGAATAGAATAAAAGAATTAACTGGCTTGCAAAGAAAGGAAATGGAGGAAGAAATTTCCTTCAAAATGTCTGATGCTAAAGACCCAAGCGAATTTTCAAAGTGAAGTGTTTTCATTGTCCATGACGTTTCTGGAGCGTTGCACTATCACCTGAAGAAGAACAAGAAGGATGCTAGAGCTGCAGCTGGAGAGGCCTTGGCCTCGCAATTTGAACTTGATTTCTCTTTTATCGCATGCTTGGTTTCAAGCACAATGCAATCGGTGTGGTATCTTGATAGTGGTGCATATTTCCATATGATGGGAGACAAAGAGTTGTTTAGTGACTTGGAGGAGAAGGACCTCCAGATGCATATAGAGATGGGCCAGTTATATGTTTCAATACAAAATTGAAACTTTAAAGATATTCTACCCATTTTTCATGTTTCTGATTTAGTTTTGGCTGCTACATAATGTAATGCAATGCATGATTGTCTGAATAAAGCACAAACTCTTTAGACATCAAGTAATGTCTCCATTTTTTTAATGACTGCACAACTGTATAAAATTCCTTGTCATAAGAAGAATATTTCCTTCTTGTCTCATTCATTTTTTCACTAAAATAAGCTACAGGTCTATCTTCTTGACTTAACACAGCTCCAATAGCTTCTCCACTGGCATCACATTTCACTTGAAAGGGTTTGTTAAAATTAGGAAAAACTAAGATGGGCTTTTCTGTTATCTTTTGTTTCAACAACTAGAAAATTTTTTCTGCTTCATCAGTCCATTTAAATGGTTGTTTTTCCTTATTTATGGTTTCAATAATAGGAGCATTGATCTTACTAAAATTCCTTATGAATTTTCTATAAAAACTAGCGAGACAATGGAAACTTCATAACAAAAAAACTCTCTTAGGTGAAGGCCATTCTATGATTGCCTTTATCTTCTCTGGATCCATTTTCAATCCATCAACAGAAACAACAAAGACTAAGTATACCAACTCTTCCTTCATGAATGAACATTTTTTTAAATTTCCCAGCAACTTTTCTTGATGCAACTTCCTTAAGACATAATTCAGATGTCTCATGTGTTCTTCTTTAGATTTGTTATAAATTAATATATCATCCAGATATACTATTACAAATTTACCAATAAACTCTTTCAGTACTTCATTCATAAACCTCATAAATGTACTAGGAGCATTTGATAATCCAAAAGGCATTACCATCCATTCATACAATCCTTCATTTGTTTTAAAGGCTTTTTTCCATTCATCTCCTTCTCTTATCCTAATTTGATGATAGCCACTCTTTAAATCCAGTTTTGTAAAATATCTTGCCCCACCTAAACAATCCATCAAATCTTCAATTCTGGGTAAAGGAAATCTATACCTAATTGTTATTTTGTTGATTTCTCTTGAATCAGTGCACATTCTCTAGCCTCCATATTTTTTTGGACTCAACACTGTTAGCACTAAACGAGGACTCAAACTTTCTCTAATCAGTTCTTTATCTAACAGTTCTTGTACCTGCTTCCTGATTTCTTCATTTCCTGTAGGAGTCATCCTATATGCTGATTTATTTGGAAAATTTTATCCTGGAATGAAATCTATATAATGGCTGATTTTTCTAATAGGTGTTAATTCATCTGGCAAATAATCTACAATGATATCACAATAATTTTCCAGCATCTCTTGAATTTCAATTGGTAAATCAGAAATTTTAGTGGAAGTAATTACTACCTTGGGTTTGCAAATTAATGAAAATTTTACCTCATCATCTTCAATCTGTTGCAAATATTCTTTTCCACTTAGTAACAAAGCTTTCGGATCAGATCTTCTTTTTTTATGCATCTTCTTCTTCTATAGGCAATAATGTATGCTTGATACCATATTTACAAAACTTGTATGTATTCTTTTTCCCATCATGCATATCTCCTCTATCATACTACCAAGGTCTACCCAGTAATATGTGAAATACGTCCATAGGCATTACATCACACATAATTTTGTCTTTGTAGCTACCGAACTGGAATTCCACTTCACACTGTTCATTCACTAACAGCTGATGTCCTTTCTAAAGCCATGACACCTTGTAGGGTGTTGGATGTTTCTTTGTATTCAATTTCAAGTTCTCCACCACTTCTGTAGATACCAAATTATCAGTGCTGCCACTATCAATTACCATTTGATAGCATTTTACTTGAACTTTGCACACACTTCTAAACAAAGTTTTTCTTTGTGCTGGTTCAACAACTTCCTTTGTTTCTTTTAACAAAAATTTGTTAACTACCAAAGATTCTCCTTTCTCTGGTGTATTTTCTGCTTTTGGCACTTTTGCTGCTTCTTCTTCATTCTGAGAAACAATTACATTTCTCTTATTTGTCCCCACATTCTCTAGACATTCATAAGCTCTATGTCAAATATTATTACATATATAACATCTGCTTTCTCTTCCTCTTCCTCTGCCTCCTCTTCCTCTGGAAAAACCCCTTCTGCCACTTGCATCACCTTCGGTGGATGTATGCTGACTTGAGCTGTTGCTAGCTCCTTCTCTAAATGTTGTAGATATTCCTCTACCACATTTACTTCCTTTTCCTCAGAGTCAAAGATAAACTCTCAAACTTTGAAACTATTGCTTCTAATTCAAGTGGATCCTCTTCACAGTTTTCCTCTTCTATATCAATCATTCATGAAGTTTTATCCTTAGTGTTATTCTAACGCAACATTTTTGAAAAGGTAAATCCCCTCTGTGGACAGAGGCAATCGCTACTAGCCCAGACCGGGTCTAGCAACAATCAAACACGCTATGGTGCAAGTTCCTAATTGCAAATAAACCAACTAGCGATGAAGGCTTACCTGGAATCCAATGTTGTCGCTTGTAGAAAAGGTAGCGCTCCCGTTCCTTAGCTCCGAAAAATCAAAATCCTCACGATCTCCATGATGGGACACCTGCACACGCAAGAAAAAAAACAAACACAAGCATAAAATCCAGTATATACAACTATATGTCAATCGAAGAAGACATAACTCATGATCATAATCAAGAACAAGAGTGGAACCATAACCAATAGTCACTTATTATTAATTCATCAAAGGAATAATACAACCATAGCTTCGATGCTAAATTCTCCTTCGGGGGGTCGTCAGCAGAATATGTCTCGACAATAATCTCCTTGCCTGGATTTGGCCTTAAGGGAATGAATCAAGGCTCTTGCAGCATTAGGCTCTTGGGAACTTGGAGATTTAAAGACTCAATCATTCAGCCTTTCAGCCCCTTCATCAATGGAAGATGGCTATATTTATAGAGGAGAGGAGGAGGTTGGGATCCCTACAATAGTGGAAGGGAGGCCTTATCCTTTGGGAAGTTCCTCATAAGGTGGAAACAAGAGGTCAAAGGAGGAAGGCCGTGGTTATTCAGTCAAAACCACTCCTCATGACTCATCCACAAAATTGTTGTAATCGAAAATTCACCTCTTTATTTAAAAAACAGTCCTTTTTAAGGTTGGCATGGGTGCGGCTCTGAGACAGAGCGCCAATTGGCACGCCCTCTTTGGAGGATTTGCCCCCTTGGCACGAGGGCTGAACTGTGTATCTGCGCCAATGAAAAAAGAGTTGTTTTTAGGGTTTTTCACAAGGAGTTGTCTTCAGGGTAATGAAAGTACATGTTCAGGGGAAAGCCATGAAAGTATTTTCAAGTCATGTCACTACTCACAGGTCACGGAATGAGCCCTCCAATGTGCGGGACGGGGATTGCAGGGATGGTGACAAATTGTTGTGTAACAGATGCCCCCTAAAGCATGAGGCCCGAGAGAGAGAGAGGGGTGAAATGCTTTACGAGAACGTGTCCAACCGAAAACACCGCCACCGGAAAACCTGCGTGGAGAAATACAACTGATATCTCAAATACATGATATATATGCGGTATGGGTGCAGCCATCCATAACAGAGTATTCAATGATCCAGATCCGAGGTATGGACGCAGCCATCCTAATGAGGATCGATCAATAGACTCAAGTATGGTTGCAGCCATCCAATCAGTGAGTCATGTAACTAATCATAACAATCCACAAAATCGCAGTCTAGATTATAACAGACAGAAATCCAGGGTCTCGCGCTCCATCTCGACCCGAACAAAGTACAAGTTCAAGCATGTGAATATATGAGCTGAAGTCAAACATGCAAGAACATTGTATGATTACCAGCCAATGATGAAAGTTGTTAACAGACGTGAGAGGTACCACCAATAATGACAATGGCCCTCAAGGTACTAGAGGTACAATCTACGGCGTGCGAATCAGGGAGCTAGCATTGAACACCCATAGAATCATTCGATCGGAGGACAATGATGAAAACCTCGTGTCGAATGCGAATAACCTGCCATTGAGGCATGCAAGCTCCAAGGCACCAGAAGGGAGTCTCTAGATCAGCTTCCTGGATAATGAGCTGAAGTCGACAGGAGGTGACCTTGATCGACGGTGGGCCATAGTGTTTCCCACATCATCAACACGAGACAGAGGAACATAATGTCTTTGTGAATCACGATTAGATGAGAATTAGAGGAAGTTTGGAATTTGAAGAGGTCAACTTCTCTTGAACATATCGACGGCACGACAGTGGATTTGGCAGTATTTGACATCAAAAGATCAGAGGTCATGGTGATGAGGCAATGAGCAGATGAGAGGCCAAAAGGGATCACCCAAACCCATGAAGGCAAGTGAAAAAATGAGGTGAGATGTCCCCAACCCGACACGAATGCAGACAAGTGCCATGCTCAAGAGCGACATACTGTCGACACGACAATGATGCTGGTTCCATTTTCCCCCACCATTTCGGTGAGTACCTCTTTATTTTTACACAAGCTTGAAGGGGATAGCATATGCTTGTAATATAAGTTCGTCTTTCAGACGAATCCATCCTAGTACATTTAACGAGCCCTAGGAAGGAGCGACTCGAATAACATCATTACAACTAAATCCAATGTCATCAAGGTTTAACGAGTCTGACAGAGGAAGAACTCGGTGTCTTTTCATATTTAGAGAGTTTGAAAAGACAGCAGAAAAGTAAACTCCAACAGTCCCTTTTCGTAAATAGTTCCTCAAATCCGAAAAGGTAGAAAACTATGTCCGAGAAAACCTCCTAGTTGCGATAGGCTAGGGTATTCCTTTTTCGTAGGTAATCTATCCCAGCCCGAAAAAGGGGTAAACGTGTACTGGGTAGATGTCGTTTCGTGGCCACTTTAACGAGATCGAAACGACAAGGGCCTCGGCAATCTTTTCATGTTTAGAGAGTCAGAAAAGAGTTGAAATATGACTCCTCCTAGAGCAACGAGTGGTATAAAAGGTATCAACTGGTTCCGGTAATGGTGGAACTGCTCAGAACAAGTAAAGGTTAAGAGGCTAGCTAACAAGACCACTCATCGCAACGGTTCCTTAGGAACAAGTAAAACAACCAAGTGAAGGAATATAATCGGCCAAGAAGATAGTGACGATGGAGTGAGAAAACCAAGGCTCATCTGGAAAAAACAGGCTGATAAAATGGCAATCACAAGAGGCAAAATGGGGATGATTTCATTTTTACACAAGCTTGAAATCAGGAAACTCTGCTTGAAGTTGGTTTCATTTTTACACAAGCTGAAACAAAGTAAACTATGCTTGAAACCGGTTTCGCTTTATACAAGCCAAAACTAAACAAACTATGCTTGAAAAAGTAAGCATGCCCCCAAAGATGGTGACTCAATTCGAGGTACATGTGGCGACTCTACCGGGGGGTTAACCTACTGCGCATGCAGGCGATCCCTACTATCCCAGACTGGGTCTAGAAACAATTGCTCATGCTATAGTGCAGGTTCCTAATTGCAAATAAACCAACTAGCGATGAAGGCTTACCTGGAATCCAACGTTGTCGCTTGTAGAGAAAGTAGCGCTCCCGTTCCTTAGCTCTGGCAGATCACAATCCTCACGATCTCCGTGATTGGACACCTGCACACGCAAGAAACAAAACAAACGCAAGCATAAAATCCAGTATATACAACTATATGTCAGTCGGAGAAGACATAACTCATGATCATAATCAAGAACAAGAGTGGAACCATAACCAGTAGTCGCTTATCATTAATTCATCAAAAGAAGAATACAACCATAGCTCCGACGCTGAATTCTCCTTCGGCGGGTCGTCAGCAGAAGATGTCTCGACAATAATCTCCTTGCTTGGATTTGGCCTTAAGAGAATGAATCAAGGCTCTTGCAGCATTAGGCTCTTGGGAACTTGGAGATTTGAAGACTCAATCATTCAGCCTTTCAGCCCCTTCATCAATGGAAGATGGCTATATTTATATAGGAGAGGAGGAGGTTGGCATCCCTACAATAGTGGAAGGGAGGCCTTATCCTTTGGGAAGTTCCCCATAAGGTGGAAACAAGAGGTCAAAGGAGGAAGGCCGTGGTTATTCAGTCGAAACCACTCCTCATGACTCATCCACAAAGTTGTTGTAATCGAAACTTCGCCTCTTTATTTAAAAAACAGTCCTTATTAATCTTGGCGTAGGTGCGGCTCTGAGACAGAGCGCCAATTGGCACGCCCTCTTTGGAGGATTTTCCCCCTTGGTGCGAGGGCTGAACTGTGTACCCGTGCCAATGCAAAAAGAGTTGTTTTTATGGTTTTTCACAAGGATTTGTCTTCAGGGTAATGAAAGTACATGTTCATGGGAATGCCATGAAAGTATTTTCAAGTCATGTCACTGCTCACAGGTCACGGAATGAGCCCTCCAATGTGCGGGACGGGGATTGCAGGGATGGTGAAAATTTGATGTGTAACAGATGCCCCCTAAAGCATGAGGCCCGAGAGAGAGAGAGGGATGAAATGCTTTACGAGAACGTGTCCAACCGAAAACACCGCCACCGGAAAACCTGCGTGGAGAAATACAACTGATATCTCAAATACATGATATATATGCGGTATGGGTGCAGCCATACATAACAGAGTATTCAATGATCCAGATCCGAGGTATGGACGCAGCCATCCTAATGAGGATCGATCAATAGACTCAAGTATGGTTGCAGCCATCCAATCAGTGAGTCATGTAACTAATCATAACAATCCACAAAATCGCAGTCTAGATTATAACAGACAGAAATCCAGGGTCTCGCGCTCCATCTCGACCCGAACAAAGTACAAGTTCAAGCATGTGAATATATGAGCTGAAGTCAAACATGCAAGAACATTGTATGATTACCAGCCAATGATGAAAGTTGTTAACAGACGTGAGAGGTACCACCAATAATGACAATGGCCCTCAAGGTACTAGAGGTACAATCTACGGCGTGCGAATCAGGGAGCTAGCATTGAACACCCATAGAATCATTCGATCGGAGGACAATGATGAAAACCTTGCGTCAATGCGAAGAACCCGCCATCGAGGCATGCAGTTCCAAGGCACCTAAGGGAGTCTCTAGATCACCCTAGAAAATGAGCGAAGTCGACAGAAGTGATCTCGATCAATCTGCGGCTATCAGATTTACATCATCGACACGAGACAGAGGAACATAATGTCTTTGTGAATCAGGATCAGGTGAGAATCAGAGGAAGGTTGAAACTTGCAGAGGTCAACTTCTCTTGAACATATTGGCGGCACAACAATGGATTTGGCAGTATTTGACATCAAAAGATCAGAGGTCATGGTGACGAGGCAAAGAGCAGATGAGAGGTCAAAAAGGATCACCCAAACCCACAGAGGAAAGTGAAAAAACGAGATGAGATGTCCCCGAGCTGACACGAATGCAGACAAGTTCCATGTTCAAGAGCGACATACTGCCAATACGACAATGATGCTGGTTCCATTTTCCGCACCATTTCAGTGAGTACCTCTTTATTTTTACACAAGCTTGAAGAGGATACCATATTCTTGTCATATAAGTCCGTCCTTCGGACGAATCCATCCTAGTACATTTAATGAGCCCTAGGAAGGAGAAATCCCGAATATCGCCATTACGACTAAATCCACGTCATCGTGTTCATTATTTTGTTCCAGTCCGACAAAACATAGAATACATGTCTTTTCATGTTTAGAGAGTTCGAAAAGACAGCGTAAAAGTAAACTCCAACAGTCCCTTTTTGTAAATAGTTCCTCAGATCCGAAAAGGTAGAAAACTATGTCTGAGAAAACCTCCTAGTTGCGATAGGCTAGGGTATTCCTTTTTCGTAAATAATCTATCCCAACCCGAAAAAGGGGTAAATGTATACTGGGTAGATGTCGTTTCATGGCCACTTTAACGAGATCAAAACGACAAGGGACTCGGAAATCTTTTCATGTTTAGAGAGTCAGAAAAGAGCTGAAAGATGACTCCTCCTGGAGGACTGAGTGGTATAAAGGGTAGCAATCAAGGTTCCGCAAAGATGGAACCGCCTTCAAAACAAAGAAAGTTAAGAGGTCAAGCCAACAAGACCACTCATCACGGCTTGAAACGGTAAACAACCAAGTGAAGGCATATGATCGTCAAAGTGATCGGCCAAGCAGATAGTGACGATGGAGTGAGAAAACCAAGGCTCATCTGGCAAAAACAGGCTGATAAAATGGCAATCACAAGAGGTAAAATGGGGATGATTTCATTTTTACACAAGCTTGAAATCAGGAAACTCTACTTGAATTTGGTTTCATTTTTACACAAGCTTTAAACAAGGTAAACTATGCTTGAAACCAGTTTCATTTTTATACAAGCTTGAAATGGAAACAAACTATGCTTGAAAAAGTAAGCATGCCCCCAGCATGGTGACTCAATTCAAGGTACATGTGGCGACTCTACTGGGGGGTTAATCCCCTCTGCGGACAGAGGCGATCCCTACTAGCCTAGACTGGGTCTAGCAACAATCAAACACGCTATGGTGCAGGTTCCTAATTGCAAATAAACCAACTAGCGATGAAGGCTTACCTGGAATCCAACGTTGTCTCTTGTAGAGAAGGTAGCGCTCTCGTTCCTTAGCTCCGGCAGATCACAATCCTCACGATCTCTGTGATGGGACACCTGCACACGCAAGAAACAAAACAAACACAAGCATAAAATCCAGTATATACAACTATATGTCAGTCGAAGAAGACATAACTCATTATCATAATCAAGAACAAGAGTGGAACCATAACCAATAGTCGCTTATTATTAATTCATCAAAGGAAGAATACAACCATAGCTTCGACGCTGAATTCTCCTTCGGCGGGTCGTCAGCAGAAGATGTCTCGACAATAATCTCCTTGCTTGGATTTGGCCTTAAGGGAATGAATCAAGGCTCTTGCAGCATTAGGCTCTTGGGAACTTGGAGATTTGAAGACTCAATCATTCATCCTTTCAGCCCCTTCATCAATGGAAGATGGCTATATTTATAGAGGAGAGGAGGAGGTTGGGATCCCTACAATAGTGGAAGGGAGGCCTTATCCTTTGGGAAGTTCCCCATAAGGTGGAAACAAGAGGTCAAAGGAGGAAGGCCGTGGTTATTCAGTCGAAACCACTCCTCATGACTCATCCACAAAGTTGTTGTAATCGAAACTTCGCCTCTTTATTTAAAAAACAGTCCTTATTAATCTTGGCGTAGGTGCGGCTCTGAGACAGAGCGCCAATTGGCACGCCCTCTTTGGAGGATTTTCCCCCTTGGTGCGAGGGCTGAACTGTGTACCCGTGCCAATGCAAAAAGAGTTGTTTTTATGGTTTTTCACAAGGATTTGTCTTCAGGGTAATGAAAGTACATGTTCATGGGAATGCCATGAAAGTATTTTCAAGTCATGTCACTGCTCACAGGTCACGGAATGAGCCCTCCAATGTGCGGGACGGGGATTGCAGGGATGGTGAAAATTTGATGTGTAACAGATGCCCCCTAAAGCATGAGGCCCGAGAGAGAGAGAGGGATGAAATGCTTTACGAGAACGTGTCCAACCGAAAACACCGCCACCGGAAAACCTGCGTGGAGAAATACAACTGATATCTCAAATACATGATATATATGCGGTATGGGTGCAGCCATACATAACAGAGTATTCAATGATCCAGATCCGAGGTATGGACGCAGCCATCCTAATGAGGATCGATCAATAGACTCAAGTATGGTTGCAGCCATCCAATCAGTGAGTCATGTAACTAATCATAACAATCCACAAAATCGCAGTCTAGATTATAACAGACAGAAATCCAGGGTCTCGCGCTCCATCTCGACCCGAACAAAGTACAAGTTCAAGCATGTGAATATATGAGCTGAAGTCAAACATGCAAGAACATTGTATGATTACCAGCCAATGATGAAAGTTGTTAACAGACGTGAGAGGTACCACCAATAATGACAATGGCCCTCAAGGTACTAGAGGTACAATCTACGGCGTGCGAATCAGGGAGCTAGCATTGAACACCCATAGAATCATTCGATCGGAGGACAATGATGAAAACCTCGTGTCGAATGCGAATAACCTGCCATTGAGGCATGCAAGCTCCAAGGCACCAGAAGGGAGTCTCTAGATCAGCTTCCTGGATAATGAGCTGAAGTCGACAGGAGGTGACCTTGATCGACGGTGGGCCATAGTGTTTCCCACATCATCAACACGAGACAGAGGAACATAATGTCTTTGTGAATCACGATTAGATGAGAATTAGAGGAAGTTTGGAATTTGAAGAGGTCAACTTCTCTTGAACATATCGACGGCACGACAGTGGATTTGGCAGTATTTGACATCAAAAGATCAGAGGTCATGGTGATGAGGCAATGAGCAGATGAGAGGCCAAAAGGGATCACCCAAACCCATGAAGGCAAGTGAAAAAATGAGGTGAGATGTCCCCAACCCGACACGAATGCAGACAAGTGCCATGCTCAAGAGCGACATACTGTCGACACGACAATGATGCTGGTTCCATTTTCCCCCACCATTTCGGTGAGTACCTCTTTATTTTTACACAAGCTTGAAGAGGATACCATATGCTTGTCATATAGATTCGTCCTTCAGACAAATCCATCCTAGTACATTTAATGAGCCCTAGGAAGGAGAAACTTGAATTTCGTCATTACGATTGAATCCAATGTTATCAGGGTTTAACGACTCTGACAAAGGAAGAACTCGGCATCTTTTCATATTTAGAGAGTTTGAAAAGACAGCAAAAAAGTAAACTCCAACGGTCCCTTTTCGTAAATAGTTCCTTAGATCCGAAAAGGTAAAAAACTATGTTTGAGAAAACCTCCTAGTCGTGATAGGCTAGGGTATTCCTTTTTCGTAAATAATCTATCCCAGCCCGAAAAAGGGGTAAACGTATACTGGGTAGATGTTGTTTCGTGGCCACTTTAACGATATTGAAACGACAAGGGCCTTGGTAATCTTTTCATGTTTAGAGAGTCAGAAAAGAGCTGAAAGATGACTCCTCCTGGAGGAACGAGTGGTATAAAGGGTAGCAACTGGTTCCAGTAATGATGGAACTGCTCAAAACAGGTGAAGGTTAAGAGGCTGGCTAACAAGACCACTCATCGCAGCGGTTCCTCAGGAACGGGTAAAACAACCAAGTGAAGGCATATGATTGGCCAAGCAGATAGTGACGATGGAGTGAGAAAACCAAGGCTCATCTGGCAAAAACAGGCTGATAAAATGGCAATCACAAGAGGTAAAATGGGGATGATTTCATTTTTACACAAGCTTGAAATCAGGAAACTCTGCTTGAAATTGGTTTCATTTTTACACAAGCTTGAAACAAAGTAAACTATGCTTGAAACCGGTTTCATTTTTATACAAGCTTGAAACGGAAACAAACTATGCTTGAAAAAGTAAGCATGCCCCCAGCATGGTGACTCAATTTGAGGTACATGCCCCCCAAGCTTCAGTCCATATGAAAGGCAGATGGAGTGAAGGTTCAAATAATGAGATCAAGAGAAAGACTCGACTGGGATTTTATGAGATCTAATCAAAGACTCGAATTGAACGGGAACCTATTTCATTATTTTAATGAGGTTGACACATTAAAAGAACTGTCGTCGAACAAGCTTGTTTCATTTTTTAAGGAGCTTGACACAAGAAAAAGAACCATGCTCCGGGAACCTGGGTTCATTTTTTAAGGAGCTTGACACAGGAAAAGAACTATGCTCCGACGAGCTTGTTTCATTTTTTAAGGAGCTTGACACAAGAAAGGAACCATGCTCCGACAGATCTTGTTTCATTTTTTAAGGAGCTTGACACAGGAAAGGAACCATGCTCCGAACAACCTTGTTTCATTTTTTAAGGAGCTTGACACAAGAAAATTAACTTTGCTCCAGCGAGATTGTCATAATGAACAAGAAGTCATGGCTTCCAAGAGTTCCACTCCCGATGGAAGGAAAAAATCCTGGAAGTTAGGACCCAATGCCCCCAGCACACGATGCACAATGGCACTATCACTGAGTACAGGCACGGGGTAGGTAGCCACATAGTTGACCTATGGTGGCGCAGATACAACAGGTGGATAAAAACCAGGAAGAGATGATGGCGGGCCAATTTCCACATTAGGACCAAAGAACGAAAGCTGATCAATGGTCACGATCTGTCCTTCATGTGGAAAACACATCACGTGAAAGAGGGAGGAGACAAGCGCTCCCATGGCATAGGTGTAATCGCGCCCCAAGAGCAGATTGAAATCCAAGGGGCCTGGAACAACCATCACATCCATATGGATGGTTTTACCTCCCAAAGTAATAGGTAACTGTGGAAGGATCCCTAACGGTTGACTGGTCCTTCTGTTAAATTCCAACAGATTCTGCGTAACAGGCACAAGTGGCGGTGAACCAAAAGCTTGCCAGGTAGTTGAGGATAGAACACTAACAGAGGCGCCTTCATCTATAATGGTGCTGGGTACAACCAGACCAAAAGCCTGTACTGTGATCTCGAAAGGCACATAAGACAGAAGGCGGTATCCTGCAAATCGATTCCAATCAAAGGAAGCGACCAAACTACTCGGAGGGGCTACCATCGAACCAAGAAGGTCTTCCCCTGATGTTACGATCGAAGAAGGAGCATCCTCCATGACCTCCATCTCGAAGGTGGGAGGGGTATCCTTCAAAACCTCCATCACGGGAGGCGAAGGAGCTTCTTCTTGAGGTACGGGGACAGGAGAATCTTTCTCCAAGTTTGAAGAATCTGAAGAAACCAGAAAGACATGGGGGGTGTGAGATCCACTCTCTACGGAAAAGACCTGGTGCACCATAGATGGATACAGCTCAACCAATCCCACGACCAATGGTTGGTCGAGGATGGATTCCTGAATAGGAATTTCCGGGGGAGTGGGATTGACCAAGGATGCGTCTTGACCAATCGTAGGATCAGCTGGTGAAGGACTCAAAGAAATCCGTTTATAACCAGCCGGGAGGGATGGTGTAGAAATGGTTGTGTTTTCCAAGAATATTTTGGCTTTGTCCATATACGAACAAAGGTGAATGGCATGGTCCCCTTCACACAACTTATAGGGATTGGTGAGCTTACCCTGTTTCTTAGGAGCCTTACCAGCACAAGTTGAAGATGTTCCCCCAACTTGACTCCCGAAAGCCAAAGGCAACAGTGGGCAGCCGTTGGACCATACTTCAAGCACCTTGGGAATGCCAGGCCAGTCTCGAAGAAGATGGTCTCCCGTGCACAACATGCAGGGGAACTTGACTTTCCGCGAAGGGTTGGAAGGTTTATCAAGAGGAGGTGTGTCAGAAACAGTAGTGGCAGCTTTAGCCTCTCTTTTATTGGACTTCTTCTTCTTTGTCTTCTTCTTCTTCTTCTTAGCCACTTGGTTACTCGAATCCAGACTTTCACCAGGCGAAGTAGAAGAGGAGGACGCAGAAATAGGCGAAGAAGGGGAGAGGTCCACCTTGGAATCAACATGATGTTTTTTAGGTGGAGGAACTGATTGAACAGTAGTTGAGACATTCGAAACCACATAGGTTGAGAAGAGCCAAACAGGCAACCCAACAGTTAACCCAGGAAGGGACAACGTTGCCATGTAAGGAGCACCAACATTCCCAAAAGGAGGAAAATGACCAGGATTCCCATCTGTGGGGATTCCTTGGTTGGTGAACTCTGGAAAAGTTGCCATCAACAACTCAAAACCACACATGGGCTAAAAACCAAGGCACACAATCAAACAGCCAACAAGCAAACTCTAACAGGGCATATGATCGTGGATGATTTATTTTATGGCATTGAAACTTAGAAACTTCACCGTTTCATTTTTTAAGAGTCGAGAAACGGATGAAAGATGACTCTATCTCTTTCAGTTTTGAAACAAGCGTGAAAGGACAAGCGCTTGGTGATCTTTTCAAATTTAAGGAGTCAGATAAGATCAAAATGACTGCTCAGGAATACTAGGCAAAGGGTGTACCAAATAACTGTGAACTGCAATATACACCTTGGTTTCAAAATGAAAGAGAAATCAATCAAGGACTTAACGTATGTGCAGGCAATCTCCCCGAATGTTGTGTCCGGTGTATCACGGGTATAGGGCGGCAGACTCGGCTTCCTATGGATAAAAGGATAGCAACCTAGTGGGGTCTCCCTTTATATACGCGACGGTACAGGGAGCACAAGTCCGCACTAGTGCTGTCTAAAGCCAAGAGGCGAATGATAGCTACTAGGTTTTAAGACGTCGGAACACGTCTCTAGCCTAGACCTCTAAATATGTTTCGTTAGATTTCAATGCTGCCTTAGTGTAAATTGAGTAAATTTTAATGTTTATCTTCAATTACGTTTCAGTTTTCAGGCCCTAGCGCATGTGATCTAACAATCTCCTATATGCAGCTATATGAGAAAAGAAATATTTCAATTCGATGAATGCTATCTAGTTAAGGGAAGAGCTTCAAACAATGATGCAACAAACAACAACACTGAAAACGAAACTTTTTCCAAACTAGATGACTTTCACTATCCAAAAGTAATTTCAAACATTCAATGATGCGAATAATGCAATGTAATCTATGCAAAATCCTCTTTTTTGAAAAATATGCAATTGTAATCTATGCATAATTTCCTTTTCCTTTTCAAATTATAAGAATGCGCTCAATGCATTTTTCGATGAAATGAGAATCTACTTAATGCATGCTTTTAATAAAAGAGAATGCAATCAAAGCGATTTCTAGTTTTCAATCATTAAACAATGTAATCTCAGTTCAATGATGGATCTCAAAAAAACACTTTTCAATGAAATGTGATCTAATGCATGAAAAGAAAACTATGAGATGAAAACTTAAAAAACCCGCAAATCTTCTTAATGAAGGATGAATGCAAAAGAGATGTAAACAAACACTAAGAATGCAATCGTTGTTTCAAACACTTTGTCATGAAATCCCTCAAAAGAAGACAAGACATATGAGGTCAAACACAAAGAGGACTTCCAAAGAAAGAGATCAAAACAAGGCATTCATTCCCTTTTACATCAAACAATCATGGAGAGAAGACATTTCAAACAATGAGCAATGTAATCTATGCTCATACAGTGAAAGAATGGAAGGGAAAGACATTGTCGGTCCAGCGCAACTTCCAGCCTCACCGGACAACTAGCGCCTACCTCCCAATTAGCGTAGGTTACAATCGAAAAACAAGCAAGAATGTCGAAAATGAAAAAAACAAAGAATTTTTCTTGGGACACTCGTACTTAATATTTTTCAAAGCAAAATCTCCAAGACTCAAATGAACCATGTAATCTATAAGGCTATAAGGCTACATGGTTCATTTGAGTCTTGGAGATTTTGCTTTGAAGTGGTAAGTCTGGTCTTGGTTGGGAAAAATTCTTTGTTTTTTCATTTTCAGGCATTGGCGCTTGTTTTCAGTTAGCAACCTACGCCAATTGGGAATTGGCGCTAGTTGTCAGTGAGCAAGTCGCGCTAGTTGGCGCTAGTTGTCAATGACAAAGTCGTGCCAATTTCAGGGTGTATGAAAATTGAGATTTTTTCCCTAAATCCTTCACCAGTGTGTCTTTCCCTTCCGGTCTTTTCACTGTATGAGCATAGATTACATTGCTCAATGTTTGAAATGTCTTCTCTCCATGATTGTTTGATATAAAAGGGAATGAATGCCTTGTTTTGATCTCTTTCTTTGGAAGTCCTCCAAGACAGATCAAGCTCAAAAAGCTCAAAATAGAGAAAACCCTAGCACCTTACAGGATTGGCGCAACTATAAGGCTAAAACTAGCGCCAGAACAGAATTGGCGCGAGTAATACACTGACAACATGCGCTAGTGGGCGCGACGGTCACACTGAAAAGCGCACCAGCCGAGTTTACTTGTCAAAAATAAAAAAGAGCAATACAAAAAGCAGACCAGTGATGATCAAGCTAACCAAAAGCCAAATAAATAGAAAAACCAGCCCAAAGAGCTGACCAAGCAAGCAAGGCCAAGAATTGGTCGAAAAGACAAGACAACACTCCAAGTTGTTCAGTACATAAACTAAACCGGAGATTGACTGAAGCAACATTGATCTACTTCGTTAATGCATAGCAAAAGCGTTTCAAAGGCTATCTGGCTGTATTTTAGGCTCCGTCTATAGTTTACAAAGCAAACAACAAGCTGATTCCCTAGCGGAGTCGCCAAATTTTTGAAGAGGCAAATCCCCTCTGCAAACAAAGGCAATCCCTAATAGCCCAGACCGGGTCTAGAAACAATCAAACACGCTATGGTGTAGGTTCCTAATTGCAAATAAACCAACTAGCGATGAAGGCTTACCTGGAATCCAACACTGTCACTTGTAGAGAAGGTAGCGCTCCCGTTCCTTAGCTCCGGCAGATCACAATCCTCATGATCTCCGTGATGGGACACCTGCACACGCAAGAAACAAAACAAACACAAGCATAAAATCCAGTATATACAACTATATGTCAGTCAAAGAAGACATAACTCATTGTCATAATCAAGAACAAGAGTGGAACCATAACCAATAGTTTCTTATTATTAATTCATCAAAGGAATAATACAACCATAGCTTCGACGCTAAATTCTCCTTCGGCGGTCGTCAGCAGAAGATGTCTCGACAATAATCTCCTTGCTTGGATTTGGCCTTAAGGGAATGAATCAAGGCTCTTGCAGCATTAGGCTCTTGGGAACTTGGAGATTTGAAGACTCAATAATTCATCCTTTCAGCCCCTTCATCAATGGAATATGGCTATATTTATAAAGGAGAGGAGGAGGTTGGGATCCCTACAATAGTGGAAGGGAGGCCTTATCCTTTGGGAAGTTCCCCATAAGGTGGAAACAAGAGGTCAAAGGAGGAAGTTTGTGGTTATTCAGTCGAAACCACTCCTCATGACTCATCCACAAATCTGTTGTAATCGAAACTTCGCCTCTTTATTTAAAAAACAATCCTTATTAAGCTTGGCGCGGGTGCGGCTCTAAGACAGAGCGCCAATTGGCGCGCCCTCTTTGGAGGATTTTCCCCCGTGGCGCGAGGGCTGAACTGTGTACTTGCACCAATGCAAAAAGAGTTGTTTTTAGGGTTTTTCACAAGGATTTGTCTTCAGGGTAATGAAAGTACATGTTCAGGGGAATGCCATGAAAGTATTTTCAACTCATGTCACTGTTCACAGGTCACGAAATGAGCCCTCCAATGTGTGGGACAGGGATTGCAAGGACGGTGACAAATTGCTGTGGAACAAACTTTCAAAACATCAAAACCCCTTTTAACTATGACGGAATCATATCTTAACAAATAATTGCATTTCCCTTGTTTTAATTATATCAACTGACCCAAACCATATTAAACACTTTGCATTAAAACACATAACTCAAAAACAATTCAATTGGAGTTTATAATTTATCGCATCCAATCATAGAACTAAACCATACACATCTTTTTATGTAAAAGCCACCGGATCATTGATTTTGAATGCGAAGGCCATCAGATATATTGAGTGCTAGATGAACAACTAAAATTATGAAATTGGATTTATAAGTTATCGGGTCCATTTGAAGTCTTATCCTTCTTGAAACTTACATTGCGATAACCATCAAATATGTCTGCTGCCTTGATCGAATGGTTCTACTATTTTCAAATATCTCTTTAATATACTTCATATCTATTTGAATATTAAACTCTCTGTAATTAAAATGTGATTTCCATCGGATTGATTTCAAATGGCTGTAATTCTCCTTAACTCCTCACGCATTATAGCATTTCCATTTCTTCAATTCCGCCAAGTTTACACTTCCACAAAGAACTACAGTTTCTCATATCAATGACTGATAGCCTTTTAATACAACTGTACCATCTCGATTCCACAATGAATGTGGAACTTTTTAAGAGAAAAAAAATACAAACAGCAATCAATTAACTAGGATCTGACCTAAATTATTATCAATTCAGAAATTTCGAAAGATGAGTATAACCTTCCAAATTTGGCATTTACACACACATTCACAAAGGTACAGAGGAAATACAAATTTCGTCTCTTTAATTATTTTCCATCCAATCCTCCTCTCTGGATACATTCCAAATTTACATTTTAAACATATTGTTCATACAAGCAAATTGATCAAATTCTATGGATCGAATTTGTCCAATTTTAGATAAAATCTCCCTACACAATATTCTCCTTAAATTTATCAACTAACAACTAAATACATTGAATTAATTACTAGAAATCCAAATCCTTAAGGAATAGTTCAAATCCTATCTATCAAAATAGTAAATTTCCAGCTAAAGGAACCCACTCCTTTGCTTGTAAATTTTTTTTGTATTTTTGGAATAAAAATGAAGTAATTTTCCCCTCGAGCGTCATGCTCCTGCATCAGACTCCTGAGGAAAAAATTCCTAATGGGCTCCTATCTATGAACTCCTCTACAAAACTGCCCAACTTCTGTAGCATGATATCTATCACCCAAGTAGCTTCTGCAACTGGTTGATCTTTTCACTGGAATAAATACTCAAAATACTCTCTTCCTCTTGTATTTTTAGACAATCTTTTGTCTAAAATTTTCTCTGACTACAATATCTTTGTTGTGGGTAATTGTTTCAACCAATCAATCTCTTCCTTGCTTTCAGTTGTATCATCTGTGTCGATTTCTTCATACCTGTACAAATTAGCAACATTGAAAATTGGAGATATTCCAATGTTAGGGGGTATTTCAATTTCATATGCATTTGCAGAAAATTTTCTCAATACTCTGCATGGTCCAATTTTTTTAAACTTCAACTTGTTATACGCCCTTTTTGGAAATATTTCCTTCCTCAGGTGTGCTAGAACCAAATCTCTGAGCTTAAAATTAACTTCCCTCTTCTTCAAATGTGCTCTACTTTTGTATTTGATGTTGCTGTCCTATAAATTTTGTTTTACCTTGTCATGTATTGCTTGTATTTCTGAAGAAAAATCTTCTTCTTTAGCGCTTCTCATCTCTTCTTTTCCCAAATTTCTTAGTTCATACACTCCTCTTGGGTGCATTCCACAAACTATATGGAATGGACTCTGACATGTACTCCTGTTAGGAGAGTCATTATAAGCATATTCAGCCTGTGCCAAAATCTGATCCCACTGTTTAGGATGTTCACCTGTAAGACTTCTCAAAATATTACCCAAGCTTCTATTCACCACCTCACTCTTTCCATCAGTCTGAGGGTGATAAGCTGAGCTGAAACTTAGTTTAGTACCAAGATTTTTCCATAATGTCCTCCAAAAATGACCAACAAATCTGGTGTCCCTATCATAAACAATGATTTTAGGTAACCCATGCAACCTTACAAATTAGCAACATGAGTAGCATCACTGGTTTTATAACATGGAATAAAATGTTCCATTTTAGAAAATCTGTCAACTACAACATAAATTGCATCATTCCCTCTCTGTGTTTTAGGTAAACCCAAAACAAAATCCATACTTACCATCTCCCAAGCTCTATTTGGAATAGGTAATGGAACATACAAACCTATGTTTTGACTCCTTCCTTTTGCATACTGACAAAATTTACAATTTCGCACATACTTTTCCACTTCAGATCTCATCTTTGGCCAAAAATAAAAATGACTCAGTTGTTCATAATTCTTGTCTGCACCAAAATATCCACCAAGTCCACCACTATGTTTCTCCTTAATTAGATTTTCTCTCATAGAACAATTTGGTATGCACAGCTGATTTATTTTAAACAACAAACCTTCTTGCAAGAAAAAATCCAACCACTTACTTCTATCCAACAAAACAAGATTATTGCATGCTTCAAATGCCTCTTTAAAATCCAAATCTGTCTTATATAATTATTTAAGAAAATCAAAACCCAACACTTGAATTTGACTTTCTTGAACTAAAATACTTCTTCTACTTAAGGCATCTGCTACTTTGTTTGCTTGGCCAGTTATATGTTTCAATAAAAAATTGAAACTTTAAAGATATTCTACCCATTTTGCATGTTTCTGATTTAGTTTTGGCTGCTACATAATGTACTACAATGCATGATTGTCTGAATAAAGCACAAACTCTTTAGACATCAAGTAATGTCTCCATTTTTTTAATGACTGCAAAAATGCATAAAATTCCTTGTCATAAGAAGAATATTTCCTTCTTGTCTCATTCATTTTTCCACTGAAATAAGCTACAGGTCTATCTTCTTGACTTAACACAGCTCCAATAGCTTCTCCACTGGCATCACATTTCACTTGAAAGGGTTTGTTAAAATTAGGAAAAACTAAGATGGGCTTTTCTGTTATCTTTTGTTTCAACAACTGGAAATTTTTTTCTGCTTCATCAGTCCATTTAAATGGTTTTTTTTCCTTCTTTATGATTTCAATAATAGGATCATTGATCTTACTAAAATTCCTTATGAATTTTCTATAAAAACTAGCAATACCATGGAAACTTCTTACCTCAAAAACTCTCTTAGGTGAAGGCCATTCTATGATTGCCTATATCTTCTCTGGATCCATTTTCAATCCATCAACAGAAACAACAAAGACTAAGTATACCAACTCTTCCTTCATGAATGAATATTTTTTTAAATTTCCCAGCAACTTTTCTTGATGCCACTTCCTTAAGACATAATTCAGATGTCTCATGTGTTCTTCTTTAGATTTGTTATAAATTAATATATCATCCAGATATACTATTACAAATTTACCAATAAATTCTTTCAGTACTTCATTCATAAGCCTCATAAATGTACTAGGAGCATTTGATAATCCAAAAGGCATTACCATCCATTCATACAATCCTTCATTTGTTTTAAAGGTTGTTTTCCATTCATATCCTTCCCTTATCCTAATTTGATGATAGCCACTCTTTAAATCCAGTTTTGTAAAATATCTTGCCCCACTTAAACAATCCATCAAATCTTCAATTTTGGGTAAAGGAAATCTATACCTAATTGTTATTTTGTTGATTTCTCTTGAATCAGTGCACATTCTCCAGCCTCCATATTTTTTTGGACTCAACGCTGTTGGCATTGAACGAGGACTCAAACTTTCTCTGATTAGTTCTTTATCTAACATTTCTTGTACCTGCTTCTTGATTTCTTCATTTTCTGTAGGAGTCATCCTATATGCTGCTTTATTTGGAAAATTTTATCTTGGAATGAAATCTATATAATGGCTGATTTTTCTAATAGATGGTAATTCATCTGGCAGATCATCTATAATGATATCACAATAATTTTCCAGCATCTCTTGAATTTCAATTGGTAAATCAGAAATTTTAGTGGAAGTAATTACTACCTTGGGTTTGCAAATTAATGAAAAGTTTACCTCATCATCTTCAATCTACTGCAAATATTATTTTCCACTTAGTAACAAAGCTTTTCGATCAGATCTTCTTTTTTATGCATCTTCTTCTTCTATCGGCAACAATGTATGCTTGATACCATCTTTACAAATCTTGTATGTATTCTTTTTCCCATCATGCATAGCACCTTTATCATACTGCCAAGGTCTACCCAGTAATATGTGAAATATGTCCATAGGCATTACATCACACATAATTTTTCCTTTGTAGCTACCCAACTGGAATTCCACTTCACACTGTTCATTCACTAACAGCTGATGTCCTTTCGGAAGCCATGACACCTTGTAGGGTGTTGGATGTTTCTTTGTCTTCAATTTCAATTTCTCCACCACTTCTATAGATACCAAATTATCAGTGCTGCCACTATCAATTACCATTTGATAGCATTTTCCTTGAACTTTGCACACACTTCTAAACAAAGTTTTTCTCTGTGCTGGTTCAACAACTTCCTTTGTTTATTTTAACAAAAATTTGTTAACTACCAAAGATTCTCCTTTCTCTGGTGTATTTTCTGCTTTTGGCACTTTTGCTGCTTCTTCTTCATTCTGAGAAACAATTACATTTCTCTTATTTGTCCCCACATTCTCTAGACATTCATAAGCTCTATGTCAAATCTTATTACATCTATAACATCTGCTTTCTCTTCCTCTACCTCTGCCTCCTCTTCCTCTGGAAAAATCCCTTTTGCCACTTGCATCACCTTCGGTGGATGTATGCTGACTTGAGCTGCTGCTAGCTCCTTCTCTAGATGTTGTAAATATTCCTCTACCACCTTTACTTCCTTTTCCTCAGAGTCAAAGATAAACTCTCAAAATTTGAAACTATTGCTTCTAATTCAAGTGGATCCTCTTCTCCACTGGCATCACATTTCACTTGAAAGGGTTTGTTAAAATTAGGAAAAACTAAGATGGGATTTTCTGTTATCTTTTGTTTCAACAACTAGAAATTTTTTTCTACTTCATCAATCCATTTAAATGGTTGTTTGTCCTTATTTATGGTTTCAATAATAGGAGCATTGATATTACTAAAATTCCTTATGAATTTCTATAAAAACTAGCAAGACCATGGAAACTTCTTACCTCAAAAACTCTCTTAGGTGAAGGCCATTCTATGATTGCTTTTATCTTCTCTGGATCCATTTTCAATCCATCAGCAGAAACAACAAATACTAAGTATACCAACTCTTCCTTCATGAATGAACATTTTTTTAAATTTACCAACAACTTTTCCTGATGCAACTTCCTTAAGACATAATTCAGATGTCTCATGTGTTCTTCTTTAGATTTCTTGTAAATTAATCTATCATCCAGATATATTACTACAAATTTACCAATAAATTCTTTCAGTACTTCATTCATAAGCCTCATAAATGTACTAGGAGCATTTGATGATCCAAAAGGCATTACCATCCATTCATACAATCCTTCATTTGTTTTAAAGGTTGTTTTCCATTCATCTCCTGCCCTTATCATAATTTGATGATAGCCACTCTTTAAATCCAATTTTGTAAAATATCTTGCCCCACTTAAATAATCCATCAAATCTTCAATTATGGGTAAAGGAAATCTATACCTGATTGTTATTTTGTTTATTGCTCTTGAATCAGTGCACATTCTCCAGCCTCCAACTTTTTTTGGACTCAACACTTTTGGCACTGAACAAGGACTCAAACTTTCTTTGATCGGTTCTTTATCTAACAGTTCTTGTACCTGCTTCCTAATTTCTTCATTTTCTGTAGGAGTCATCCTATATGATGCTTTATTTCGAAAATTTTCTCCTGGAATTAAATCCATATGATGGTTGATTTTTCTAATAGGTGGTAATTCTAGTTTTTAAATTGTTATGGTTATCATTATTTGTAGAATCTGGATTATCCACAGTATCATAAAACATTGGTCTATGTTTCGAATCCCAATGGGGATCCATCATCAGGACGAGAATGAAGAATACCTTGACCTCCAGCGACCTTCTTTCATTATTCATTCTCGTCCTGATGATGGAACCCTGTTGGGATTCGAAACATCGACCAATGTTTTATGATAAGGTGGTAATTCATCTGGAAAATCATCTACAATGATATCACAATAATTTTCCATCATCTCTTGAATTTCAATTGGTAAATCAGAAATTTTAGTGGAAGTAATTACTACCTTGGGTTTTCAAATTAATGCAAAGTTTACCTCATCATCTTCAATCTGCTGCAGATATTCTTTCCCACTCAGTAACAAAGCTTTCGGATCAGATCTTATTTTTGATGCATCTTCTTCTTCTATCGGCAACAATGTATGATTGATAGCATCTTTACAAAACTTGTATGTATTATTTTTCCCATCATGCATAACTCCTCTGTCATACTGCCAAGGTCTACCCAGCAATATGTGACATACATCCATAGGCATGACATCACACATAATTTTGTCTTTATAGCTGCCCAACTGGAATTCCATTTCACACTGTTCATTCACTAACAGCTGATGTCCTTTCTGAAGCCATGACACCTTGTAGGGTGTTGGATGTTTCTTTGTCTTCAATTTCAATTTCTCTACCACTTCTGTAGAGACCAAATTATCAGTGCTTCCACTATCAATTACCATTTGACAGCATTTTCCTTGAACTTTTCACACCCTTCTAAACAAAAATTTTCTCTTTGTTGGTTCAACAACTTCCTTTTTTGCTTTTAACAAAACTTTGTTAACTACCAAAGATTCTACTTTCTCTGGTGTATTTTATGCTTCTGGCACTTTTGCTGCTTCTTCTTCATTCTGAGCAATAATTACATTTCTCTGATTTGTCCCCATAGTCTCTAGACATTCATAAGATCTATGTCCAATCTTATTACATCTATAACATATTATTTATCTTCCTCTGCCTCTACCTACTCTTCCTCTGGAAAAACCCCTTCTACCACTCGCATCACCTTCTGTGGATGTATGCTGACTTGAGCTGCTGCAAGCTCCTTCTCTAGATGTTGTATATCTTCATCTACCACCTTGACTTCCTTTTCCTCAAAGTCAAAGATAAACTCTCAAACTTTGAAACTATTGCTTCTAATTCAGGTGGAACCTCTTCATGTTTTTCCTCTTCTATATTAGTCATTCATGAATTTTTCTCCTTAGTATTATTCTAATGCAAGTTGCAAAACATTAAAACCCCTTTTAATGATGAGGGAATCATATCTTAACAAATAATCTCATTTCCCTTGTTTTAATTATATCTAGACCCAAACCATATTAAACACTTTGCATTAAAACACATAACTCAAAAGAAATTCAATTGGAGTTTATAATTTATCGCATCCAATCATAGAACTAAACCATACACATATTTTTATGCGAAAGCCACTGGATCATCGATTTTGAATGTGAAGGCTGTCATATCTATTGAGTGCTAGACGGACAACTCAAATTATGAAATTGGATTTATAAGTTATACGAGTCCCTGATATGCAGGTTCTAAAAATTTTGGTGATAATTTTGAAAGATATCCAAATTTCTAATGAATTTATATAGTCTTTATAAATTTTTGGCGATTTTTAGGATAATATAATTTTATACCAGAAAATTTGAGCAAATCACTTTTAGAAAAAAATGGAAATTGGCGAATCTTTTTTTTGGAAAAACCATGGAAAATTAGCCCACCTACGAATATTAGCCCCTAAATTTTTCCATGATCCCAATCTGGTACCTTTGGAATGTTCCGCATGCAACAATTCTTTCTATTTTTGTTGCGACTACAACATCTGTGATTGAAAAGTGTCAGAAAAATATTGCAATCAATTGTGTTCAGTATGATGGATGTGTCACTCAAGTTTCTGACTACTACTAGCTACTGCACTATATTCTGAAAGCTTTGTGTTATTGTCGACTCCTCACTGTGCCATCTACAATGATTCTAACTATGCACTGTGCTCCCTGATATCTGATTTCTTTTAGTCTCTGCATCTGTCTCTCTGACATATGACTGCATCAACTGCCATTGATCCATCATGCTATATTATATTGTGGGCCCTCGTATAAATTTAATGATCCATGATACAAAACATCTCAATGGACTCTACCGAAATTTCTTCACTCTTGGGAGTATTGCTTCACATTACCCCACCTCTCACCTGGAGTTATAGCTCCATGTGCTCCCTCTTCCCACTTGGCTTGAAATTTCCCCCTATTGAAGGTATGTGCTTGAGTGGATGTGTCCACTCATCCTCCTTTCTTCTTCTCCAATTTTGGTTGCTCCACAACTTTCTATGGCTTCTTCTAAGGCTGCATGTTGAGAGGTAATTCATGCTCCCTCTCAACAACCAAGTCTCTAACCTTTTGCTTGCTCCTCAAGACTTTTCATGTATCTTGTACCTCAAGAGCATATAGGTTCTTGACTAACACACCTGTCTTTTGCACCCTTCCCATGGTGATGTGTCTAAGGAAAACCTTTCCTTTGATAAATATCACATCATAGCCATGATCTTCCAATACCGCGACAGAAACAATATTCTTCTTTAGTCCTGGTACAAACAACACATCTGTGATTCTAATAGAGGAGCCAAAATCCCTTTGAAAGGTAACTGTACTAATGTGGGTCGTGCTATACATCCCATCATCTCCAAACTATATGTTCTTCTTGAGGTCCTTCTCCTCCAAGTCACTGAAGAGATATCTATTCACCGTCATATAGAACGAGGCACCGTTTTCGAGATACCACATGCATCCCATTACAGTGATTTCCATGCATGTAATGAGAATGAAATCAAGTTCGAATTTTCAAGCTAGAGCTTCACCTGCTACTGCAACTACAAGTTCCTTCTTTCTTGCCTTCTTTTGTGGACATTTCATGGCATAGTTCCCGAACTCGTGACAGTGAAAACACTTTATGTTGGAAAAGTACAAGAAAGGAAACACCAATAATGTTGTAGACTTCCTCATCTGACTATCGGTTCTGGTGCTGAAAAATTATGCTTGAATCTTGTGGACAAGAGACTTTAGGATGGCCATATCTTTAAAAGAGTGATCCAGAATTCATAAACATATATAGGATGCTCCTGGAAGGCTAGCAAGTTTTAGAATTTCACCTCCAGGATGCACTGTTATGCCACATAGGACATCTCTGTTTTCCTTTAAGAGAACTTGCCAAGATGATTTGGGAGGCACACTATAATCAGGTCGCTAGACATTTTGGGGTAGAAAAAATAGTGGCAGTGTTGCAGAAGTGTTTATTAGCTGAACCTTCAACAATATGTTGGAAGTACATAAGATCCTGCATTACCTATGCCATTAAAAAATGTAAAATCAATAATAAAGGCCTGTATACTCCTCGTCCTACTCCTAGACAGCCCTGGGAATCATCCTCCATGAATTACATATCAGAACTCCCTTCTACCAAGCATGGAAATGACTTTGTTTTCGTGGTCATCAAAAAATTCTCTAAGATGACCATTTTGGTGGCCTGCAAGAAGACTATCACAACATAAACCACTGCAAACATCTCCCTTGAGTGAGTATAGGTACACTTTGGGTTCCCACAATCCATTATATCAAATTTGGACAGCATGTTCCTAAGTGCAATCTAGTCAAGCCTATGGTCGTTGTTTGATACCAAGCTCACTAAGTCCACAACCTTCCACCCCAAAACTAATGGCCAAACATAGGTCATCAACATGATGATCATGCACATCATACGCATGTACAACTCAAATAATCCATGCACATTGGATGAAATCCTCCCCTATGTCCAACACAACTACAACAGATATCTCCACAACTTAGCTGGCCATAGTCCCTTTCAGGTAGGGTTGGGATTCCATCCACCATGTCCCATTGATGTTGCCATACCAATTGAAATTACTTAGGAAAATTCGACTCATGTCCATTCCGATGTTGACAAAGCTACCAACTCCATTGAATTAATTTAGCACATCTTCTTGCAAGTCCATGCCATATGCTATAGAAAAAATTATAATTACAAACAATGCCATGATCAACATCACGTGCCACACAAGTTCCAGGTGGGCGACAAAGTTTGGTTACATTTGCAGAAGGAGTGCCTCGTAGGGGCCCACAAAAAGCTTAACTCGCTACGATATGGGCCTTACAACACCACAAAGGATGCAGGATATAATTATTTCAAGCTCAATATTCCATTGTTCCTTGGCCTACACCCAGTATTCAATGTGGACCAGTTGTGGCCATACTTTCCCCCATTACTGAACGCATTCGACATTCCTTAGCAACGGACACCAAAAAATCTCAACCAAATTTTTATCAAACATTCCACGACTGAAATGATCATGGAAACTTAGATCAAGAAAAATTTCTAGCAAAGGATCCAACTATATCAATTTGTCAAAGCAGGCCAACTCCTTCACCAGAGAAATTGGCTTACCAGGGACCAGGTTCAACATAAATTTCCTCACCTCATGGAGGCTTTGCACACAATGGGGACCATTTCTTCTTAATGGGGTAGGATTGATCTAGGTGGATATTGGTAGCCACCTGCCTATTCCACCTGCACCTCTAGTTGTTTTCATTAGTTTCCTTGATTATAAAAAAATTTACTATTTTTAGCAATTTTTTGGGTCCTGAACTTTTGGAGTTGTTTTGACCCCCTAAACAACATAGCACTTGGAGAGAACTTTATAATGAGGTATAATACGTGCCAAATGACTATCATATGGCCAATTTATGACCCCGAGAAGTTGGATTCCCAACTAACCCCAATAGGGCCCACAACTCTTGGCAATGCATCTCTTAGGGTTAGGGTTTTGGTTGTTTAGGGTTTCCCTTTGTTGTTCAATAAGAAAATAGCCCTTGAGACTCATTGTAACACAATTCAGATGTATGTAGTAGCTACATCTCTTCTCAAAGATAATCTACCTTCGTCCAAGATAGTTTATTTCCATTATTTATGTAAGCATATTTCAGTTCTTTGATATTAACGAAATGAAAACTTATTTCTACTGCATCTATTCAGCGTAGGCTAATTTAGTAGTTACTTCAATAATTCAGATCTGAATTAATTTTGTAAAATTAATTTACATAATAGGAGAAGTACACTCATTTGTTAAGTAGGATTTCTAAGATTGCCAGATCTAGGCATTTTCACATGGTACCAGAGGGGTTGATGTGAAACAGGAAGAGCAGATATGAATCTAAAGTGAAGGTCGAATTGATGCAGCAACAACAGATCGAATCCCTAGAGGGATTACATAGATCTAGCCAAGAGGGCTGAAGTTTCGAGGTTGTCTCTCTCTGAGTGAGTCAACGAAGAGGTAGGAATTCCGGTTCGAGATTTTGCTAAGGAAAAGGGAGCTGTGCAGAACCTTCACACAGAGCTAGAGGGATATAGTTTTATGCAAGTGGTTGTCAGAGCAGAGAAGCATCAGAAGAAATAAAAAGCACATAGTGGGGAAATCTTCCTCAGTGAATTCCTAGCCAAGTAATTCAACATTTTTCCAGGATCTGAGCAGCAAATCAGGGCAGCATATCTACAAGCTCCAGAAGGAGTGTGTAAGCCTGCCTAGGTTGCGCAAAGGGGGAAAAACTGCAGAAACTATGGTGAGGCTAGCACTTAACGCATTCATGGAGGAGTGGCGGATTTTTGTGATGAAATCTTAACTAAACTGAGAGGGGGTGAAATATTTTAGTCCATTAATGGACATTAAAATTATTTTCCTTAAATTTATTAACTGACAAATTACATGAGAAACTTAAGAAATAATGACCAGAAAATTGAATATGTGAACAACAAGTAATAAGCAAACTAATACATCACATCAGTACATAATAACAATGCATATGGACACCAAATATAAGTGGAAACCCATAAGGGATAAAACCACAATTTTATTATTGTTGTGATGCAAAGGCAAGCTCCTACTTCTTATTACATCTGATTTTCTATAGGCTCCAACCTACATGAGGCTGCTACGTCAAGTTTCTGCAAGCTACAACATGAAAGGAAGCTCCAACTCCCATGTATTTTCTACAAGCTACAACCCAGAAGAGGCTCCTACCTCAACCAGCTCCAACTGAACTTTTATCAAGACACAACTTGAAAGGATACCACAATCCCCTCACACAAAATGAAAACAATATGTTGATTTACTTGGTTATCAATTATACATACCTCCATATTTACTTCTGCCCCTTCTCCCCTTCAAATCTACCTCAAGTTAGCTTCATATGTACCAAGTAACTAAATGAAAAATATATCAATCAACTCTCACATATTCTCCCACTCTCTAACTTTCACTATTCACTCCAAAATGACATCTTTTATGGAGATAATTTGATGGTTGTTTGTATTATGTTAGTGTCATTTTCCTCATCTTGCCACCAGTGATCAAATGGACTCTTATTGTGTCTTGTTAGGGTCCCATTTTCAAAATTTTATCGTTTCATTAGGTCATCATGCAAAAATTTGGTCACTGGATGTAGATCTAGGTCTGATTTTACTCCTTCCAAAATTTTACTAGTTGTTGCCTTATTTCGCCTCTCAGCTGAGTGTACCATCATTCATAAGTTTTCATCATCATTACAGTCATATTTATCAAGGTTTCATTCAATCCAGAGTCTCCATTAGGTCTTTAGGGTTCCAAGAGTCATCAAATCATCATTCCATGCATAAAGTCCAACAAGTGGAGTGACAATAAAGTAATTTCATCAATAAATTTGATTTCAAAGAAAAATTTAATTTTATGTTATTAATTTGTAATAAGTACTTCAAAGTTCCAAATAGCTGCAAATTCTCAAGTTCTACCAATATATGTTCAAGGTTCCAAGAAGAAAAACAGTGTTCCAAAGCCACCAAAAGTTTAAAGCTCAAAAGATCAAGTTCAAAGTCAAAATGAAATTTTGGTGGGCCACCCCACTAAAATTGAAGAAGATGATATAAAAACCAAAGAAAGGAGTTTTATATTCATTATTTCATTTTCTCTCAACAAAAATTAAGCTCTCATTGGAATCAAGGTGGATTTTTCATCTCTCATTGGCAAAAATTTCTCTTGGCTACGCTTCCAGACACTTCGTTGCACTTTTCGCTGTGCTTCCAGACACTTCACTGTGCTTTTCATTGTGCTTCTACTAACTTCACTGCGCATCTGAGTGAGGAGGTAGGGTATGGATTTCTAAAGGAAAATTTGGAGCAAGCAAGGAATTTTCAGGTTTTTGAAGATCATCTACAAGTTGCAATCATGTAAGCAAAGAGAATCATCCCTTTCTTCATCAATGTTCAAAGAATAAAAAATTTCACTCTCTTAGCTAGGGTTTTTAAATTCAATTTGGAGAAATAGTGTCATGGTCATTTTTTTCAGTTTGAAAACCCTGAACTCACTTTGTACACCTTCATTCACTTCATTTTAATCATTTACACATCTTCCCCTCACCCAATTCCTATTTTTCCCAAAAACTCCACTCAAACCCTAATCTTTACCATGTTTTTACCCTAGGCCGATGTTTTGGCCTTTTCATTGCCTTCCCCTCACACAAATTCAAAAAGGTCACTTCTTCCTACTTCATAACATCATTTCCTCTCACCCTAAAATTCCTAAAAAATTTAGGTAATCCCAAACTTATAGTTCCATCTCATTCATAGACCTAGCAAAAATACTCTATTTTTTCTCCTCTTCATTAGGGTTTTCTTGCTACCATGGACACTGACAGCTCCCCCTCTGAGAGGAAGAAGTATAAAGGAGGAAAGATATTAAGGTTTGAGCCCTCTAACTGCCATCAAATCACCTCATCTCCTTTTATACTCAAATATTTTCAAGATGTCAATTGTGTACAATTTTTCCAAAAAGTAAAAGAGGTGGGATGTAATGAACAACTCACAATGTTATTTTCCATTGCTTTGAAAAAGGACAAGGTTTTAATAGCAGGGATAGAGTTCACTTTCACACTAGAATCCATCTCCACAGCCACCGGAATACCAAATCATGGAGAATATTGGTTCAAGGGTATGAATCTTGATGATGAATACTTCAAACCCTATTTGAAATCAGCCTATAAAGATGCTCCATTGCATGTATTTCTTTTCAGATATTTATTAGATAAATATGCTCCATTAATGAAGTTCATTATGAGGTTTTTCACTTGTGAAGGAAGTTTTTCAATACTTTATCAGTACCACATAAGACTACTAATGCATTTTACAGCTATGAGATCTCTTAACTTGTCTAATTACCTTTTCAAAGTGTGACCAAGATGGCAGAGAAGATACATGAAAATGGAAAAGATACAGTCAGTCGTTTCCACGATAGTATGATTAAGATCATAATTCTTCACCAATTGCAAGAGAATAAGATCACTTGGGAGTAATTTTTGGAGAGGATAGTTTAGGAGAACTTGGTAGAGCCACTACAACAACAATAATTGTCTTCAGTAGAGCATAATGTGGGATCACCAAGCAATAGGGAGGAGCAACCTCCAAGTGAGAAGGATGAGGAGCAACTAAGCAGAGATGGAGTATCAAGCCATGCAGAGAACCATTCACTTAAGACGAGAAAAAAGGACAAAGAGGTCAGAACTTATCAGAGAGGTAGTAGGCAAGTGTTTTCTCCAAAAATTGTGGAAGGGGCCTTGCCTTCTACATCAACAAATCAGGGATATCATAAGTAGCAGGAGTCAATTTTCCAAGAGAAAGAAGCCCTTCACCATGACATTGAGATGGTGGACTTGGAGTCCCAAGATGAATAGGAGACCCTAAACCCAGTCAGTAAAGAGAAACATGCCAAAATCATAGAGCTACAAGATAAATTGTCAAGGGCCAAGCTTGTTATCTCCTTCCTTGAGCAAGAGAAGAAACAGTTGAAGGAAAAATAAGTACTTTTGGAAATTTACTTGTTGAAGGCAGCTACAAGGAAAAATTTCAAAGGTAAAGAAATGATTGGAAATGATGAGTTTGATGAGGATGAGGCCTAGACCACTCAGAAAAGACCGAAAAACAAGGGGCCTAAAAAGAGCATTGGAGTTAGAAAAACAACAAGAGGCACTTCTTGTATAGGAACTCACCTTTAAGGAGAGGATTGTAATGGAAATCAATGAAGATAGGGAAGTTTGGCTTGACAGAGTAAACATACACCTAGAGAAGCTCCTTCACAAATCCAACAAGGACAATAAGATGTTGAGGCACATGGCGGACCACTACCATACAAGAAACAAGATTTGTAATGTCAAGGTTAAGTAGTTGCAAGATAAGATCAAAGAAACCCTACTCAACCGAAAGGAGAGGGGAAAACTCCATTTTATTGTTGATACCTCCTTGGTTGCATGGCACACTTTATCAAGACTTCACACAACAACCTTACACAACAATTTTGAAATTTTGCAAATTTTGGGGTTTTCAGACAATTTCTAAATTTTTGACAATTTTGTCTCTCCTCAGAAACACGGCGAAATTTGATGTGATTTTGCTATAGGCCTCCAAAATGGAAAAAAATTAATTTTCTGGAAAGCTAATTAAATATCAAGAGAACCCATTTTGTCATATTTCATATTTAGGGCTTTGTTTTCAAGGAATTTGCAAAAAGGAGGTCAAAAATCACCTCTTTTCCTCAATTTTAGACATTTGTTGTGTTTCTGGGAGGGATCTTGGGAGAAGGAGATTTTAGCAGGCTTAATGAAGCCAATTTTGCTACTTGAACATCTTGGAGTTTTCTACACTTGACCAGCTACTCAGAACAACTCTTATTTTCAAATTTAGATGATGGGAAGGCACCCAAAAAGGTCTTATAAGAAATTTGCCGCACTTCTGGAAATTCCCTAATTAATTTTATAATCATCCTATGTAATTTTCAATTGACAGTTTCACTTTGGAAAATGTAAAAGGGTAAAGGGTTAAAATTGAATGTAAAAGGGATGGTAATAGAGTTAAATAGGTGTCTTTACCTCTCATTAATGCTTGGAGAGGATTTCTCTAGTTGGTTTGCTAAAAGGAGAAACAGTTCATAACTTCCCTAGCTTTTTGTTTTGTTGGATAAAGACTTGGTTTCAGCTCCACAAGTCATGGATTTGACCCCTGAGGGTGGGAGAATTATTTTCTGATCTATATCTTTCATTTTCTTTGTCATTGCAAGGGTTGGATGTTGTAGAATTGATCTTTGAACACTAGTGTATTCAGTCATTTTTGGCAGGAACTAATAGACAAAATTGCAGCTATTGTGGTGGGATTAATGTGGTATGTGTTTTAGTAGTATTTCCTCTTATGTTTTCATATTTTTGAATGTATTATGCCTTCCATATTCATGTCCATATCTTAATTTGATTGATTTCTAAGTTGATAAGCATAATTCATTATTTTGATGCTCTGTTTTGGAGAAATTATCACAGTTCTGTTTCACTTTCTTCTGATATAAAAGAATTCATGATTTCCATGCTCTTTTTGAAACCCTAGAAATCTCTCACACTCACCAAGAACCTAAAAGTGCTAAAGGGCGTGTCTACCTTGCCCCATCACATCTCTACAAGTCTGATTTTCAATGCCCTGACCTAGTCTTTCTTAAACCTAATTTACCATCCAGCACCAAATCCAAATCAATCAAATTCCAGAGCCTATTATACCTAGCCTAAAATCTTCATTATCCAGTCAATTTGGCTGTGATCTCATGGAGAGAGCCTGTTGGGAAAAATACTGAGAGGGGGGGGGTGAATCAGTATTTACTGCATATTCAAAACTTTTACTTTTTCTTGCTTCTAAAACCCATACGCTACTTTCCTGAAACAGACTCGCGTATATACGCGGATACCCTTTAAGAAACTCGTGTATACACAGATATCTAATTATGTCATTAGATCTTAACTTAAATCATTCCATCATTCATTCATCAGATGTTTAATAAACAATAAACATATGCAGTAAGAACAGAGTAAACCATCACACAAAGCATCACACATTAACACCAGGATTTTTAGGTGGAAACCCAAGTCGGGAGAAAACCACCGCTGCAGTTGCTCAGCCTTCAATATTTTATTATAGTGAAAACATATTACAACATATGTGTTGGCGCAGACTCTACCAGCACATAGGCACCCACCTACGCTCGTTTACCAGCCTCTCCTGGAAGGGAGCTCCAACCCCCTGACTCGTTTACCAGCCTCTCCTGGAAGGGAGCTACGACCCCCCGATCTCGTTTACCAGCCTCTCCTGGAAGGGAGCTACAACCCCCTGACTGAAGGCTACAACCCTCAGCACCACCTTCGACCACGTTTCATCAATTTTCACACTGGATCCAACCACTTCAATAGAACACAACTTGCAGGCCACAATTCATCATATTTCCAGACCGGACCCTCGTCCATACTTTTAAGCACAAACATACATCACCAACAGACATTTATCAACACAGCATCGACAGCGTAAACACAAGTTATAACGTACTCACATTTCATACCCCTTGCTTCAGCAAACCCTAGTTTGCATACGCGCTTTCCCTTCACTGATGTCGCGTATATACGCGCTTCTGTCCACACAAACCAGCGTATACCTCTGTATGTATTTTATTGTGCATACGCGCTTTCTCTTCATCTAAGCCGCGTATATACGCGCTTCCTATGCGGCGAAGTAGCGTATAGATCTTCAATCATTATAGAGCAGCATACTTCTTCAAATCAGATATTCAGTTCAGATTTACCCTTTTACTTCAGACAGATGTTCGCCTCATTTCAGATCTAATCACTCCATAAACAGATCTAGCAAATACAGATACATTTCAGATCTAGATATCCCGCTTCATCATTTCTTCATAGGTGGATCAAATATTCAGATCTATCATCAAACCTTTACCCTTTCCATATAGATATACTTCACAGAAAAGTATTCATTCAAGCTCAGACATATTTCTCCCACACTCATAATTTGCACAATGAATTTCATCTCTTTATATAGGTTTATCCTTTTTCAATACCATGAGCCCCTTTTTCAATACCATGAACCAAAACCACATTACATCCGATGGTATTCCTGGACGGGGTTAATTAGGCGGATCATTCCCCAATACAATGGGTCAATACCATGGTGGTTACCCCTAGTTTTGCACTTTTAGAGCGCTTTTTCCCATACGCGACTTGGAACCTTCCTTCCCGCGTGCATACGCGACTTCCCCTAGACATATCCGCGTATGCCTAGAGACATACTCTTTTTCATCATAGATTTAGCACAAGCTGAAATCCTTACTTCATTGTCTTCTGTAATTACTGTAGATACATCAGATTTTCTTCATCAAGAACATATTCTCTCAAGCACAACTTCATCAAGTAAGTTGTCATCATCTTCATCAAGTGGGTTGCCTTTCAAGGACAACACTCAGCATCATATTGTCAACAAACATCATATCACATCAGATTTACATCATTTACCAAGTCCATCAAGTCAAGAATAACTTCATCAGGTGGATTGCCATCAAGGACAACACACGTCAACAATCTCATGTCTTCATCTTCATTCAGTGGGTTGCCATCAAGGACAACACTCTGCATCATATTTCCAACAATCTCCCCCTTTGGACTTGATGGCAACCATGATGGTGTTTGGTTACCACAGCAGATAGGTACATTAAGAATACAATGACACCATGTCACATTCCTCATTTTGACACCATTCTTTCTCTTCATTCAAACAACATATCACTCTCCCCCTTTGACATCAAGGGCAAAGGGCGAAACAATAACCATCATACTCTCCTCCTTTTCTCCTCATGTGGAAGAAGCATTCTGAAGATCTGATATGTACTGAAGTGACCAAGCTCCCCCTGAGTTCATGCTGAATCTTCAAACATATTTTCAATGAAGTACATGACTCTATGAAGTTCCTATCACCAATGACTCATACTTACATCAAATATCCAACCAAGTGGATTTACATATGAGACTCAATTACCCAACCAAGTGGGTTTACACATATCAACTCAGCTACCCAACCAAGTGGGTTTACAAAAATTGACTCAGCTACCCAACCAAGTGGGTTTACAAATTTGACAAGTACTTACATGACTGAATATTACAATTTTACAACATGGGTCTCAACAAGACCTTTTCATCAAACTACAAATATAACTTTAAGACCAACACCAGAAAGTCCTCAAGAAAGAGAACATATTTCAAAACCATCATAATGCCAACACTACATTATACTCAGCAAAGCTAATGCTCCCCCTGAATCTGTGCATCCATGCATCCTTTTCATATGACTAAGGCTCCCCCTTAGTTTGTGCATCCTGAACACTTTCACCAACAAATCATCAAGGCATCTTTATCAAAACATTAGAAATAGAATTATGAGAACTGGAACACCACCATAGATACCAAACAGTATCAGAGATACCAAACAGCACTGCAGCTGTGCTGAAGAGAGCTGAACCAACCAAAAATTGCCAGCAACCAAACATACGCGGTTTTCTGTGTAGGAACTCGCGTATATACGCGACTGTGTTTCATGAAACCCGCGTATCCCAAGCCATCTTCTAAATTTCAACCAGATCTGATTCTCTGTGAGGCAAAGACAGTGTTCAGCTTCTTTTTGAGACATTTGAATGCTTCCCTGGACTACAGATAGATAGAACAGTGTAGTTGTTTCTTCAAGCGTCATCCAATGGTTGTAGCATCAGCACAATAGTAACCAAGCCTTCAGATTCTTTGCAGCATCAATACAATCTTTCCAAGAGAGATTCTCATATCATAACAACATCTTCACATAGGTGTCAAGCAATCATCCATGTGGTCCAACATCACCATGATCTTCAAGATTTAACATGAAGTAACATATGTAGGCAAAAGATCTCTCAACCATAGTAACACACTCTGCATGATTTATTTCTAAATCAAATGACATCCAACTCATCCATGTGTGAGTACAAAAGATACTTATCAGCAACCAAGGCTCAAAAACTCATCATAATAAACCATGTACCAAGTCATCATCATTTGAGCATGAGTATCACAAAAACCAAAGAATAAGCAGTCATATTGCCAACAATGCAATCATTAGTATTCAACCTGCTGCTCCCCCTGAACTAGTGCTCCTTCTTAACTTGTGCAACCTGAAAATGTTCATCAGCAAGTCATCAGCAACAATCTCTGCATGGGCTGCTCTTATCTCTGAATTATAGGACTTTCATCTCAACAATGAATACTCTTCATCAACAAGCACACAGGACTCATCTACAATCTTCAACACAAGAAACCATGTATCATATCATTTTAGGAATGAGAAACTAAGCTGATACAGAGTCAATAAGACAGTTGTCAACAATCAGACTGATGTTCCCCCTGAACCTCTGCTCCAGATCATCAGCTAGCATATAAATTCTCTTATCATCAATGCATACGCGACTGTGTCTGATGAAACTCGCGTGTATACGCGACTTTTGTTAATATAACCCGCGTATGGAAGGTGAAGCATAGAAAATTTTCATCTTCCTTCATTTCCTCCTGAGCTTGTACCTCCTGTACCTGTCCTTTCCACATCAGATGTGCTGTCAGAGGTAAACATAACCAGTATATTCAAATCAACCATGAGAGACATCATACATTGCTCCCCCTGTGACGATACATTACTAAATCTCATAATGTATCCCACATCATTCCTGCAGTCAATCAGAGAAGTAAGCTTCAGAAGCGGATGACTGCAGTAGGGTCAGAATTCCCTACGTTTCTGATCGGTCCTCCATCCTTTTCCAGATTTGTTTGAACTTTCTATTTGTGTGTTGAAAATTGTCCACTTTCTCAGATCTGTTCAACCCGCATTCCTTTTCTACATGTCCATACTTGTTACAAGAATAACATCTCATGTGTCCAGAGAAATAAGCATAAGAATCATAATGAGTATTTCTAATCTTCCTCCTTTTACAATCAGCTGCTTTATGTCCATACTTGTTACATGAAAAACAATATCCCTTGAAGAAACCAGAGTGCCTTTCTATATAGGAACCGTTAGTTTGAGGCTGAAATGATCTGCTCCTGCAATTTGCTGCAACATGCCCATAATTATGACATTTAAAGCATTCAACATCATTGACTGATTTCCTTTGAGATTTCATCATTGTTGGTTGACCGTTTGTCTCTTTCAACACTTCAGGTTTTGCATTGACACCCTCTGAATTTTTTGCACTTCCTTGTGAGCTAGATTCTCCTTTAACAGTTTCATGGAAACCAAGACCAAGTTTGATAGCAGGAGACCTTTGATTACTCAGAATATTGTCCAAAATATTAGTACTATCATGAAGCCTCAAAAGTTTAACCTTTTCTTCTAATTTACCTTTGAGAATATTTACCTCAACCTCCAAGTCTTGACATTGCTTTGTCATGCTTTCTTCTTTCCTTCTTCCATCTTCTACTTGATCCTTTAGATTTAGAATCTCTTCTTTCAACCAATTTTCGTTTTCTTCACATGTTTGTTGCAGCTCTTCATTCTTCCTTTTTAATTTTTCAAGATCTTCTTTGAGAGAGATGATTTCTGCTTCAAGGCCTTCCTTTTCAAATGGTTGTAGAGGTTCCTCATTCTTGTTACTTGATGCCTCAAGATCTGCTTGCAGAGAGATGATTGCAGCTTCAAGTCCTTCATTCTTCTTGCTTGATTTTCCGAGATCTGCATTTAGATTGTTGATTTCTACTTCTAGTTCTTTAATATGATTGGATGCATACGTATGAAACCTTTGATACTTGTCCACCTGACCATTCAGCATTTCTATTTGTTCTTTCATTTGAGAGATCATCTCTTTGTTGATAGAATCTTTCTTATCAATTGCTCTTTGTTGTTCTTCATCTTTGATCTTGAGAGCTTTCTCTATTTCCAAAACACTACTTTCACAAACTTCATTATTGTTTGTACCACTAAGATCATACAAAGGATGACCCCAATCACTATCTGATTCATCTTCTTCAATGTCTTCTAACCATGTTTTCTGAGAGATCTCCTTGTTTCGAGTAGGCTTCTTCTTTTGCTTCTTTGCCATGAGCACTTTCAGATCATGGTCAGAATCTTCTTCATCTTCACTAGACACTTCATCATCATCTTCTTTTTCATAATAACTCTTTCTCTTTTCAAATTGTTTCCCTTTACCATGTTTTTATCTATAAGGACATTTAGCAGCATAGTGACCAACTTTTCCACACTCAAAACATTTGAAGGGAAGCTTACCTTTGAATCTTCCAGTACCTAGTTGGAGCTTTCTTACGAAATTCGCTTCTTCTTCATCGGATATATAGTTGGATTCTTTCACAACTTCCTTTTCCTTTCCTTTTGTAGATGCCTTAAAAGCAGCTTCTCTAATTTGAGAAGGACCTCCTTGTCTCATTTCAAAAGCAGTCAGAATACCATGCAATTGAAAAATAGAAAGAGTTTGCAGATCTTGCCTTTCTTCAATAGCCAAAACTTTAGAGTCAAATTTAGAAGTCAAGGATCTTAAGACCTTTTCCACCAGAGTAGTATCAGTTATGGTTTCACCCAAATTTCTCATTCAATTTACAATATCATCCAGACGAAGAAAGAAACTGGCAACACTTTCATCACTATGCATCTTCAAATTTTCATATTCAATTCTAAGAGTTTGGAGTTTTGCACTTTTTACCTTTGTGTCTCCTTCATAGCTTAGAATGATTTTGTCCCATATTTCTTTTGCCGAATGTAGCTGCATCACTTTAGAAAATTCTGATTCAGACATGCTTCCCAATAAGACATTCACTGCTTTGGCATTGATTTCATACTTCTTTCTTTCAGCTGCATCAGTAGGAATACTTGCCGGGTATTGATAACCTTCTTCCACGATTGCCCATACATCCGCACCAAGACTTTGCAGATATGCTTTTGTTCGTACCTTCCAGAATATCAGATTGCTTCCATTGAATAGAGGTGGCTTTATAGACATTACTCCTTCTTGACTTCCCATTGCGACGAATCTCCTTCAAGCGATCAAGCTTTTGCAGAAGGACCTGCTCTGATACCAATTGTTGGGAAAAATACTGAGAGGGGGGGGTGAATCAGTATTTACTGCATATTCAAACTTTTTACTTTTTCATTCCTTTAAAACCCATACGCTACTTTGCTGAAGCCAACTAGCATATACACGCGGATATCCTTCATAAAACTCACGTATACACAGAGATCTAATTATGCCATTAGTTCTTCACTTATATCATTCCATCATTCATTCATTAGATGTCCTATAAACAGTAAACATGTGCAGTAAGAACAGAATAAACCATCACACAAAGCATCACACATGAACACCAGGATTTTTAGGTGGAAACCCAAGTCGGGGGAAAACCACCGCTGCAGTTGCTCAGCCTTCAATATTTTATTATAGAGAAAACATCTTACAACATATGTGCTGGTGCAGACTCCTACTAGCACGCAGGCACCCACCTGCGCTCGTTTACCAGCCTCTCCTGGAAGGGAGCTACAACCCCCTGACTCGTTTACCAGCCTCTCCTGGAAGGGAGCTACAACCCCCTGATCTCGTTTACCAGCCTCTCCTGGAAGGGAGCTACAACCCCCTGACTGAAGGCTACAACCCTCAGCACCACCTTGGACCACGTTTCATCAATTTTCACACTGGATCCAACAACTTCAATAGAACAACATTTGCAGGCCACGTTTCATCATATTTTCATACTGGACCCTTTCTATATTTTTAAGAACAGACATACATCACCAACAGATACTTATCAACACAGATCAGATAGCAGAAACACAGCAGAACAGATCAGATATTTCATACCCCTTGCTTCAGCAAACCCTAGTTTGCATACGCGCTTTCCCTTCACTGATGTCGCGTATATACGCGCTTCCGTCCACACAAACCAACATATACCTCTGTATGTATTTTATTGTGCATACGCGCTTTTTCTTCATCTAAGCCGCGTATATACGCGCTTCCTATGCGGCAAAGTAGTGTATAGATCTTCAATCATTATAGAGCAGCATACTTCTTTAGATCAGATATTCAGTTCAGATTTACCCTTTTACTTCAAACAGATGTTCGCCTCATTTCAGATCTAATCACTCCATAAACAGATCTAGCAAATACAGATACATTTCAGATCTAGATATCCCGCTTCATCATTTCTTCATAGGTGGATCAAAGAGTCAGATCTATCATCAAACCTTTACCCTTTCCATACAGATATACTTCACAGAGAAGTATTCATTCAAGCTCAGACATCTTGCTCCCACACTCATAATTTGCACAATGAATTTCATCTCTTTATATAGGTTTATCCTTTTTCAATACCATGAGCCCCTTTTTCAATACCATGAGCCAAAACCACATTACATCCGATGGTATTCCTGGACGGGGTTAATTAGGTGGATCATTCCCCAATACAATGGGTCAATACCATGGTGGTTACCCCTGGTTTTGCACTTTTAGAGCGCTTTTGCCCATACGCGACTTGGAACGTTCCTTCCCGCGTGCATACGCAACTTCCCCTAGACATATCCGCGTATGCCTAGAGACATACTCTTTTTCATCATAGATTTAGCACAAGCTGAAATCCTTACTTCATTGTCTTCTGTACTTACTGTAGATACATCAGATTTTCTTCATCAAGAACATATTCTCTCAAGCACAACTTCATCAAGTAAGTTGTCATCATCTTCATCAAGTGGGTTGCCTTTCAAGGACAACACTCAGCATCATATTGTCAACTACTCTGTAGACACATCGCATTTACATCATTTACCAAGTCCATCAAGTCAAGAATAACTTCATCAGGTGGTTTTCCATCAAGGACAACACATGTCAACAGTCGCATGTCTTCATCTTCATTCAGTGGGTTGCCATCAAGGACAACACTCTACATCATATTTCCAACAGAGCCCTCTCCTGCCTATTAGGGCTAGCTACTAAGTCAAAGCGATCTGTGGTTACCTTTGATGGTCTCCTTCTCAGCCTTCAGAGATCCGGTGGAGTGATAACATATTCCACAAAGGAATATGAAGTGAATAGGCTTGAATATTTTCCTTATACTCATTAGTTTCCAAACTCTTCATATCTTAAAAATTAGAACAAAAATAGATAATTCATCCAATATTAATTTCAGCCATATGTAATGATTAAATGCACCATCCTAATGCCAATATCAAATAACAACATTTATCATTAATGTATCACCACAGCCTTTGCAACACCTTTTCCTTTGCCTTCGATTCTTGCCTTTGCATCACAACAATTTAGCTTAATCAAAAATTTAACATCATTACAAATTCTTTAATGTACCAGTTTCACTACACGTTTGTCTTCTTTTCCTTGTTTCTCCTTTATACGTTTGTTGATCATCATCTGATCCTTCGCCATCAATGAAAATATTTTCAACAATCTTCCCCTTTGGCATTGATGGCAACACATTTGTCCTCCCCCTTTCATTTTGATAAATGTCTTCCTTCCTCTGATTACCTCCCCCTTTGACATCAATGGCTAGGGGGTTACAAATGTCTTGTAGCATGAAGAAAAATTTCTCAGTGTAGCTTCCATCATTGCATTATTGTTTTCTAACATGCAAATAATATTGCTGCTCTATAAGTTCTGTATAAACATTTTTCATTATTTCATTGAATGAATGCCACTTCATATGGCTTGTTGGGGTTGCTCCAGCTTTAATGAGTGTTGCTCGAAGATGAATACCGCTTCAAAAATGACTGCTGCTACATATGGTATATAAGTATTGTTGGGAGAACACTTTCTAAATCATTGCAATTGCATGAATATACACAGTAAATTGATACCATCCATATAATAAGTGCATTGCACTTTTATAATGTTGAAAATCATAATAAAAAACACTCCATAAAAAAAACTATACAAGAATATATAAAAAGGTCCATCGAAAAAATACACGAATAATGAATATGCTCCATGTGATATATAGACCCTGCTCCAAATACACTTCATACTCTGTTAACATTGCAAGAGCGCATAAGAAATAACGAGATCATCTACAAGCTTGTAGCTACCAACAAGATGAGAGTTTCTAGCTGAGGCATTAATCTCATTGGTTCTATACCAGAATCCATCAACTCCCTAGTCCTTTTTATCGTTCTGGATGTGTCAGCTAATAAGGTCAACTCCAACATATCTATCAATTTGTCATGAGAAACAACTCCAATCAGTTCATGCAACATAGATAACGTAATTATTTGTCCCAACAAGCTACGTTGGTCAAGCATTGTCTATGTATCTCAAAGAGAGCCATCTAATTTATTTTATATCATTTCCAATGCATCAGATTCAACCTCCAATTTTTCTTGAATTATGAGATTATGCAGTCTCCTCACAATTTCAGCGTCTTTAATTTTTGAAAAAAAAAATGTTTGGCACTTTGAAACAACAATGAAAGGTATTTTATCAAAGTTGGTAGTAATTGTTAAAAGACTTAATCTTTCCATTAAGTGTTATTTTAGTAATCAATTTAGAAATTAGTTTTTAGTTGGTTCAAATTGTTTCTATGTAACTGTCTATATGCATGTATACATAGATTGCTCATAATAAAATAATTCACAGTGTGTGCTCTCCAGCAATCTTTTGTATTTGTTTCTTCTTCTATCATTCTGTCATGGTATCAAAGCATTGGGGTTCTTCTTGGGCAAAGGCAAATTGCTGGAGATTTGTTGTTGAATACTTGCACTCGTTGTTTGAAGCTGTCGTTTGAAGCTTTTGAAGCAGATTTTTGTTGAAGACTTGCACTAGTTGTTTGAAGTTGCCATTTGAAGATTTTCAAGAAGAGAAGTTGTTGCTGCCTGCTTTTTCACTGCAGTTCCGTATTTTTTGTTTGAAGTTGCCAAATCATTGAACGAAGGAGCCTCCAACGAGGAATTTGTAAGCCGTGAATTGAGTTCAACCATCGAAGGTGCATGATTCACAGTTTTTATAGTTGTGTAATTAGTGTTAGAAAACGGCTGACAAGTATTTTACTTGATTAGTTTTAATAGTTTGTCTAATCAGCGTTTGAGGAAGGCTTCCACGTTTTTTTTTTACTTGATTCACAGTTTTAAAAAAAATTTGTGTAATTGGCTGCCATGGTTTTTTAGTTGATTGGTTTGGCTTTTTAGCCTATTAATGAGGTTGTTGAAAGAAAGAGAATGAGGATGGCTAAAGGAAGGGAATGAGGATGTTGAAAGGAAAGGAAATATGTCTTCGATGTTGGTGTGAATCTTAAATTATGGGATTTATAAAATTAAGGTGTTGAAATTAAAAAGAGTTAAAAACAATATAGTTTTTAATCACCTTCATTGAAAGTCTATTTATGCTATCTATTTGGAAGTGTTTTAAAAAGATTTGTTTTCATTTTTTTTATTACTTCAAACATGGCCTCGACAAGTCAATTTGAAATCCCTATGCCTCTATTTAGTGGAAAAAATTAGGATTTTTGGAGCCTTAAAATGCAAGCATGCTTACAAGGCTTAGGGTGTTGGGAATCAGTAAAGTTGGGGTTCACAGAACCTGACACAAATACAATTGCTGGAATGACTGTTGCTCAAAGAAAACAATTTGATGAACTTAAACAAAAAGAAGGTAGAGCGAAGTCGTGCATCTTAAATTCCTTAGATGACTCTATTTTTCCTAAAATCACTGCTGCTAAGACTGCTAAGTCAATATGGGATATACTTAAAGTTTCTTATCAAGGAAATGATAAAGTAAAAATGGTAAAATTACAGACTCTCAGAACACAATTTGAAACACTTAAAATGACTGAATCAGAAACAATTGATTATTTCATGACTCTAGTTATGGGTATTGTTAATCAGCTTCGAATTAATGGTGAAGAACTTGATGACCAAAAAATTGTGGAAAAAATTCTTAGATGTTTTCCTAAAACATTCGACATGATAGTTACTGTTTTTGAGTCGAGAGAATCATCAAAATTGTCTGTGGAAGAATTAACTAGTTCTTTGTTGGCTCATGAAGCAAGAATTAATTTAGATGTCAGTAATTTAGAGCATGCTTTCAAATCTAAAGCTTCTATGAATAGAGGTAGAGGCAGAGTTTTTCGTGGCAGGAGAGGAAAAGGTAGAGGAAAGTCTCATTCTGATGATAGATCACAGGTAACTCAAGCACATCCAGAGTAGTCTCAAAGTGATCATGGTCGTAGGTGGATAGATAAATCAAAAATTCAATGTCACTATTGAAAAAAATATGGCCATTATAGGTCTGAATGTCGAAAATTACAGTATTTTTTAAATAAAAACAAAGCCAATGCCACAAACACTGAATGCGAAACATCAGATGCTTTATTTCTGGCATGTCAAGTGACTGTGCAAGTACCTAATAAAGATGTTTGGTTGGTAGAAAGTGGATGTAGTAATCATATGACTGGTCATAGTGATTTCTTTTCTCATCTTGATACATCTTTCAGTTCCTCTATTTCTTTGGGTGATGATCGCCAGGTTAAAGCTTCAAGAAAGGGTGTTGTGCCTGTCTTAACCAAACAAAATGTTGTGAAAAATATCTATGACATTTATTATGTACCCAATTTCAAGCAATATTTTTTGAGTGTTGGTCAGTTAGATGCACATGGTTATGATGTTAGCTTTCACAACACTACTTGCACGATTGTTGATAAATATAAGTCTCTTATTGCAAAGATTCCAATGACAAAGAACAGGTTGTATCAATTACAGTTGAAAAGTGAGAAGTTGTATGCACATAATGTTTCATTGCCAACTGACTCTAATTTGTGGCATTTGCGATATGGTCATTTACCTATCCAAAGTATGAGTTTGTTGCAAAGACAATCTATGGTGAAAGGTTTGCCTTCTTTGTCAGATCATATCTCTTCCTGTACAAGTTGTATAATGGGTAAACATAACCGAGATAATTTTGTTTCAGCGTCTAATAGAGAAAAATAACAACTAGAGTTAGTGCATACAGATTTGTGTGGTCCAATCCAAGAAAAATCAGTTGCTGGAAGTATCTATTTTCTTACTTTCATTGATTATTTTAGCAGGAAAATTTGGGTGTATTTCATCAAATATAAATCAGAAACATTTTCGAAGTTTAAGGAGTTCAAAGTCGAGGCTGAAAAATAGAGTGGCAAGTTTATTAAAGTTCTGAGGTCTGATAAAGGAGGTGAGTATGAATCTAACGAATTCATTGATTTTTGCAAACAACATGGTATTAAAAGACAAACGACAACCATTTATACTCCGCAACAGAATGGAGTCGCGGAAAGAAAGAATCAAACAATTATGAACATGGCTCGAAGTTTGCTTAAAACACGAAATTTGTCTAAAGATTTATGGGCTGAAGCAGTTGCATGTTCGATATATATTTTGAATAGATCACCAACTTCCAGTGTTCAAAGTTTTGTACCTAAAGAAGCATGGAGTGGATAAAAGGTAATAGTTTCACACTTTCGATTATTTGGTTGTATTGCTTTTGCTCATGTTCCAAAAAAATTAAGAAAGAAGCTTGATGATAGGAGAAAAAAGTATATTTTTATAGGATATAGTGATCAATCTAAGGCATACAAATTGTTTAATCCTAAAACTAAGATGTTTGTCGTAAGTCGAGATGTGAAATTTCTGGAAGACAAGTCGTGGAATTAAATAGAGAACAATACTTGTCCTAATCCTTTTATTCTGTTAAACGAACATCAAGCACCTGCAACAAGCACTCCAAGATTACAGGTTCAAGACAAAACCAGTAGTAGTTCATCAAGCAGTAGCAGTTCATCATCTTTTGAGTCCGATTCTAATAATCCTAAAATTAGAAACTTAAGTGATATTTATGCACAAGATGATGTTGATGATATTGTAAATTTTGCATTTCTTTCATTTCAACCTACTTGTTTTGAAGAGGCTATAAAGGACAAAGAATGGGTAGATGCGATGAATAATGAAATCGATGCAATTGAAAGAAATCAAACTTGGGATTTGGTTGATCTACCTGATGATAAAAACTCTATAGGTGTCAAATGGGTTTTTAAAACAAAGTTAAATGAGAGCGGTGAAGTTGATAAGCACAAAGCAAGATCAGTTGCCAAAGGTTTTTCACAGCAACCTGGCATAGATTATGGTGAAACATTTGCACCTGTAGCAAGAATTGATACTGTTCGATTTGTATTAGCTATGCAGCACAAAGCAAGTGGCCAATTTACCAAATGGATGTAAATTCTATGTTTTTGAATGGTGTTTTGAACAAAGAAGTGTATGTTGATCAGCCACCTAGTTTCGAAATAAAAATCAAGAACATAAGGTGTACAGGTTGAAGAAAGTATTATATGGCTTGAAGCAAGCTCCAAGAGCTTGGTATAGCCGAATAGACCATTACTTGCTGAATAATGGCTTCAAAAGAAGCGACCATGAGCCCACTTTGTATATCAAGAATGATCATCCAGGTAATATTTTGATACTGTGTCTTTATGTTGATGACATAATTTATATAGGTAACTTGCAGTTAGATGAATTTAAAGCTGCAATGAAAAATGAATTTGAAATGACAGATCTTGGATTAATGAGATACTTCTTAGGTATCGAAGTAAAACAAACACAATATGGTATGTTTATGAGTCAACAGAAGTATGCTACTGACATTTTGAAAAAGTTTAAAATGGACAGGTGTAAACTGGTGGATACTCCTATTGAAGCTGGTACAAAGTTGAGTAAAGATGATGTGGGTACTATTGTTAATGCGACTTTGTATAAGCAACTTGTTGGTAATATTATCTATCTTACGGCTACTAGACCTGATATAGCATTTGCAGCTAGTTATATTTCCAGGTTTATGGAATCTCCTAAAGACTGTCATTAGAAGGTTGGGAAAAGGGTGTTAAGATATATTGCAGGTACATCTACTTATGGTTTATCGTATGTAGCCTCTACAGACAGTAAGCTTGTTGGTTATATAGATAGTGATTATGAAAGATGTATTGATGATTGGAAAAGCACTTCTGGCTATGCTTTTCTATTTGGTAGAAACTTGATCTCTTGGTCATCCAAAAATAAGCCCATAGTTGCGCTATCTTCAACAGAGGCCGAGTATGTTGCAACAAATTCAGCATCATGTCAAGCAATGTGGCTAAAGAGACTTCTCTCTGACTTCGGATATACAAAAAATGAACCTATTTCAATCATTTGTGACAACACTTCCGCTATTTCCTTGTTGAAGAACAATGTCTTTCATCAAAAGAGCAAACATATCGACACTCGTTTCCACTTCATTCGTGCACTCGTCAAAAATGGTGATATTGTTCTCAAATTTTGTAACCCTCAAGATTAAGAGGGAGTGTTAAAAGATTTAATATTTCCATTAAGTGTTAGTTTAGAAATCAGTTTTAGAAATTATTTTTTAGTTGGTTCAAACTGTTTCTATGTAACTGTTTATATGCATGTATATAGAGATTGCTCATAATAAAATAATTCACAGTTTGTGCTCTCCAACAATATTTTGTATTTGTGTCTTCTTCTGTCATTGTGTCATTAATGAATATGAAGACAACATGTCTAGGGGGTTATTCTAGACTGTTTAGGAGAGTAGTCAATATTTCAGATATCAACATGTGACATACATCAGTAATGAAGACTATGAAACGTGAGAAGGATGGAGCGAGAGCAACATTCTTTATAATCTATATCGCATAGCATTACAAAGAAATAATGTATTATAAAGAAATACATGGTTTATCGAAATTTGTAGTGGAGAAGTAACCAAATCGTTACACCAAATATAACGATTTATGATGAGATATTATTTCAGCACAAACATCCATCGTTCAACGCAAAGAGTGTGGGGCATTGAAATATTTTCCAGCCTTGCTTGCATTGTGGACTCAGTTGAATATATCTGGCTTTCCGTTGATATACGAACTGCCTGTTACTCATTTGGACAACTACATACTTCCACGGCTCTGACAGTTACGGCTTAAGTCAACAGGGATATTTGAGGTATCATTTCATGAGGGTGTTTTCTTCACCCTTTGAACTGGCCAGTACAACAAGTAGAAGAATGAAACATTATCAATTTTGGATGGCTTTCAATGCATTAAGGTGGCCAACAGACCTGGTTTCCTTAGGGCAGCATGAGGCCACTAACTTAATATCTAATGTAACTTTCTTTCTGATGATAAAAAGAAAATAACAAGGTCCTACCAAATTGACAAAAAAAAAATCATTTCATGAGGGTGTTTGCTTCACCCTTTGCTCTTTGAGTTTCATTAACTGTAATGATTTGGTCATGGTTGGAACATTTCCAAATACAATCATACAATTATCATTTGAGCATTGTTATAATTTTATGATAATAGAAGAGCTCCATGGATTTAAAAACTTCAAGCGATGTTCTTTACAGGTTGCCTAAAATTCTAGGAGTTGCCACTTATGGAGACAATGAAATCTTTGAGTCACTTGCAGGAAATTGGATGTGAAAGAAATGAATACCACCAACATGGAAGATGTTCATTGGGGAAGTATAATATCCTTGTTTGACCCTAATTTTATTGCGCCGAGAGGCGCATTCTACAGCCCAGTATGACCTCGATGTGTAAGTATGTTGGAAGCCAAAAAAAATGTCGGCTTGAACAATAACTTACATAAACATATAAATAAACAATTAAAAATAAATTTAAACGATATAAACTTAAAATATGAAGAGTTTACTAACACTCAAAAAAGAGATATGGTAAATAAATAAGATATGGTAAATATGTAAAAATATAAATAAACCATAGGTATGGTAAATAAATAAAACCTCTTTTTATATTACTCAAGAGGTATGGTAAATAAATAAAAATATAAATAAACTAGACGTATAGTAAAAAATAAAACCGATTTTTATATTTACTCAATAAACCACTTTATATTTACAAAAACTCAAAAACATGTTTTATTTAGGTGAAGCCTATGAGACAAATTATTATTAATACCATGGGCCAAATACCATGGGACAAATTATTAATAATACGATGGGAAAACACCATGGGCCAAATAATATATTTATAAAATAGGTATGGTAAATAAGTAAATATAAAAGAGGTATAAAGAGGTGAGGTAAATAAATAAAAATATATCAAATACGATTAGAAATCAAGATCTAATTATATATGATGTATAAGGGTCAAATACCATGGACCAAATTATTATTAATACCATGCCCAAAAAAACATTATTAACCCTAATATTAATATTAAAATATTAATATTATTAAATTTAATATGTTTAGATTAATACAATATTAAATTTATTATATTGTAATATATATTAATATATCATGATATCTCATAGAGGTGGAGAAATAGGGGGAGTGATAGGGGAGATATGGAGATAAATTGAAGGAGAAGGGAGAAGAGGAATGAAGAGAGAGAGTGTGAGAAGAGTGAAAGAGTTAGAGAAGGGTAAGAGAGGGAGAGGGAGACATAAAGATGGAGGTGGGAGAGAGATAACGAGAGAGGGAGGGAGAAGGAGAGAGGATTGGAGGGTAGAGAGTGAGAGAGAGAGAAAGAAGGGGGAAGGGAGAGGGAGGTAGGAGAGAAAGGGAGAAAGAGAAAGGATGAGAGGAGGAGGAGAGAATGAGGGATAGAGAGATGGAGCTAGAGGCGAAGTGAAGAAAGGAAGAAGAAATACATAGAGAGGGAGTGACAAGGGAGAGATGGAGAGAGAGTGTGTATGCTTATGGGTGGGATAAAGATACATAGGAGTGATGGAGACAAAGGGGGAGAGAAGGAGAAAGGAGGAGTGATGGAGAAAAGGGGGGAGAGAAGGATAAAGGGATATAAATAGTAAGATAGTTGGAGAGTGAGATACAGTGATGGGGGAAGAGAGAGGATTGGAGGACAGAGAGAGAGAAAAGCGGAGAGAGCTAGGGGGTCAAATAGAAGGAGGCGAGAGAGGAATGATGAGAGAGAGGAAGAGAGAGATGGGGGAAGAGAGGATTGTAGGAGAGAGAGAGAGAGAGATGGGGAAAGATAAAGGGAGGTAGGAGATAAAGGGAGAGAGAGGAAGGAAAGGAGAGGGGACTTGAAAGAGAGGAGGAGAGAGGGAGGGATAGAAATATGGATTTGGAGGGGGAGAGAGGTAGGGATTGAGAGATGGAGATGGATGAGGAGAGAGGGAGGGAAGAATAAATACATAGAGAGTGAGTAGTGGAGAGAGAAGGGAAGTGACAAGGGAGAGATGAAGAGGGAGTGTGTATATTTTGGGGTGAGATAAAGAGACAAATACGGAGATATGGATAGAAGGGGGGAGAGAAGGAGAGAGAGAGGCATATGGTAACAAAGTTGGAAGGTGAAGATAGAGAGAGAGGGGGGGGGGAGAGAAAGGAAGAGAGAGAGTGAAGAGAGGTAGGGAAAGAGATATGAAGATGGAGAGGGAGAGAGGGGGAGGTAAGGATAAAGACATAGAGGGTGAAAGGTGGAGAGAGAGAGAGGGAGTGATAAAGAAGATGGAGAGAGAGGGAGAAAGGGTAGAAGGAAGGAAGAGAGATAAAAGCGAGAGAGAGAGAGAGAGGGGGGGAGAGAGAGAGAGAGAGGAGGAGGAGGAGGAGGAGTGAGTGATAGATAGATAGATAGATTGGAGAAAGAGAGTTTATGTTTTGGAGTTGATATAGAGAGATAGAGTGAGATATAGATATAGATATAAGGTGAAGAGAAAAAAATATAGATGTAGAGAAGGAGGGAGGGACAAGGAAATTGATAGATATGGAGTGAGACAGAGTGTGTGTATGGTGGGGTGAGATAAAGAGAATAAGAAGGAGAGATGGATGGATATATAGATATATATGGGGGAGAGAGGGAAGAAGGTTCCTTGTAGTAGATGCATTGATTTAAGTGTAGATGGTGATTTCTAATCCTATTTGATTTCTTGCACTAGATGAATTGATTTTGGTGTAGATGTTGATTTCTAATGATATTTTATTACTTACACTAGATGGATTTATTTTAATGTAGATTATTTCTAATCCTATTTGATTGCATGCACTAAATGCATTAATTTCAGTGCAGATGATGATTTCTAATCCTATTTGATTGATTTCACTAGATGCATTAATTTTAATGTAGATTTTGATTTTTGGTTATATTTGATTTCTTTCACTAGATCAATTGATTTCAATGTAGATTATTTTTAATCCTATTTGATTGCTTGCACTGAATGGATTGATTTCAATGTAGATGGTTATTTCTAATCCTATTTGATTGTTTTCACTAAATGCCTTGATTTCAGTGTAGATGGTGATTTCTAATCTTATTTGATTGCTTGCACTAGATTCATTAATTTCAATGTAGATGTTGATTTATAATTATATTTGATTGCTTGCACTAAATGCATTGATTTAAATGTAGATGATTTATAATCCTATTTGATTCCTTGCACTAAATCCATTTATTTCAGTGTAGATGGTGATTTCTAATCCTATTTGATTGCATGCACTAGATGCATTGATTTTAGTGTAGATGTTGGCTTTAAATCCTATTTTCCTACTTGCACTAGACTCATTTATTTGAGTGTACATGTTGATTTCTAATCATATTTCATTACTTGCATTAGATGCATTGATTTTAGTGTAGATGTTGTTTTCTATTATTATTTGATTTCTGGCATTAGTTGCATTGATTTTAGTGTATATGTTGATTTCTAATTTGATGTAATTGGATGTATGATGGTACATTAATTTTGAAGTCATTGGATTAATAGTGTGTGTGCAATGATTTCAGTGTAAGCACACAAAATTATTGAAAATGTACATTGATTTTTGTGTTATAGTAATTCAACATATTAATAATGGAGAGCAAGAGAGACAAGGTATGATGTTTACCACAACAGCTCGAGCTAAATATTTAAATGGTTTACGATTCCAACTGTCATTTTCAAATAATCAATATGAAAATATGGCAAAACTAACATGGGTGAAAATAAGAATAGTAGAAGAAAATAGTTTGAAATCGTTCACAATGAAGACTATTTGTAATTGACTACATTCTTATTATTCACGGTTTCTATCTTTCAATATTATTACATTGTCACTTTGCATTCAAAATTTTATTTCATCCTTAAAGTTATTTTACAATATTTATCATCTTAACAAACTGAGGTAACTAATCAAATTTAAAATTAAAATGACTCAATAAATCTTAGACATATTTAACATATTTAAAATGGTTATGTTAATATTAGATGTATTTACATATTATTGATAAAATTAAGCATATGTTCCTCATATTATCTATAGATTTTCCTTGGTCGCACCAGCCTAGATCCATCTTAACTCCAAATCTATCAAGCGCCAAGAGGGATCAAATCTCTCGAGGTGAAAACCTTTCCTCAAGTTTTGCACTCAAAAAAGAGGTTTTCACCTTGAGAGATTTGATCCCTCTCGGCGCTTGATAGATCCGGAGTTAAGATGGATCTAAGCTGGTCTTAAAGATATTGCATGCTTGAGTGTTTATTTTGAGGCAACACTATCGCAATTGGAGTACCAGTCTCAATAATTATCTGAGACAAATGGCATAAGAGAGAACTTACACCATGGACTTTCATTACTTGCTGGCTCATACCTTCCAACATCACATAATAATATAGTGGTAGAAAATTAATAATAATAATAACACTTCTGAAGGAGAACGATAATAATATAGCAACAACTCATCTCATTTCCCAGAAAACAAACCAAAAATGTCTATCATGCCATATTGACGTTTTGAGATTTGTTTAATAGTGGAGCATCTAATATACGTTGTACTGAGACCATTATATACACGATGCATTCGTTACTCGCCACTGATATGACAACAAGATGCCAATACTGTAACCACAGACCTCACCACAGGTTTGAGTGCATTCTCAACACTGCTACAGACTTGTACCGAGACCAGAGCTAATGTAGTACTTCTGCAGTCAAAGGAGAATGTCGTTGGAGCTAAGAGATCCCACACTAGTTTGGGGCTTGTTTCAACTCCCTTTCTGCAAGGCTTCAATGATATCTGGACCCAGCTAAGAAGATTAACTCCATATCATTTTTCCAAGCACTCCAATCTCACAATATAAAATCCAAACAACTACTTAATAGAGAAACAAATATATGTTGAGCATAAACGGGAGGCTTCCTACCCACACGCCTATTTGTTGAATTTATTTGATATAGGAAAGACACAATTCAAAGATGGGCAAGTGGATGTGCATGGTGCAACAATACGACAGGGCATCTACACTATTTATTTTGCCTCCTCTGTATTGTATAGAACCAACAATAATAAGATATGGATTTGAAATGTTGAGAAAAAGCCTCATAGTAATCAGAAAGTTCCTAACGAGAATGATATGCCCACATGTGGTTTTTACCTTTGGAAAGCTTGGTAGATTGCTTGTACTTCTGCGACAACTACTTATTCCCAAGCATAGTCACCTTCCTCTTTTCCTCGTGGTGAATCAATTATTTCCCCCATTGCTCCTTCAGTCGTAACGCCTTTGATCCTCTTTTCCTCCAGGATCAGTATTTTCATTGGGCCTTTAGTCATAATGATTATTCCCCCATGCAGATGGTCAACAGAGATATTTTCTATCGATTCCTCATCACGATTTTCTGTGAGATCGACCCCCTATTTCAACTCTTGATCAGAATTCCCGCTTGCAGGTGACAAAATCAATCATCTACGAGAAACAAAACGTCAATCATTGGTGTTGAAATGATGATATTGCATATCCTCAATGTTGGAATTAATTTCCAACTGCCCGCATAACCGGACAGCAGAGTGCAGGCGGCAAGACTGTCCGCGGGGGTCGATGAAGTGATTTGGGCGGAGGAGAATACCCCCTCGGAATTGTTGCTGACATCACCGCAGCTGGGGGCCCACATATATAATACGGCCCACATGTTATATGTTACATGGTATATGTTAACAGATTATCACCGGTTAAATATTTTAATACGGCATTTGTTTTAAAAAGAAACACAAGTCTGTTTAAATGTTTTAAATGTTTTTTTTTTATTTTAATATATGCACATCATATATATTAAAAAGGCCCGTAAAGTGAATATGAGAGTGTTGTTGTATTTCAATACACAGTGAATGTATTTTTTAATACACAGCAAATTTTTATAAAAGGCACAGCAGCGCAGAAGTAAAAAAAAGGAAGACAACAGAACTGGTTTTATTACACAAGATTGTGCACAACAGTGCGGGATGAAAAATCAAAGTGCCAGCAAGTAAAATCTGTCATCAATGCACTTATTAAGCGGTGCTGACAGAAGTAATGAGCCATAAAGATTTCTGAAGTGGTGAATTTAGTGGTTGTATGTCAGTTAATGGCATTAATTCAACCTGAGATCTTTTGGGATATTTCTGTTTTGTAATATGTAGAGACAGAGTCGTTCTGTTAATTGTAATGTTTTTACACAGCAGAGCATTGTTGTTAAAAAGACAGAGAGCAGAATTTGGAAATACACAGCAGAGTATTTTTCCAAACAGAGACAGAAAAACAGAGTGTTTTGTATTTTACACAGCAGTGTGAAATATTTTGTAACAGCAGTGAATGACAGAGTGATATTTCTGAATTGTGTTTGCAGCATTTAGATTTTTTTTGTAAGCCCTCTTTTGAGGAAGAATCTGTAACAGCAGTTTTTTTTAATAGAGATTTTTTTATGTGAAAACTCTGTCACTGTGGAAGAAATTCTGAATATTTCTCTGTGTTAAGCAAGGCAGTTTTATTATTTTGGAATTCAGCAAAATTCCAACATGGTATCGGAGCCAATCCAGGCTATTTGAAGGTCAAATAAGCTGACGGAAAGGAGTTCTTTGTTGCAGCAGCTTCTCCAGCAGTGTGAAGACTCAGACAAAAAGAATCCAAAGGTATTTCTCTATAAAGTTTTGTGTTACTGTTGCAGTACAGTTGGTTAGTTTTAAACACACAGCCAAGTGTTTTTGAGATCATAGTTAGGAGTGCAGAATGGCTGGCTCCAGCACAGGTATGAGTTTGGGAAATATCCATCTTCCACAATTCAATGGAAAAAATTATGACTACTGGTCAATAACTATGAAAGCTTTATTTACCTCACAATAATTATGGGAATTAGTTGAGGATGGCTTTGAAGAGCCAGCAAATGAAGCAGAGTTTTATGTTTTAACTCAGGTAGAAAGGGAATCACTGAAGAACAATAAGAAGAGAGATGCAAAGGCTCTTTTATTTTTATATCAAGCAGTGCATGAGAGTGTGTTTCCAAGGATAGCAGTAACTAAGAAATCCAGTGAAGCATGGGAAACTCTCAAGACAGCTTATCAGGGAATGGAGAAAGTGAAGACAGCAAAACTTCAGTTGCTGAGGAGAGACTTTGAGACTCTCTATATGAAAGAGTCAGATAATATTGACTCATTCTTCACTCATGTGATTGGAATGGTCACACAAATAAGATCTCATGGAAAGACTCTTGAAGATAAGAGGATTGTGGAAAAAATCTTGAGAAGTTTACCCTCAAGATTCGATGTGATTGTCACCACCATAGAAGAGACAAGGGATCTCACAAAGTTTTCAGTGGATGAATTACATGCATCACTGATTACCCATGAACAGAGATTGGGTAGGAGTGAAAACTCATCTCTAGAACATGCCTTTAAGACCCAGATGTCTTTCGGAAGAGGAAGAGGGCAAGGCAGAGGAAACAAGAGAGGAAGAGGCAGAAGCCAAAACAGAGGTGGAAGGAACAGTCCAGCAAATGCTCAAGGAATGGGAAGTAATCCAAATCAGCATCAAGGCCAAGGCAACAGCCAGTAGAATGGACAATAGAATGCTCAAGGACAGAGGTATGATAAATCCAATGTTCAATGTTACAATTGTAAAAAATATGGTCATTATGCTAATGAATGTAGAAAGAAGAAGCAGAATGATATGAGAAGTGAAACTAGTGCAAATTTCACAAAAGAAAACATCAGTCAAAGTAATTTGTTTTTAGCTTGTAATATGGCTGAAGAAAAGAGTGAAGACTTATGGTTTCTAGACTCCGGTTGTAGTAACCATATGACAGGAAACTTAGCAATGTTTTCTATGCTAGATGAAAGTGTGCAGTCTCAAGTCACACTAGGAACTGATAGCAAAGTTTCTGTTATGGGAAAAGGAGATGTAAATGTTTTAACAAGATTAGGTGCAAAGAAAACCATAGTAGATGTTTATTATGTTCCAGGAATGATGTGTAACCTCTTAAGTGTTGGACAGCTTGTCCATAAGGGGTATAATGTTTTCTTTGATAATGAGGTTTGTACCATCATGGATAAACCACTTAGCAAACAGTGTATTGCTGAAGTGAAGATGACAAGGAACAGGATGTTCCCTCTCAGAATGAGAGCAGACTTGAAGAATAGTGAAGAGAAAGCAGCAGTTGCACAGGAGACTTACCAAAGCGAACCAAAAGATGATAATTGGTTATGGCACTTGAGATTTGGACATCTCAACTTTGGAGGTCTTAATTTGTTGAACAGAAAAGGAATGGTAAGTGATTTACCATTGATAGAGAAACCGGACAGCCTTTGTGAAGGTTGTATTCTTGGAAAACAACACAGAGAAAGTTTTCCTTCCGGGAAAAGCATAAGGGCAAAAGCACCCTTAGAGATTTTCCACTCAGATGTGTGTGGACCGATTCAAACTCCATCACTTGCTAGCAGCCACTATATCTTAACATTCATAGATGATTTTACAAGAAAAACTTGGGTTTACTTTTTGAAAAAGAAAAGTGAAGTGTTTGAAAAATTTTGCAATTTCAAAGCACTTGTTGAGAACCAGAGTGGGTTGCATATCAAAGTCTTAAGGACTGACAGAGGAGGTGAGTATATATCAAAATATTTTCTATGGTTTTGTAGAGAAAATGGTATTCAAAAACAGTTTACAACTAGATATACTCCGCAGCAAAATGGAGTAGCCGAAAGGAAGAACCGAACCATAATGGACATGGCGAGGAGTATGTTAAAGGCAAAGCATTTGCCGAATGATTATTGGGCCGAAGCTGTACATTGTGCAGCGTATATCTTGAACAGGTGCCCTACAAAAGCAGTAATGAACAAAGTGCCAGAAGAGGCATGGAGTGGCGCAAAGCAAAGTGTCACACATATGAAGGTTTTCGGATGTGTGGCTTATGCACACATTCCGGATCAGCTAAGGAAGAAGTTGGACAGCAAGGGGGAGAAATGTATTTTCATTGGATATAGTGAGGAATCCAAGGCATACAGGTTATACAACCCATCCAGCAAGAATTTTCTTGTGAGCAGGGATGTTCAGTTCATTGAAGAGGAAGCTTGGGATGGAAGCATAGAGAAAACAGTGAATGTTAAACACTGTTTATCTCATGATGAGAATGATGATGAGGTGGCTGAAATACATCCCCAAACAGCAGCACCAATACAAGGGCAGCAAAGTACACCCTTGAGGAGAAATGAAAGTGCTTCTCCAAGCACACCACAAGGAGGAAATTCAAGTGCTTCTTCAAGTACTTGTACACCTACTGAAAGAGGTAAGAAATTCAGAAGTTTGAAAGAAATTTATGAACAAGATATAGCTAATGAAGGTATCAATTCTTTGTTTGCTTTATATTGTCATGTTGATGATCCTGTTCATTTCGAAGAATATATCAAGGATAGGAAATGGATAGAAGCTATGGATGAGGAAATAAATGCCATAGAGAGAAACAAGACTTGGGATTTGGTTGAACTCCCAAAAGGTAAAGATGTCATAGGTGTTAAATGGGTCTACAAGACCAAGAGTAATGCTGAAGGCAAAATAGAGAGACACAAGGCAAGGCTTGTGGTCAAATGCTATAAGCAAAAGCATGGCATAGATTATGAGGAAACTTTCGCACCGGTTGCCAGAATGGAAACCGTGAGAGCAGTGTTGTCTATAGCAGCACAAAACAAGTGGAAAGTTTATCAAATGGAATTGAAGTCAGCATTCCTGAATGGAGTGTTAATGGAAGAGGTTTACATAGATCAACCTCTCGACTATGAAAAGAAAGGCCAAGAGCACAAAGTGTGCAAGTTGAAGAAGGCTCTTTATGGGCTGAAGCAAGCACCAAGAGCGTGGTATAGTAGGATAGATTCCTATCTACTGGAAAATGGTTTTGAAAAGTGTGAGGGAGAACCCACCCTCTACATCAAAGAACAAGATGGTAAAATCTTGATTGTAGTTTTGTATGTTGATGATGTTATTTTTACAGGTAATGATGATTGCCTTATTGAACATTTTAAAACAGTCATGAAAGAAGAATTTGAAATGACTAATATGGGTTTGTTGAGATACTTCTTGGGAATAGAAGTAGAACAAGATGAAAATGGGATTTTTATCTCACAGGCAAACTATGTTAATGAAGTGCTTGAAAGATTTAACATGCAGGAATGCAAATCAGCAATCACTCCCACAGTGATGGGATAAAACTCAGCAGAGAGGACAGCAGTAAGGATTTTGATCCTAGCTTGTACAAGAGCATAGTTGGCAGCCTTATGTATTTGACTGCAACTAGGCCGGACATAATGCATGTTGTTAGTTTGATTTCCAGGTTCATGGAAAAGCCAAAAGATGCACATTGGCAAGCAGCAAAAAGAATTTTGAGGTATGTTAAAGGTACAAAGAAATTTGGTATTTTTTATACTACTTCAGAATGTTCAGATTTAGTTGGATACACGGACAGTGATTGGGCTGGAAGTGTAGATGATCGGAAGAGCACTTCCGGTTATGTTTTTCATATGGGTTCAGGAGCCATTTCATGGGCTTCTAAGAAACAACCCGTTGTAGCGTTGTCTACAGCAGAAGCAGAATATGTGGCAGCTACAGCAGCAGTGTGTCAAGCAGTTTGGATGAGAAAAATGTTGAGAAGCTTATGTCAAGAACAAGGAAAAGGGACAGTGATATTTTGTGACAATAGCTCAGCTATTGCATTGTCTAAAAATTCTGTTTTTCATAAAAGAACAAAACACATTGACACCAAGTTTCATTTCATACGGGAATTGGTTAGCAATGGCGAGATTGTTTTGCAGCATTGCAGAACAGAGGATCAATTTGTAGATATCCTCACAAAGCCACTTCAGCAGAAAAGCTTTGAACATTTCAGGAAATGCTTGGATATGCAGGAAAACCCAGCAGTTGAAATTAAGGGGGAGTGTTGGAATTAATTTCCAACTGCCCGCATAACCGGACAGCAGAGTGCAGGTGGCAAGACTGTCCGCGAGGGTCGATGAAGTGATTTGGGCGGAGGAGAATACCCCCTCGGAATTGTTGCTGACATCACCGCAGCTGGGGGCCCACATATATAATACGGCCCACATGTTATATGTTACATGGTATATGTTAACAGATTATCGCCAGTTAAATATTTTAATACGGCATTTGTTTTAAAAAGAAACACAAGTCTGTTTAAATGTTTTAAATGTTTTTTTTTATTTTAATATATGCACATCATATATATTAAAAAGGTCCGTAAAGTGAATATGAGAGTGCTGTTGTATTTCAATACACAGTGAATGTTTTTTTTAATACACAGCAAATTTTTATAAAAGGCACAGCAGTGCAGAAGTAAAAAAAAGGAAGACAACATAACTGGTTTTATTACACAGGATTGTGCACAGCAGTGCGGGATGAAAAATCAAAGTGCCAGCAAGTAAAATCTGTCATCAATGCACTTATCAAGCGGTGCTGACAGAAGTAATGAGCCATAAATATTTCTGAAGCGGTGAATTTATTGGTTGTATGTCAGTTAATGGCATTAATTCAACCTGAGATCTTTTGGGATATTTCTGTTTTGTAATATGTAAAGACAGAGTCGTTCTGTTAATTGTAATGTTTTTACACAGCAGAGCATTGTTGTTAAAAAGACAGAGAGCAGAATTTGGAAATACACAGCAGAGTATTTTTCCAAACAGAGACAGAAAAACAGAGTGTTTTGTATTTTACACAACAGTGTGAAATATTTTGTAACAGCAGTGAATGACAGAGTGATATTTCTGAACTGTGTTTGCAGCAGCTAGATTTTTTTTGTAAGCCCTCTTTTGAGGAAGAATCTGTAACAGCAGTTTTTTTTAATAGAAATTTTTTTATGTGAAAACTCTGTCACTGTGGAAGAAATTCTGAATATTTCTCTGTGTTAAGCAAGGCAGTTTTATTATTTTGGAATTCAGCAAAATTCCAACACTCAATTCTTTTTCTGGTGATTTGTTTTTTTATTCCTTTCAAAGATAGGTTGTTTATTGATATCGTATGAATATCCTATAACCACAGAATCTTCTCCTACTTCATGTAACACATATTAGAGATAAATTTGGCAGAAGGTCCTTCGATAGTCTAGTGATGATCTGATATGACTTGGTATTCTAGTTTGTATGAATATCATATAACCACAGAATTTCTCCTACTATCACAGGAGGCGATCAACTCTCTCGTTGCGGCTATCACAAAAGATGAGACTACTATGACTCTAAAGAGCTTTGCTAGTGATAAATGCACGGGGCCAGATGGGTGGCCGGCGGATTTTTTCATTCATTTCATAGATATTCTTGCGGATGAGCTTGTCACCATTGTGGAACAGGGGCAGATCATGGGTCACATTCCTTCCAACATGAATTCTACCTTTCTGGCTCTGATTCCGAAGTCCTCCGATCCTCGATCTTTTAAAGATTTCAGACCTATTGCACTTTGTAATGTGGTTTACAAAATAACATCTAAAATCATCGCTAATCGGATTCGGAAGACGCTCTCTACTTCAATTTCGCCGAAGCAATATGGTTTTCTTGAGGGGTGATCAATACACGATTCTATTGCCATTGCGCAGGAGGTGATGCATTCCATGCATATCGAGAAAAAAGATGGACTCGTTTTCAAAGTTGACCTCCTAAAAGCTTATGACTGCGCGGATTGGTCTTTTATTCGTCTTATGCTTATGAAGATTGGCATTCCTATTGCCTCCATTCGATGGCTTATGGGATGCATCTCCTCTATTAAATATGTTGTCATTATTAATGGTTTTCCGACCCCTTTTTTCGATGCTAAGCGAGGTCTTCGTCAAAGATGTGCATTATCGCCTCTGATTTTCATTCTTATTATGGATGGATTCAGTCATTTCATGAAGATGGCTTCATCGGCGGGGTTCATATCTGAATTCTCTTTCTCAAGTTCTGTAAGTGTATCACATTCCCTTTTTGTTGATGATTTGCTCACTTTTGGTGTGCTCCGGAGGAACCATTGGTTCTATGTTCACTATATGCTAACTCGTTTTGCTGCTGCCTCCGGATTGTACATCAACAAGGAAAAGTATTTTCTTATCTCTGAATTTGGGGATGAAGACGAAATTTCTTTTATTGCTGACTTCTTGGAAGTAAAAGTATGTAGGGCGGTTGATGGCTTCATGTATCTTGGCTTTAGAATCAAACCCTGCTGGTATTATATTAAGGATTAGGCATGGCTTATTGATTAATTTAAACTCAAGATTTCAAAATGGACACATAAGTCGTTGTCCCTTGGAGGCTGATATGTTCTCATCCAGGCGATTCTAGCTCAATATATTGTATACTGGGGACACTTGTTCTATATTCCTGAGAGCATCATCTCACAAATCAATTTGCTCATTGCACAATTTTTATGGGGCAGTGCTTGCATGAAAAAGAAGTATCATTTGTGCAAATTGGAGATTCTATTTTGTCCAAAGAGTTTGGGTGGATGGGGGATTATAAATACCATGGCTTTCAATTCGGCTCTTCTCACGAAGTCTCTATGGCAGGCCTTAAATCATGATGGGATTTGGTCCAAATTTGTAGTACGCAAATATACTTTGGGAGACCCCATGCGTCACTTATATGGTAAAAAATTTATTTTTCCGATGTCCATGTCGACGATCTGAAGTAGTTTCAGGAAGATTTCACACATTTTTTTTGATGGACTAGCGTGGTGCTTTGGAAATGGTCATAATATTCTCATTCATGGGGATAAAATTGCTGGCATGTCCGACTGTCTGAGTTTATCTCCTGGGCTGAGTCATAGGCTGACTCACAAGGGCATATTTTACCTTTCCGAGGCCATTCTATGCTGGGATCAAAATGCTCTGGTGTTTAAAAATGCAGCGCAGATGGGTCTTTCTGCTCTAGACGTTGGGGAATGGAATAATTTCATTGCAAATATTCAATTGGCTAGTCTATGCTATTCACAGGGGGTTGATAAGATTATCTGGGCCGGCAAGTACAAAAAAGAGGCTCCTATGGTTAAGAACATTTATTTCAACATCAACATATTTTCTGTTCTTGACCTTACTGATTCTGGTTTTGAATGTTTTTGGCATGGGGAGATACCTACCAAAATTCTGCTATTTGGCTGGCTAGTATAGAAGAACAAGATTCTTTCATGGGAGGGTTTAAACAGACGGGGTGTATTTGTTCCAAGTAGATGTGTCCATTTTCTAATTGACTGTGAATCAATGGAGCACTTATTTTTTAGTTGCCCATTTGCTGGGCGCATATGGGATCTTTTCACACCTTTCCATTTCAATGATGGATGGTTTCCAACAAATTTCTTGGATGCGGTTTAGAAATGGGAGCTTCTGGATGGTGCTTTTCAGTCTCTTCCTTTCTTCTTAATTTGGGAAATCTGGCAAGCTAGGAAAGGGAAATTTTTGAAGATGGATCTATTTCCACCAATCACTTTTATGATGCTATTATGAAATGGATAATTTTCAGAGGTTCCAAAAAAAGGGTTATTTCTGATGGCTCCAAGTGTTTTCAGCCTCACCCCATTATTCTTCCTGCTATTTATTTTGATGGTGCCTGTTTGGATGGGGTTATGGGGTGTGGTGTGTGGATCAAGCTCTCCCAATCTGAAAGTATTCTATCTGGTGGAATGGTGGCATGGGCACAAACAACATGGCGGAATTATTGGCTCTATGGAGTGGATTGTGGGCTACTATCAATCTAGGGCTGGTTGGGGCGCATTTCTATGGGGACTCCAAAATCATTGTTGATGCCATCATGGGGAGATCTACCCTCTCTTTGCCCAAAGTTTTTGGTTGGCTTATGCGAGCCAGAGACTTATGGATTAAGTTAGATTCTCCCCCTGTACTACACATATACAGGGAGAACAATTCTAGAGCTGATAGATTATCCAAACAAGGTATTGGTATGGAAAAGGGTATTCTTAATGTTGCTCAGTATTCCGAGGGATCTGTTATATGGAACAACAAAATTCCAATTCCCTGATTATGTGATGTGTTTTTTTTGGTATTTTTTTTTTCCTCTCATTTATATAACAAGCGAGCTTGTCCACGTGCAAGCGAGCCTGAATACAACGTTTCGATTGCTATGGATGCAGACTTTCGCCTGCTCCTTCCAAGAGTTTCTATCTGTGTTTCTTTCTATCCCATTTTTTCATCAAGCGAGCCTGTCTAGGATACAAGCGAGCCTAAATAATATCTTTTACAATTTCATGCCATATGGTGGCAGACTTCATCCTACAGCGGGCCTATCCAATCCGAGCAAGCCTGTTTTTTTTGTTCTCCCGGGTGTTGGTTGTGCCCGGATTTACCTTCTCTTTTTGATGGCCTATCTATTATCTTTTTTCTGCTTTCGGGCCTATGGATTGAGAATGTTTTTAGTTTTATTTAGATATCTCTGTATATGCAGTGGAGCTATGGGGTTTTACCATTCATCCAATGATCAGATGGGACATATGAACATTTCCCATGGTTATTTCTATGCTGATCTATTCGATATAGTTCTATGATGTCGATCTTGAGTTGATGGGCTATGGCCTATCCATTTGTAGTGATGAACTGTTTTCTTTATATCTAATATAAAATGCAGCATTCTTTTCTTTCTGAAAAAGTAGAGATAAATTTGGTAGAAGGTCCTTCGATAGTCCAGTGATGATCGGGCATGAGTTGGTATTCGGGTTTGATTCCCTAACGCATGCTATTAATTATGCTGCTACTTTTTTTTCAAAATGCATCCATGTAATATTATATTCTACCAAAATACATTCGTAGTGCAGGTCTGCATGCCACGTACAATCAGACTCAGATCTGTTTCTCTGATTTGTAATTGCCTTTAGGTATGAGCATTTGGAGTGTAAGGTATTCAAGCACTTATCAGAATGCCATCTATTTGCTCAAGTCCACTGTACATAATGTAACGTTTCAATTCAATAATTCTAATTTTGCCTAATCACAGGTATAACACCACACTGACATCTCTACCTCTCTGATGTGCTTGAATTATGAATGGATTTAGCAGACAGGTAAGGATGCTACCTTCAGTGATATTTTCTATTGAAACAAGATCTCATAAATTTCTTCCTTCATAATCATTCCTGTTAATCTTGGTCATATACTGCAAGATTATGTTGGAAAAGGCAGATAGTTGCTTGTGCGATCTTACCTTCAGAAAGAGTCTCTTCACTCTCACCAGTATGCAAGGAAAATTCCTCATCTTGAGTTGGTTGTTTATGTTGAGGCCACCATTCCTCAAAAAAATCCTGAAGTAGCTAATTTATTTATTTTTAAATTATTTCTTGTTCGTTTCTCCGTACTTCTGGCATATTGATCAATATCAAGGGTTGTGGCATATTGAACCAGATATTTTGTGACGGTAATTGGTCCTGGGAAATGTGGGACTTCACATAAAGGTTAGGTAGAACCACATCACCGTAAACCACATTAGATTGTTTAGAAAATCAATGAATACACATGGACTCTCTGTTGCATCTGGGCATGAAGAGACTAAGCAGTGATTTTTTAAAAAGTATAGGATTGCAGAAATTCATCGCAATGCTGCAATAAAGTGTAACAAAAAAAAACATTGATGTGGCTAAATCCATGAACCTTAAAAATAGAGTACAAATATGTATTTTTGTTTTCTTCTCTACATTCTATGGTTGATTCTTCTAGTTTATTTGTCCCGGTACTTTCATCATGTCGGATCAATAAGTACTGCATTTTTCTGTAGACCTAAATTTTCAAATGGAGTTACAAACGTATCATTGCGATCTAAAGCGCCAGTCTTTAACCCATAAAAAGCTCCTTTTTTTCCCCTTTTTTTGTTTAACTTCTGTCAGAAGCCAGTGGTAAGTGCTATAGTGAATGAAACCACATATATCTTCCTTTGTTTTTATTTTCTCATCTAGATAAGGAGATCTATTAGCCATACTTTATTTTTTCCATTTAACTATTGATTGATAGATGGACTAGCCTTTGAAGTTACACGAGAAACTGCAAATAGAACTTGCTCTTTTTATTTCTAGCTTGACAATCAAGGCATCTCAAAAACGCATAATGCAACAAATCTGTTCTCATGATATTTCCACTCCCCCTATGGATTTCTCACTGGTATCATGTATATGTAATTGTTGCCTCTATTTGTATATGTTTTTTTTGCTTCATGTTCCCCATATTAGTATGATCTCATACACAAATTTGATCTCACCACGTCCGTGATCATCTCACGAAATTATATGGGCTTCTCTCCCCCCTAGGATGTTGCTTCTCTTCTAACATTGGGTGGATGATTTCCTTGCTTCCTAAAAAATATCCCCCTGAAACCATGGTGGCTTCATTATGTTATTGAAGTAACATGATGCTCATTTTTCTTCCTCTTCCACACTTTATTGGGTTGCCTTATACTGTTTTCATTTCTTTTTTATTCATGAATTTGTCTATTTTGTTTGGATTCGATCATATGTCTATATTTCTTTAATGTATATGGAAGCCTGCAGTCATTGGCTTTGTGTCCAAGGTTGTGACATAAATAACATCTTATTTTACGAAGGTATGGTTGAACTCGTTTATGTATTTTTATACCCCTTTTTTCATATAGTTAACATTCAATAAGTTTATGTCCAAATTCATTGCACAAACACCAGTGACCATGGAAATGATTTGTGTACCTAGTGAAAGATTTTCCTTTCTATTTGTTTGCTTGAGGGAGTCTTATCATTTTCTGCATCTTTTGTTGGTTAAACTTGATTTGATTTATCTTACATTGTGCTGCAACATGTCCGGGTTTATTGGCAAGAAAAACATGTGATATATTTCAAGGGAGAAAAGGAAACCCTCCTTTGAGATCTTACAAATTTGTTCAATTTATCTCCAAGAGAAAATCAACTTTTTTCATATGACTATTTCTTCATCTCATTCTTTGTCTCTTTATGCAACTGCTTGTTTTTGTTTGTTTCTTTACAAATCATGTTGTTTATGGCTTCTACTTCTCTAGGTCCTTTTTTTGAGTTCTTCATGGAGGAAACATCCTCTTCTAGCTACTTACACAACCTGTTCTTTTCATCTAATTTCCCTCTAGCTGAAAAATTCTCAAACTCTAGTCTTTCACTTTGTATATATTTCTCCTTTAACTAGTTTTTAATCATCCCTTATATTCTCCTTTCTTATTCAAGTTGTGTCTTCAAACCAAAAATTTCCTCCTTGTACTTATGCTCTCTCTCATCACAAATCTGCACCAATTTCTTCATATCTTTGTTTTCATTCTTCAGTATTTCTATTTCAGTCAAGATAATGTCAAGTTTAGTTTATTCTTCAACTGTCTTTTCTTCATGGAAATCATGTCCTTTCATACTAGAAGAGACCTCATTTGACTGAACCTTTTCCTTTTGAAATGGTTTTTTCTTCTTCTTGTTTATCTTCTCCTTCTTGATAGTGTAGCCACTGGTGTCACCTTTATTCATGAGATGCAATCTATTCCAGATTTCTTTTGCAGGATTTAAATCTATTACTGTATCAAGATCCTTTTTATGAAGATTGTTATACATTACATATTTTTCCTTGGCATTCCACTATTGTTATTGAAAAGAGGGAGAGTCTTTGCAGTAACCATCACATACAAGCTTCCATACCCCAGATCCAAAATCCATTAAATGTGTTTTAACCTTATCTCTCCATTCATGAAAGTTTTTGCATTCAACACAGATACACTTTGGTAGTCCATGACTCAACCATATCTCCTTCAAGCTATTAGGCTTATACCAAAGGAATTGGGCTCTGATACCAATTGGTGAAACCTTGACTAAACTGAGAGGGGGGTGAATCAGTTTAGTCCATTCATGGACATTAAATTTTTTTGCTTAAATTCATTAACTGAAACATTACATGAGCAACTTAACAAACAATGACCGAGAAATTGAATATGTGAACAACAATTAATAAGCGGACCAATACATCACATCAGCACATAATAAAAATGCATATGGACACCAGATATAAGTGGAAACTCATAAGGGAGCTGAAAACCACAATTTTATTATTTTTGTGATGCAAAGGCAAGCTCCTACTCATTATTACATTTGATATTCTGTAGGCTCCAACCTAGAGGAAGCTTCTACCTCAAATTTCTGCAAGCTAAAACATGCAAGGAAGCTCTAACTCCCACGTGTTTTTTGCAGGCTTCAACCCACAAGAGGCTCCTACCACAACTAGCTCCAACTGAACTTTTATCAAGACACAACTTGAAAGGATACCACAATCCCCTCACACAAAATGAAAACAGTAAGTTGATTTACCCGGTTATCAATTCTGCATACCTCCATGTTTACTTCTGTGTCTTCTCCCCTTCAAATATGCTTCATGTTAGCTTCATATGTACCAGGTAACTAAATGAAAAATACATCAATAAACTATCAAACATTCTCCCACTCTCTAACTTCCATTATGCACTCCAAAATGACATCTTTTATAGAGATAATTTTATGGTTGTTTTTATTCCACATAGGAATATGAAGGGAATAGGCTTGACTATTTGCCTTCCACTCATTCGCTTCCAAAATCTTCATATCTTGAATATTAGAACAAGAATACATAATTCATCCAATATCAATTTCAACCATATGTAATGATTAAATTACCATCCTAATGCCAATATCAAATAACAACATTTATCATTAATGTAACACCACAATATTTTCAACACCTTTGCCTTTGCCTTGGAGTCTTGCATTTGCATTACAACAATTTAGCTTAATCAACAATTTCACATCATTAAAAATTTTTCAATGTAGCATTTTCACTGCACTTTTGTCTTCTTTTCCTTTCTACTCCTTTATACCTTTGCTAATCCTGATCTGCTCCTTTCCGATCAATGACAATATTGCCAACATTTTTTCCAGAGAATTCTAGGTAGGGCTACGCTTCATAGTTCGGAGCAGATGTTGGCAACACTTTAGGAGGAAGAGCTTAGGAGAGACCTATTCAAGTGAAAACTTGACGACATTAGCGATAGTGGATCGAAGACTTTGGAGGAGGAGGAGAATGCAGCCCTCACATCGAAAGGGTAGGAAGGGAAACAAAGACAAAAGAGAGATATCTCAAAGGTGAAATGCTTCAGATGTGGTGAGATGGGCCACTTTGCATCACAGTGTCCTTTGAAGAAAAATGACAAGGATGAGAAGCATGACCTGAAATTTGCAGCCACAAAGATCAAGCATGATGAGTTTTCTATGAGTGCCCATGCTTCTCCTGGTAAGAAGTGGGATGACATAGAACTGTAGTTCAGTCCGAACTTCAATTGGGAAGGATACTTGAGGAGCCCACTACATGGATCATTACCACTTCTTGAACATAATCAACAGTAGTGGGAGCCCATAATCAACAGTAGTGGGATGGAGGAGTTTCAGTGAGAGCTGAGGAGTGATGGATATGACAATGCAGTATATACCATCACCTATTTCTGGAATAGCGCAGAGTAGAGCAGCAACTGCATAGCAATAGCAGCGCGGTGCAGATCAGTGTTGTACATTTCAGAGCAATAGTAGCGTAGTGCATCAGAGGGACAACACAATAGTTACCAGTAGTCAAAGTCTTTAGCACCGAGGTGCATCCAATGAACACTTTTTCAGATCTAAGTGAGTTCAGTTGTTTCTCTTATCAATTAAGTTGCAGTGCAGATGCAGTGTTAGCAGTGGCAGTGTTAGGAACATAGTAGATGCAACACTTGAGAGGGAGATGTACGTATGTAGCAGTGGCAGTGGCAGTGTCATGGGCATCAGTACATTTGCAGTAGCAAAGCAGTGGTTGATGGACTTCAGCAACGCATATGATGCTTCAGGGTCAGAGCAGTATGCAACATGCACCTTCCTTGCTAAGAGGGAGTGTTTATTATTGTAGCATCGAAAAGTGCCCTAAGCCCCAAATTTTGTGGAGAGGCTTAGACATTGGTATTCCAAAGAACCAAGAAACTCTTTATGAAAATTCCACTCAGTTAATGTTTTATTAAAATAATTAATTATTTTAATGGAGACCCTAATTTTAAACTTAGGGAAATAAAATAATTAAAGTACATTAATAAAACAGAGTGAGAATAATCTAGAAAAGAAGGAGATCAAGTCATGTTATAATCTTAGCCATTGATTGGAAATCTAATCTCGGTCGTTTATTTCTCAATGAGAAGACTATAAAGGAAGGCTTGAGGGTCATTTGGAAATACACACATGGAGTGAATCTTGAGATCAAATTCTTCTAATGGAGCAGTGCTTAGACAAAGATCAAATCTAAGTGATTCAGTGCATTGAGGGGCAGATTAGCTTTTGGAGAGAAATATTTTCTCTGCCGGAGAATCATCAACTGAGAGAGGCAGGAAGATGTCTAGCATAGTCAATTAGGGTGGCGTAGAGGCCGCGGAGAGCCAGTCAGGGCTGTGCAGAGGTTCAGAGGGTTTCCGAGATTCAACTGTTGGATAAGATCTAGAAGCTGGGGTGTGAGACCGAGAGGCCTAGATCTGTGATTCTGGGATTCAAATCAATCTATTGCTAGGGTGATGTAGTGCCTAGAGGAGGTGACGCAGGGCCTACGCAGTCACTGCGCAGATACCTCTAGAGGAAACATTTCCAGTGACCATATAAACCGGATTTTCCAGTGATTGTGTGAGGTAAAACTCACAATTTCTTTCTACCAGTATTTCTCTCTGTAACTGAATAAACCTTGAGGTATTCAGAGATTTATTCAGGATTTTCTATTTTTCAATAATACAAACCCTTAGATATTCGGCACTGGTTTTCCTGCATTGGGTTTTTTCAAGGACTTAGTCCAAAAATAATTGTGTCCTATGTGTGATTTATTTCTTGCTCAGTTTCCTTGTTTCAGAATCATATTTTATTCAGTGTAGGATGCTTCAGTAGTTACTTCAATAATTCAGATCTAAATTAATTCTATAAAAGTAATTTACATAATAGGAGAAGTACATTCAGTTGTTGCTATAAGATTCCTAAGATTGTCAGATCTAGGAATTTTCACAGACATGACATCCTTCCTTGACCTTCTTTCTTGGTTGGCACCCGATTAAAACATTTTTTTTGAATTTATTAAGTCACTTCTCTTTTTGAAGGATCATATCACCAAGGTCCTCAAGTGAAATCATGCAAATTTTCCTTAATGGTTCAAACACCTCAATCAACTGATAACTTTGTCAAAGAAACAAAATCCTTTGGATCTCTATCTAAATTTATTTTCAGAGAACCCAATTCCTTCGGTTCCATAGTATCAACAACAAGAATTTAGTTTCAAATATTTCTATGCGGGTTATATAATCAACAAGGCTCATTATCCATATGTTTCAAAGCCTACAATGGTTTGCAGAAGTAGATAAAATGATATTCACATAGAATCTACACCAAATTATAAAAATAGAACTACCACTACTCTAACATCCAATATCAATGATAATTTTCAAGAATCGATCATGGATTTGATAATTTAGGACTCTCCAATCAGAACTAACATGGATCTCAATCATAACTAACATGGTTTTGAATCAGAGTATCTCTCAGATCAAAATAGATTGCTGGAAAAGGGAGGAATAGATTGTTGGAAGAGGGAGGAATGTTTAATTTGTACATGCCATTTTTTTGTTGCATAACTCCACACCATTTAGGGAAAATCATTATCACAACATAACTCCACACCTTTCAGGCCAAAGGCTTATCACATGTTTCAGAGTCTCATAATAACACCCAACCTTTTACTCTATTACTAGTGTATGTTGCAAGATACAACCTCTTCAATAGGGTATGGATGTGCCCATGATTTTGCTAATCATAAAAACAATTCTAGTTTGATAATATGATCAAATTAGAGCTACATATTTTTTATTTAATCAAAATATCTAACCTAACCAAGGTATTCGAAAAAGGTACCCAATCCATTAACGTTTTAATCAAAAAAATCTTGGTATTGGGCGAGGAAACATTGTGATCCGGATTTATGCAGGAACAAAATAAAATACAGAAATAGACATAAACACAGAGATGCAGCAGAAATAATGCTTCATTTCATTAATATCAAATAACAGAAATATGCTTACAGACATAATGAAAATCAAATAGCTAGGGCATTGATAGCTTATCTCTGAGAAGAGATGTGGCGGCTACATGCCTCTGGACTGTGTTACAATGAGGCTCGAGGGCCTATTTATTATTGAGAAACAATGGAAAACTCTAAACATCCAAAAACCTAACCCTGGGAGATGAAGTACCAAAACTATGGGCCCCGTTTGGGTAAATTGGTGTTTCAACTTCCCGGGGTGATAACTTTGGCATACTATCTCCGTTTGACGTACATGATACATCATTAGAAATATATATCCGAGGACTACAACTACTAATTGAAAATATAAATTTCAAAATGGAATCATATTAGCCAGAGGCGCGATTCCCAAAAAATGTCATTTAGGGCCTCAAAACGGCTTCGGAAGTCCAGGACCTGAAAAAACTGCTAAAACTAGTAAGTTGTGCTGAAACTAAAAAAATGAAAGAACTGATGGTGGCGTTTCATATGGAATAGGTGGGTGGCCACCAATATCCACCTAGATCATTAGGGTCCCAAAACGGCTCCGAGAGTGCAGGACCCGAAAACTTGCTAAAAATAGTAAGTTGTGCTGAAACTGAAAAACTGAAAGAACTGATGGTGGCGTTTCAAATGGAATAGGTGGGCAGCCACCAATATCCACCTGGATCATTAGGGTCCCAAAATGGCTCCGGGAGCGCATGACTCGAAAACCTGCTAAAAATAGTAAGTTGCGCTGAAAGTGAAAAGCTGCAAAAATTGATGGTGCGGGTCCAAATGGAATAGGTGGGTGGCCACCGATATCCACCTGGATCACATTGATATTTCCGTAAGAATACATATTTATTATGCACATTCAAATTTATTTACTAATATTATTCACTCCTGAATACTAACATAAATCCATCTTAACCTTAGATCTATTAAGCATTGAAATGGATTAAGACGTCCAAATACTAACATAAATCCATCTTAACCTTAGATCTATAATGCATTGAAAGGGATAAAAAAAACTTGATGCTAGGAACATCAAGAGATATGAATCCATATAAAATATTGGAAATCTCGTGGAAAAATAATTGTGTCAATTTTTGAATGCTAGAAACTCCAGTTAAAAAATGTATAACGATCATGGCTAAGATTGGAAACTCATAAAACTTATTTGATGTTTTCTATTTTAGATGATATAAAGACTGCGATATGATAGAATGATATATCATTCTTCATCCTTCACTATAGAAGGATGGTCCTGGTAGTTATCTTAAAAATGAAGTCTACAACATAGCACATCATTATGAACATAAAGATAATTAGTGCATTCAAAATTCACATTATAAGTGTGCAGTATTCAAGGTGTGAAAGTATGGTATGGGTTTGATGCATAAGCAAGAATTGTAACACAGGTTGTACTCTCTCATTTCATTGACATGCAGAGAAGAAAGCACTAGTTCCTATCATGAATAGGTAATTCGTGTTAAGTTGAGTCCATGTATAAAAAAAACACCCTACATAGAAAGTGTAGTAGAACTTTGCACATAGTAAAAATGTGAAATATAAAACACATATTTTGTTAACACGTTACTAAATTAAATTTACTAATTCATTGAAAAATAGAATTTAAGCCACATGTTTTTCTTTGTGTATGTTATGACAATATTGTTTTAAAGATGGGGCATGATAGAATTTGTGAGTTATGATTCAGTGAAGCTTGTCTAAATTGTGATAGAAGTGTGTCGATTGACTTGTGTTTAAAATGATTTTTCTTCAACATCAATTTATGTTAGTTATGACACTCTTTAAAGGTCAAAGATAGACTTTTCCACCCATATATATATATATATATATATATATATATATATATATATAAACTAGAATTATATTAATTGTGATATTTTTTTCAATACTTCTAGAACTAAAAAATATTTCTATATTTTAATCATTTAAAAGAAATACAAATTTTTTATGTATTTAATACAAGAAGAGTGTGATGCAATCAATTATAAATTTAAAGGATATTGAATATATATATATATATATATATATATATATATATATAGAATAAGAAATTTTATAATCGTAAAGGCATTACACTATTCACAGTAGATTTAACTTTATTCTTCGCATTTGCATGCAATCAACAACAAAGATTTATGTAAAAACAAGGAAAGCGAATAAACAAGGAAAGGGAAAGTACACTCAAACTAATTCATGGTTTGGTTACATAACTACTACCTTGTTACAATAGACTAATATGTGGAAGAACTTTGGCCTTCACAAATGTTGTTGACAATAGTGCCTGTACTACCCAACAAATGTGTTATATTTGATTGGAATTTAGGAATGGAAGTAGGGCTCAAAAATGTGTCTTTGATGTTTTGTAGTGTGCCTAGAATGTTGATCAGCGGTTGTCATTGATGTCAACCCAAGCAGCACCAAGGGCTAACCCAATATTGCATGGGAATTTTGACCTACCAAATTAATATATTCTGGGTCAATAATGTTTTTGATGGTTTCTGCTTGTCGAGATGTTTCCGTTGATATATGGCACGCCATGTAATTCTTCACGGTTTGAGAGATATTCATGTTTGAAGTTTGTACCCCCAGTTAGTGGGCTAAAAAACCATGGGGTTGGGGCATGGGTCATTGAAAAGTAATAATTAATATTTTTTATTCTCCTAAAATCCCTCCCACGTTCACTTGTTGAAGCCCCTCTCAACTTAAGCATTCATATAAATTGTGATCTTCATTTCCTCCTTATGTAAGGGATTCGGCCATCTAAAACAGGTCATCGTGGAATTTTCACTCTAACGTTTTCTCTACGAAGGCTTAGAAGCTGAAATTTTTATGAGGTGAAGCCGAAATCCTGAGGAAGCTGCAATAAAAATTTCAGATGAAGTTGCGCAATATTTTTGGAGATATGATCTGTGGAAGTAAGGGTTTTTGCAGGCTCCTGAAATTCATCTCAAAGAAGTGACCTGGGGAAAATCATCATAACTCTCTCTCTGAGTATCGGATTGGAATTCTGTAAAAAGTGGAAGATATTGCACAGTATTTAGTTTTCTCTCTATCAATTTCAAAGGAAAATGAAGATACGGTGACACGTGGAACGCCATACAAGTGCGCTCTGTTGAAACAGTCCATAATTAGGGCAGTGTGAGAAATTGGGTATAAATCTCTCTTGAAGAATCCAAATTGGGTCAGACTTGTGGAATTGGAAAGAAGACTCAGAGGAATACTACAAGACCGAAAATAAGATATTGAGGATCTAAAATAACAGAGATACACTAGATTCAATATCGAGCTCCTAGAAGGCAAGAAAAAGCTAGATCATGTGTTGTCAAGGATTGCAAAGGACCAAAATTTCTACGGCAGAAAAGAAAAACAAGGTGTAGCAAAGGGTAGCATGACAAGAGCAGCAACCAAGGTGCATAACAGCAACAAGAAGTTTATCATATGAAGTCTTCAAGTGGGCAGCACTGCATACAATCATTGTAAAGGTATCATTGTACTTAGTCATTGTAAATACATTATTGTACAAATTGTACTAGTGTCTATCTGCCAAGAGTTGAAGAGGCAGTGTTGGGAGGTTTAGGATCATCATTAGGTGGTTGTGTCAAAGTTGGGGTTATGGTCTAGTATATCTTCTTCTACATCATTCTATATCATTGTAAAGTGGACCATTTTCCCTGGTACGGGATTCCATTCTTCTTTTATTCTTCTATAGGGTGGTAGGGTGGTGCTAGGGTGAGTTGTAGCTCATTGGGTGTTGGGGAATCCGTTTAGTTGACTATTGAAGAATCTCGAGCGTTGGAGCGTCCATCCAGTGGGAGCTAGAGAAGAATGCTTTTTTAGATTCTAGGAAGTTGGAGCTTTATTTTCAATTGGAGTTGAAAAGAATTATTAGAAAAGCATTAGGTGGTTTTTGTCCCGGAGTGGGTTTCCACCTTAAAAACTGTGTGCATTTGTGTTCCTCTTGTTTGCTGCTATCATTGTACAAACACTGATAATAATTGAAGATTAATTAATGCTCTATTGAAAGAAATACTCATTCACCCCCCCTCTCAGTATTTCAAACATAGAATGCCTATCATAGTAGGTCGTCCTTGAGGAGGTTCATTTGTGCAAAGCAAGCCCACATTTATCAGTGATCCGAGGCAATTGAGATCCTTATCTTGTTCAATGCATATCTTAGTCCTCCTCCATGAACTCATGTCCACCACTTCTTGTACTCAATTTGGAAAACTGCTACCCACCCATTTTTGAAAATTCATTCCTTCCACAAACATGTTGTGGGTGGGCTTCTTTCTAGTGAACAATTCCAATGGCATTATTCCATAGCTATAAACATCGCCTTTTGTTGTAACTTGTCCTCCGACTCCATATTATGCATTCATAGATCCTCATTTTAAGTTTTAAAATTCAAAATGTTAAGTAAACATAAGAAAATCATAACATTGTTTAATATGGTATATAGTTTAAATAATACCTGGATGAATGTACCATGTAGATCCTTTGAGTACATTTGTGGAAGTGAAAGCCCCATCTTCATTATTTGCAAAACATATAGTGGCAATGCCAAAGTCTATTAAATATGCAGTCATATCTTCACCCAACAACACATTGTTGGGTTTCAAATCACAATGAATCACTTGCACAAAACAATGGTGATGGAGATGTGGTGTGCCCTGGGCAATGTCTATTGATATATTCAATCTTTGAATCAAATTCAAACCACTTTGTTATCCATCATCGGGATGTAACCACTTTTCTAGGCATCCATTTGGCATTAATAGAAATATCAAAGTTTTGATTTGGAGATATGAATAACAGGTTATGACCCGAATTAGATTGTGGTGTCTAAATCTACCCAAAACTTTGCATTCTCTATAAAAACTTTTTTGAGCCCCTTCATTTTATAGATTGAGAAGTTTGACAACAACCATTATACCATCATTCAAAACCCCTTTGTATACTTTTCCAAAACTACCAACTCCTAACAAGTTGGCATCACTAAGTTCATTTGTTAGACAAATATTTGTGCAATTAGACAACTCCGATGGAATGCATCCCGTGAGACGATTAAACCCCAAAGAAAGCACTATGAGCTGGCTTAGCATACCAAATTCAGAAGAAACACTGCCATGAAGGTTGTTGTACTGCAATTCTATGTTAAACATAAAATGTGCATCTCTTAGTGTATTAAAGATGTGATGAGAAAATGGAGTTTTTGTGTCTACCTATATCGCAACATTCACATAAGAATATCGCACTAACGATCCTTTCGAGATATGGTCCCTTCATTTTCCAAAACACGTGATTTCATGTTTGAATAAGTGAGAATGTGAGATTTTAAACAATGATGGTAAATACTCACCTTTCCAGAGAAATAAGAAATGAATATCACATTTTTATAAAAATAATCACAAAGCATTAGTTGTATCCCGTTGGCATAAAATTAGTATCCGCAATGTCACCACGTGTAAAGAAAAATAAATTAAATTAAACTAACCTTTAACCTTTACTTTTCCCTAAAATAAGGGAAGGGATACAGCATTTGCAGTCCCCCAATGAGTAGAATGTGTGAAAAAAACTTCTCTCATAAAATCAATTAAAAGTCAATATTAGCTAAAACATTAAAGTAAATATTACTCAAAATGTTACATACAAAATAAATTGAAAAAAATTTAGCACACCCTAAAACAAGTGCTGCATAGTAGTAAGCCCAGTAAGCATTTGTTACTTGGTTTAAATTTTAATTTATCTTTTTAATAAATAAATAAAATAATTTCTATAGTTTCACTTTGTAAAATTAGGAATTATTTATTTTATTTGACCAAACTAATAACTAGTCAGCTTTTTACCAAATGCCTAATACCTGCTCTAGTAGGTATAATAATACGTTATATATTTTAGAATTTAAAATAAAATGCATATGTTAGATCTAAGACTTTTGTGATTGCCCAATGCCCTCTACAATCCAATATAAGGTAGCTCTGTGAGCGTTAAATGTAATGTAAGATTGTATGTAAACAATTTTAATGTCAGCTCAATTGTAATCAATATATTTGTAATATCTTTGTAATAATTATCTCTCACTCTTAACCCTATTTACGAACACTCAAAAAAGAGGTATGGTAAACAAATACAAATATAAATAAATCGGAGGTATGGTAAATAAATAAAACTTTTTTTTATACTTAGTCCAGAAATATGGTAAATAAATAAAAATATATATAAACTAGAGATATGGTAAATAAATAAAACCTCTTTTTATATTTACTCCATAAACCTCTTTATATTAAAAAAAACTCAAAAAAGAGGTTTTATTTAGATGAAGCCTATTGGTTGAATACCATGAGACAAATTAATATTAACATCATAGGCCAAACACCATATTTATAAAAAATGTATGGTAAATATAAATATAAAAGAAGTATAAAGAGATATGATAAATAAATAAATATAAAGGAGGTATAAAGAGGGATGGTAAATAATTAAAAATATATCAAATATGATTAGAAATCAACATCTAATTATATACCAAGCCTATGGGCCGAATATCATGGTAAATAAAAGAGGTATGGTAAATAAATATAAATATAAATAAACCAAAGCTATGGTAAATAAATAAAAAATCTTTTCATATTTACTCCATAATCCGCTTTATATTTAAGAACACTAAAAAAATATGCTTTATTTAGGTGAAGCCTATGGGCCAATAACCATGGGCCAAATTACTTTTTTTTTCACAAAGAAAAAGTTCGTAATTTTATTTATGAGATAAACAAAATTACATGTTGCATGAGCTGGTATATGTCCAAAGACATTCAGTTGCCGCAAATATAAAGCAAAGGGGTTACAATTAAGATTTTCTCCCCTTCTTCTTTTCAACCTTACACCAAGCACCAAGTGTTGGCTCGGTCTCGATAAGGACGAGCTGATTTCCTTCTATAGGTGCTCCATTGTCCTTATCGGAGTCAGATGTGTCTGATGTATGTGTTCTTTTGTATCCCCCACTATCTAGTGTTCCAGGTACCATATCCTGCTGAGTCTTTGTGGTGGTGTCGAGCTGCTCTTGCATTTCCTGTTCTTGTGTGCCCAAGGAAGTATTTGTTTGTTGATTCTCATGTGGTGTAGGTTCCACTTCTTCTTCTTGTGGTTCTGGCTCTTCAGATGGAAATTGCCAACCTTTTGCCGCTTTGCCTATTTTCTTCTTTTTCCTGTTATCCCTTTTTGCTGCCGGGCACGAGTTTTGTAGGTGGCCTGTGCACCTGCATATCCGGCATCTGAAGGCGGTATTCTCATAGTCTAAATGTTGTGTCCATCTCTGTTGTTTGTTGTTCAGCATAATGGACTCTGGGAGTCCCTTGCTCAAATCAACCTCCACACAGATTCGTGCGAAGGTGAATATGCGCTCTTCCAGGCGTTGAGTGTCTTTTTTTATGTATCTGCCAAGGGTGTTGGGCCAAATTACTATTAATACTATACAAAAAAAATATTATTAACCCTAATATTATATTAAAATATTATTATTATTATTATTAAATCTAATATCCATATTAATATATTCTAATATTAACATTATAAAATTTAATAACTTTGGATGAATACAATATTAAATTTGTTATATTATAATATTAAGATATCATGATATATATTAACACTAGATATATATGGAAGGGAAGAACAAAGACATAGAGTGATAGAGGTGGATAGATAGGGGGATTGACAAGGGAGAGATGTAGATAAAGTAAAGGAGAGTGGAGAGGAGGAATGAAGAGAGATAGAGAGAGGGAGAGGACTGAGAGAGGTAGAGAAGGGTGAGAGAGAGAGAGAGAGAGAGAGAGAGGGTGAGGACTGAGAGAGGTAGAGAAGGGTAAGAGAGAGAGAGGGAGACACAAATATGGAGGGGGAGAGAAATAAGGAGAGGGGTAGGGAGATAGTGATAGGATTGGAGAGAGAGAGAGAGATGACGGAAGAGAGATGGAGGTAAGAGATAAAAGGAGAGAGAAGAAGGATGAGAGAGAGGACTTGAGAGGGAGGGATAGAGATATGGAGTTGGAGTGGGAGAGAGGGAGGGAAGAAGGAAGACAAAGATTGTGAGAAGTGCAGAGAGAGAGGGAGTGACAAGGGAGAGATGGAGAGAGTGTGTATGTTTAGGGGTGAGATAAATAGACAAAGAAGGAGAGATGGAGAGAAGGGGGGAGAGAAAGAGAGAGAAGGGGAGACGGAGGGATATAGTAACATAGTTGGAGATAGAGAGAGATAGAGAGGGATATGGGGAAGAGAGAGGCTTGGAGGGAAAAGAGTGAGAGAGAGAGAGAGAGAGAGAGAGAGAGGATTGGAGGGCAGAGAGAGTAAGAGAGATGATGGAAGAGAGAGGGGGGTAGGAGAGAAAGGGAGCGAGATGAAGGATGAGAGAGAGGAGGAGATTGACGAGAGAGTATTGGATGGAAAAATGAGAGAGAGAGAGAGAGAGAGAGAGAGAGAGAGAGAGATGGGGGAAGAGAGAGGGAGGTAGGAGAGAAAGGGAGAGAGAGAAAGGACAAGGGAGTGGACTTAAGAGAGAGGAGGCGAGAGGGATGGATAGAAAGATGGAGTTGGAGGGGGAGAGATGTATGGAATAAGAAAGACATCGAGTGAGAAGTGGAGAGAGAGAAGGAGTGATAAGGAATAGATGGAGAGAGAGTGTGTATGTTTGGGTTGAGATAAAGAGACAAAGAAGGAGGTAAGGAGGGAGAGAAGGAGATAGGGAGGGATATAGCAACAGAGTTGGAGGGTGAAGAGAGAGAGAGGATGTGAGGGAGTGGAGAGAGGGAGGGAAAGAGAGATGGACTTAGAGGGGTATAGATAAAGGTAAGAAGAAAGACATAGAGAGAGAAATGCGAGAGAGAGAGAGAGAGAGAGAGCACAAAAGAAGGAAATAGAGATATAAGCAGGGGAGAGGGACTGAAGGGTAAGATAGATATATAGATGGAAGGTGAGGAGAGGGAAGAAGAGAGAGATGGAGAGAGGGAGGGAGTGACAAAGAAATTGATAGATATGGAGTGTAAGATTGTGTGTGTTTAGGGGGGTCAGATATAGAGACAAAGAAGGAGAGATGGAGGGAGATATAGATATAGATTGAGGAGGGAGCGAGGGAAGAATATTTCTTGCACTAGATGCATTGATTTTAGTGTATATGGTGATTTCTAATCCTATTTGATTATTTTCTCTAGATGCATTGCTTTTAGTGTAGATATTGATTTCTAATGATATTTGATTGCTTGCACTAGATGCATTGATTTCTATGTATATGATTTCTAATCCTATTTGATTGCTTGCACTAAATGCATGATTTTAGTGTAGATGGTGATTTCTAATTCTATTTGATTGCTTGCACTATATGCATTGATTTCAATGTAGATGTTGATTTCTAATTATATTTGATTGCTTTCACTAGATGCGTTAATTTCAATGTAGATGATATCTAATCCTATTTGATTATTTACACTTAATGCATTATTTTAGTGTAGATGGTGATTTCTAATCCTATTTGATTGCTTTCACTAGAGGCATTGATTTCAGTGTAGATGTCGATTTCTAATCCTATTTGATTGCTTGCACTAAATACATTGATTTCAGTGTAGATCTTGGTTTCTAATCTTATTTGATTGCTTGCATTATATGCATTGATTTCAGTGTAGAATTTTTTTTCTAATCTTATTTGATCGGTTGCATTAGATGCATTGATTTCAGTGTAGATGTTGATTTTTGATTTGATGTAATTGGATGTATGATGGTACATTAATTTTAAAGTGATTGGATTTACAATATGTATTGATTTCAGTGTCAGCACAAAAATTTATTGACAATGTACATGGATTTTTGTGTTATAGTAATTTAGCCTATTAATATTGGAGAGCAAGAGAGACAAGGTATCATGTTTACTACAACAACTTGAGCTAAATATTTAGATGGTTTACGATTTCAAATGTCCTTTTCATATAATCTATATGAAAAGATCACAAAACTAACAAGGGTGAGACTAAGAATAGTAGTTCAGAAAATAATTTGAGGTTGATCACAATGGAGACTATTTGTAACTCACTACATTCTTATTATTCACATTTTATATCATTCAACACTATTATTGTCACTCTGCATTCAAAAAATGTATTTAATCTTTTTTCATCATTAAAGTTATTAACAATATTTATCATCTCAACGTAACTAAGAAAATATAAAATATAAAATGACTAGGTTAATCTAAGGCATATTTAGAATATTTAAAATGATTATATTAATATTTGATATATTTACATATTATTGATAAAATTAATCATATCTTCGATAAATTTTCTTTGGTCGCACACCACTGAAACCAACCTAGATCCATCTTAACTCCGGATCTATCAAATGCCAAGATGGATTAAATATCTTGAGGTGTAAACATTTCCTCAAGTTTTGCACTCAGAAAAGAGGTTCAAGATGAGGTTCAAACCTTGAGAGATTTAATCCCTCTCGGCTCTTGATAGATTCAGAATTAAGATGGATCTAGGTTGGTTTCAGTCGTGTGCGACCAAGGAAAATCTATCGAAGATATGATTAATTTTATCAATAATATGTAAATATATC